>JBBIGA010000040.1:692601-704215 GCA_037576975.1 Alestes dentex
TCTCCCTCTCCCCCTCCTCTCTCTCCCTTCCTCCCTCTCTCTCTCTCTTTCTCTCTCTCTCTCCCTCCCTCCCTCTCTCTCCCTCCCTCCCTCCCTCTCTCCCTCCCTCCCTCCCTCCCTCTCTCCCTCCCCCCCTCCCTCCCCCTCTTTTCAGTAATATGGGCCCCTGACAACATGCACTTTGTCTCCCCACAAATCAATAACACAGGCTGGATATAATGTACACAGAAGCAGTTTAGAAAGTAAAGGCAAAACCTAAGGTTTACTTTAGTGTTTTGTGTTCATTGTCTTGTTTAAACGTAAATACACCACAAAATGTCTTTGCCATCCATGCAAAGACTCACTGCATATAAGTTTATTCAACTGCTCTAGCTTGTTAAAAAAAAAATTAAATTATTACCTTCAGTACTCTGTTTATATTTTTATATGTATTAAATTTATATGCTTTATTGATATTCTAGAGGTAACAAAATGTAAATATAGAAATACATACTAAAATGTTTAAACTAGGGATGTCGATGTTAAGTTTTATTAATTAATCACATAAAAATATTGCATTAAAAAAATTAATGCTGATTAATTGCACCATGTGACTTTAACCCGGTCCAGTGTTCTGTAGAAACATGCTATTGTCGAGATGTGCTACCGTGCCCTTCTGCGCATGTGCAGTTCCACAGTCTTGAGATTCAGTGCCATGCCCATAAATCTGTTCTACCTTGGGACACTGGCAGCTGTACAAACTTCAAGGGAGCATTTTTCTACAGGGTAGCATGAATCGTCAGAACACCCTGCTTCATGGTAGCATTTCTCTGTGTTAGAAACTGGCTCTATGTACCTCTAAAGATCTATCTATCTAGGCTCTTCTCATTTAAATAACATATTTTTCTCAGATTATGCATATTATTTGCCTATTTCTCATCATCATCAGACTTATAAACTGACTATAAACTGAACAGTATGAACTTTAAGGTAGCATTTTTCGTTAAGGTAGCATGAATCGATAGACTCTGATAGTTCTATTATTGTTCTTGCTGAAGGATTTTTTTCCCTCAGCATATTAGGTCATATTTTTGTTTGCTGTGACCATTACTGCACATGAACAGTGCAAAAACTAAAATATAGCTAGTAAAACTACAAAAAACTGCCAAACATGTAATTTGACCAAGGTGGCCAAACTTTCCATATGACTTTACCTTTGCACATCTTTCTGAAGAGAAGTCAGTTTATTAAGAAAGTTAAACTTCTTTAATCTTTTTTTTTTTTTAAACAGAACTTTGTGAATTCAAGTTGTCTAATGTCTTTTGTCTTAGCAAACTCAAGCCAAGTAAATAAAACCAAAAAATCCAGCCTTTTGGCCCAACTCGCCTTGACATCCCAAAAGTTCTTCCCAAGAAGCCCTTCACCCAAGTCACATAGAAAAGCAAAGAGTGACTTCTTACCAGTACCAGATATAGGACCAGATGATGAGACAAGTCCATATTCTCCATTGAGTTTTCAGCGAACCAACACGGCTTCCTTGGATTATGCCATTTGTGATCTGGTTTCTATGGACTCACAGCCGGATATTGATCAAGGTATTCAACACTGGACTACAGCCACCGCTGGCCATCCTCTGTCTTCCATTTGGCAGTCTAACAGACCTCTCTTTTACCTTCAAACCTTCATGATCATATTACAAGGCAAAGGGCAAACAGAATAACCTTCCACATGTAGTTTGTCCATAAAATGCTGGTAATTTCTTAATTTAAAGCTGTTATATGACAAAAGTCTCTTCATTTTGTCCTTGTCTTAAAGATGTTCATTTATCATACAGGCATTGCAGTTTGTGTTATTTCTGTGAAGGTCCTATAGATCAGTGGTCATGAAGGACAAGTGAGCAGATAATTTAAAAATAAAGGAGCTTCAGTTATAATACAAGAAGTCTTCACACTGAAAAACCTTCATGCTAAAACTTGCTAATATATCTTGGGGTTTTCCACAGCTGTCATTCTTGCTGCTTTCTTTTGGCTTCCAATTCTTTAATAATTATGTCAAATGAAAATGACAAAGTTGATTTCTGCATAATTTCCTGATATTTACTGTTTTGGTTTTTCTGCTCTGGTAAATCTGTTTTCTTTCCTTGTGTTCAAAATGTTTTGGCTGCTAAATAATATCCAGTGGCTTTTACCTAATCAACATGTCTTCCAAATTCACACATATCATTCCAAAATTTTTCATTTAATGGACCTATTTCATACACAGTCTCATGAGTGGTGAAAATTCAGATACAGGTTTGATATACCAAATACATATATTTTATATGTAAAAACTATTTTGAGAGATACATTAGTGTTGATATGTAATTAAATAATTACATAATATATTGCAAAATATAGCGCATTAAAATCCTTCTTACAACTGAAGAAAGTCTTCTTAGGTGTTCATGGGACTCTCTAGTCCCGCAATCACTTTGTATAGTGATTATTGCAGTAGTGCATTATGTCTGATTGGTAGTGTTTTAATTCACAGCAAACCCTGTGGAGTGGATGAATTTGGATTAGCGAGAGCACTGTTCCAACTTGTATTCAGCATCTATGTATCTTGTTTACAAATGTGAAATGGGTCCAAACTTTCCTTTCAACACATTTGTCAAACCTATACACCTCTGTATAAGATGTATTTGGAAGATGTTGTAACTTGTATATAATAGTGGCATCTGTGTATCAACATATTTTTATAGCATTGAATTTGTAAAATATTGTGCTTAATTCATTGTTCATAGAATGACTGCTGTTCTTCTTGTCACGCTGTCAATGCAACAGTCAACACTTGGGTCTGACCTAAGCCTGACTCCTTTGTACTCTTTACAGTTGCTGCCCACTGGTGGGGCACTAAGCGTCTGGACTTTGCATTGTACTGTCCTGATGCCCTAACGGCATTCCCCACTGTGGCATTGCCCCACCTCTTCCATGCCTCATACTGGGAGTCCACAGACGTTGTCTCCTTTTTGTTGAGACAGGTGAGATTAAACTGGGGTTGAATAACACCGAAAGCATTGTTCAATCAAGAGATAATATTTGTTCATATGTGTAGTATTTGTTTGTAGACCTCTTAGAATAAAATTTTAAATCAACCTCATGTCTAAATTTAGACAATATGCACTATATTCTTAAACAAAAATGCTATGTATTGCACTGTCCAGAGCCTGGACTTTTCTTAGGTAGTTTTGCCTCCAGTCGAACACGCAATGTTTTACCCTAAACAGCACTGACAAGTTATCTGGCCATATCTCATGTGGCATCCACAATCATAAATAGACATTAAAACACACCCTGTCAACTTACACTTTCTGTTGATTTTCTAAGTGAAAGTAAGTTAACATACCCTCTACAAGAAACAAATGTATATGGCATTTTTTTTTTTGCATATTTTAGTTTCTATTTATTTGCTCAGTGTAATACATAACACAAGTAAAACATAAAACATAATGCTATTTGTTGTAACGTTTTCACAGGACACATTTTAAATGTAATTTTTAATTTGCAAATAAACAGTAACTGTGCAGTAGAATGCAGATTTGTGTTCTCTGTTGAGGAGTTTGTTTTCACCTAGAAAATCAATGAAATATATAATAAGGCTGAATGCCTAATGCCTGCTAGATAAATTTTGCTGTGACACATATAACCGTTGTAACAATTTGAAATGCTTACCTGCATATTACAAATAGCCTGACAATAATGCACCAAATGGCCTGGAACCTTATGACCGCTCACCGATAAAGCACATAATGTTGATTATCTTGTCACAACAGCATATGTCAAGATCTACGATATATTCGCTGATAAGTGAATAGTTGGTTCTCAAAAACAAAGTTGTGTATGTAACAAATGGATCGGAGCATCTCCAAAATGGCAAGACTTGTATGGTTCTTCTAGTCAGCTGTGATGACTAACTACTCACACTAGTCCAGGAGGGGGGACCACAAACCAGGATCAGCGTGTAGGGTGCCCAAAGTTCAGACAATGATGTCTAATCCATCTGATCTAAACTGACAGGACCGCTACTGTAGCAGACATCGCCAAAATTTGTAATGCTGGTTATAAGAGGAATGTGTCACAACAGTGCATTGTAATTTGCTAAGTATCTGAGTAGAAACCCTTAGTCTAGCCCAGGGGTGTCTAACTCCATTCCTGGAGTGCTGGTGTCTAGCACAGTTTGATGGTTCCCCTACTCAAACACATTCACGAAACCTGGCAATTAACTGGGGAGGTGAACCAGGTGTTTCTAAGCAGGGAAATCACCAAAACGTGCTGGACACCAGCCCTCCAGGACCGGAGTTTGACACCCCTGGTCTAGCTTCTCTCTCAATCAAATTAAGCATCTCTAGGATGTGCTGGAACAAGAAGTACAATCTACAGAACTTCACCTCACACTGTACGGGATTTAAAGATGCCCTCAGAGGCGCATTGTGTTGCATTGGAACTATTTTATTGGCATGCAAAGAAACAACGGCGCATTAGACAGGTAGCCTAAATGTTTTGGATCATAGGTCATGTTGTGCAGGAATAGTTAAAGAAGAATATTAACATCTAGTATACCTTTTGGTATTAACAACCAGTATATGAACAGAAGAATATTATTAAATAATATTCTTAATAATATAATAATATTATTACTTCTAACCTTACTTCTAATGGCTAGTTCACATTTTTTTATATAGAAGAACTCAATTTAAGATACAGCTCAAATGTTATTTGCATGAAATGATGCATTATACATTGTATAAAGGAAGACCTATACCTATTACCATATGTACTGTGTATGAGAAGGTAGATTTTAATTACCTATTTATCTAACATACACTTTTTCCCACTGGTATTTCCACCTTAGGTCATGAGGCATGACAATTCCAGTATTTTGGAGCTGGATGGAAGAGAGGTGTCAGAGTTTACACCATCTAAGCCACGTGAGAAATGGCTGCGGAAGAGAACTCACGTTAAGATTCGAGTGAGTAGCTCAGAGGAAACTGATGTAGACCCAAATATAAAGATGTTATTTCTGTTTCCTAATAAGGCTATCATCAAAATGGGTCACTACAGTAGCAGGAGTAGTTCCCTTACGAATATCTATCCTAGACTGTGTACAGAAGAAAGTTGTTTTTTTTTTTATATCAGGAAAGACTCTTTGGCAGTGAAGTCTGGGTAGAAGAAAGTGGTTTAATTTCATAATCCAAACAGTGCTTATTGAGTTGCATAATGGAATTCTATTGATGTTTAACTGACAGAATGTAACAGCCAATCACCGAGTAAATGATGCAGTATTCACAGAAGATGCACAGAAGGTGGTGATGGGGCGTTTTATGTATGGACCACTTGATATGGTTACTTTGGCTGGTGAGAAGGTGAGCTCCTGAATGCCAAATGATAAAACATTGCGAGTATACATCCTGCCCAGTTCACAAAATATATAAATTAATATAGAATATAGAATTTTTGCCATTGCTGTATGAATGTTGGTACTGCCAATCTTTTCTTGGAGAAATTGGCACACTCTTAATAATAATAATAATAATAATAATAATAATAATAATAATAATAATAATAATAATGTATTATATTTATAAGTGCCTTTAAAGACACTAAAGGATGCCTTACAAGAACAGTAAAACAATAAACAAGCACAATAAAAATATGTAAAGTAATTAAGAAAATAAAATATAACAATACTTACATAATATGATACATTCATTCAAAGTGAGGTCAAGCAGAATATGTGAGTTTTAAAAATTGTGTTTTAAGACGTGATTTAATGGTAGAAAGTGAATCGCTGTTGCAGATATCATGAGGAAGAGAGTTCCACAGGCAAGGAGCAACTCTGCTCTAAACTCCATGGTAGTCAAGTGGGCAGAAGGTATAGTGAAAATGATAGAGGCAGATGAGCTAAAAGAACGGTAAGGTATTGAGATCTACAGAAGATCAGAGATACAAAGGTGCCAGATTATGGAGTGTCTTAAAAGTAAGCAGTGAAATCTTAAATCGATATATTTGACAGGAAGCAAGTGGAGCTGGTGGACAGGGTTACTATGTTCAGTGGAGGGCATTTTGGTAATTATACGGGTCGCTGATTTTTGAACCAGCTGTACCTTATGACTGATTTATTTTTTTTGTGAGAGACCAAAGAGAATAGCATTATAGTAGTCAATGCGAGATGTAACATGTACCAAGATGGCTGCACTAGTAGGAGTAAGAGATGGATGTAGTTGATTAATGTTACGCAGATGAAAATATGCAGAACGAGCTACATTATTAATGTGTGCTTCAAAAGATAAGGTACTGTCAAGGATAACCTCTAGACTCTTATCGTGAGGGACAGGTGGGAGTTGTCAATAGTTACAAAAAAGTTGTTTGATTTTGCCAATGTAGCTTTTGTACCAACCAAAAGATTCTGTTTTATCATTATTGAGTTTGAGAAAGTTAGAATAAAACCAGTCTTTAATTTCAAGTATGCATGCAAAAAGGGTGGGGGGTAGAAGGGTGGAATCAGGCTTAGTAGAGAGGTAGAGCTGAGTGTCCTCAGCGTAACAATAAAATTGAACACCAAATAGAAACTGTATGTCAGGCAACAATATCAGCCATTATAGAAGAAAGAAAAGGCAAACAAGCTTTTACTAGGGAAATAGGAAGGAGATCTAACAGACATGTGGAAAATTGGGATTTTTGAATAAAAGCAAAGATTTCAGATTCTGTAGAAAAATAAAAACTAGCAAGATAAGTTGTGACAATATAATTTGAGGAATTAAAACTACACTAAAATTTTGTGTCATTATACAATTATGCAAAAAGCAACCAGTCAGGCTTTCAGAAGTATTAATGAAAGATATTCTGTAGTTGTGTTCTGTAGCCCACAGGTACATTTATGCTAATGTTATGTTGTTGGCTGTCAAGCATTAGTTTAAAGTCTCATAATGAATAGATCTGTAAATAATAAGCATTGCAAAATTAACCTTTGCGTTGAAATAAGAAGTGTTCAATAAATATTTAAATACTACTACGTATTTAAATATAAGCTGCTTTTTAGAATAAAAATCTTGCTAGTTGATTTCTTATTTGTTTGCCTTTATTACAATTAGCTTTTGCTGGCAAAGCACACTTACTGATGAGATCAATTTCTTTAAGCACAGCACTGTATATTAACCAAATATTTGGCACAGGCATGAATACCCCATGATACAGAATTAGCAATGCCCAAATTTACTTTACATCTTTGTGCAAATGTACATGTGTAGGTGGATATACATATCATGACGCAGCCCCCTTCAGGGGAGTGGGAATATCTTCATACAGAGGTGACCAATAGCAGTGGCCGTGTCTCTTACACCATTCCAGAGCCAGAGGGCAAACGTCTTGGTGTGGGTGTCTACCCAATCAAGATGGTGGTCCGGTGAGATAATATTTAATATGCTTTTTATGTAAATGAAAATGCCTTGTGCAAATGTGTTCTATTTATTCAGGGATCAGACATCACTTATATAGGGCATTGG
Source organism: Alestes dentex (assembly GCA_037576975.1). NCBI lineage: Eukaryota > Metazoa > Chordata > Actinopteri > Characiformes > Alestidae > Alestes > Alestes dentex. Next base: position 700,121 of record JBBIGA010000040.1, read on the forward strand.
GGAATGTCTGATCTATTAAGTTTGTATTGGCTTGTTATGTGACAAAGAAATGTATAACACTATTATAAGGCTATATTATATTAAGGGTAACTGGAGTGAGGTTGAGGCTAAAAGGTGAAACAGGGATACCATGTGGCAACAGTCCTGAAGCAGTTTTAATCAGTCTTCTTTAGGGCTTGACATGTATGAATATTTTGTGACTGAACTGAGTGCTGAAAATTCAATATCAGGCAGTATGTTGGTCAGGTTCTAGCCTCTACCTTCACTGTGAACTCTTAAAAAGCTGAAACTCCGTGATTTGAAGGTTCTCAGATTCTAGCTAACTATACAACTCGTAGTATTCTAGTACTGTGTACTGTTGTTATTGAGCTCTCTAAAAGTCATATATTTTTCAATGAATTCATAAAGGGGAGGTCATCAGTGTCATAAGTTGCAGATCTGTATGGTAGCTGCAAGCTTTGTCCAGTCTTACTGTTCTAATTCTGGAGTGTATCCAAAACAACAATGTGACATAGCTTGTGTAGAGAAGGATTTTTGGCACGAACATCCATCTATAAATCAGGTGAAAACTCATATTTGGTCATAGAGGGTCCAGAAATTTCAGCATCTTATTTCAGTTCATGGTTCTGATCTAATTTAGCTTTCAGAAAGGGCTTTGTGTTTGAATGTAGTGTGGTGTACCCTGCGAGTAAAGGATTAATGAAGTGGTAAAGTGAAGTGACCATTCTGTCATACCTGAACAGACCACAGCACACAGTGTGAACAGCACAAAATTCTTCCTCTGCATTTAACCCATTCACCAAGTGAATGGGCAGCTAAGAACACAGCGCCCATGTGGGGACGATACTTTGCGGTACCTTGCTCAAGGGGACCTCAGAAGCTTAGCGACCTTGGGATTTGAACCCACAACTTCCTAATCGCAGGGCAAATACCCTAACCACTAGGCTACCAGCTGCCCCAATTAAATGCCACCCTAGGGCTGTTCTGATTATTGTTATTTTAGGGTTTGCTCAAATCCAAATACACGTTTTTCTGTAATTCACTTCTGGTTAATTGAACGTTGCAAAGCTAAGGATGTTTTTCTATTGTAATCAGTGGATGAGTTTCCATGATAAACAAATCAGTAATGCAAAGGACAAAAACCAGACATATTGTCTTGTCTATTATGCTGCAGAGTGGCCATTATGCACACCCGAAAAACTGCTTGATAACAACAGATTTGGCTAAAATGACATCCAATTTTTTGCATTATTGCTATTATTTATTTATTTATTATTTGTTTTTGTTTTTTTTTTTAACAGAGGTGACCACACCTTTGCTGACAGTTATTTGACAGTACTCCCTCCTGGCACTGAATTTGTGGTGTTCAGTATTGATGGCTCTTTTGCTGCTAGCGTGTCCATAATGGGCAGTGATCCCAAAGTTCGAGCAGGTGCAGTGGATGTGGTCAGGTAAGGCCTACATATAGTGAAGGGAAAGAAATATTCTAGCACACATACATACACATACACACACACACACACACACACACACACACACAAACACCTTTTGCTTCTGGGGTGTTTGAACAGAGATTATTGTGTTGCAGTTAATTTCTTATTTTTCTAGGTAACTGCAACTCTTTTCAAGTAACTGCTAGTTTCTCTCTAATGCTCCGTATCATCAGAGCAAGAAAAAACAATTAGTTTTGGTCCCTTGAACTTTTCAGTTGCATATTATTGAATCAGTTGTACAGACAGAGATGTTTAAAGTCTTTGCTAAGACTCTGTACCTTTTCCATACTGAGTGTTGTGTAATATATTCCTGAGAACTGAGGAAGCTCTTTCACCATTATTTGTGTGAATTCATATAGTCCTGTAATTCCTATAGTAGTCCTATACAATGGCAAAGATACAATCTGCACCAAAAAAAACCCCCACCAAAAACATTTATATTAATGCTGGGCAACAATTTTTCAATCATGATTAATCAAAAGTAGTGTATTGTGCACTTTTATTTTAAAAGTACTGCTATATGAACAAAAGTGGTTTGCAAACACTTTAAACAAATAAGGTGCTTTTTAGCAGCAGTATTCCCTTTAACACAGTTACACAGCTGCAGTTTAAATATTTCTGTAAATCTCAACTTAAACATTAATGTAATGTTTTATCTAGTTTGTTATAGAAAAACAAGGTACCCTCAAAGTCCAGAGCATGGGCGCCAGAACCATTATAGCCTTATAACCATTATAATCGCTTTTGTTTTTTTTGTTTTTTTGCTTTTCTGATGTCTGGCCTCATGGCGGATGACCCCTGGAAGTCCCAGCTTTTTTGTGGCAATATATAATTTTTTATGCATTTTAGTGCAAAATTATTCAGAAAAATGTAATTTACTAATTTTGTAACATAAATATTAACATTAATTCAGCTACATTTCCATATAAAAAATAACTTTAAATGTTTTGGTACTGTCGAGAGAACACAAAGTAAGCGCGTCTTTGGATGTACCGCTGTACTCAGAGGTGGGAGGTTTGAAAGTAGCCAATCCGAGAATGCTATTTATTTCTCCTTGCTGCTGATTGGCTGCTGCTCTGTGACGCATCTGTGCAGTCCAGAATTTCCCCCGTAGAACGTCTCGAATGTTCTCGTGTTTTTTGTTTTGTTCTTCTTGAAGGCCTGGATTTTTATTACTGTAAATTAAATTAATTTATTGCTGTATTTACCTTGCTTATACCAAAGAAAATCCACATGCATGAATTATAGTGTGGTCTATATAGGGTTAATATCGGTATTTTACATTCTAGCACTGTGGGAGTTCAGTGTACACTGTACAGTACAAATACGGGTTTACCATTACATTTTCTTTAAGGGTAATGAGTTTAAAATGAAATTAAAGTGTTTTGGGAGCATATTTGGGGGTATGTTTACGGTTTACACAAAATAGGCATTTTTAGTTTTTTTTTACCACGGTTTTTCACTATTGATGCTCTTCTGCAGACACGTGACCATGATCACGTGACTGCGCCATACTGGACGGCGGAAGTGAGGGTTTGATGTAGAGAGATAGATAGACAGAAACGGACTAGTGACAAATAATATACTTTTTCATTTGTTGACAGCTGTTTAAATATGTCAGTGCCGTTATCAGTGGAATTTGGCTACCTGAATAGAGTCTACAAACATCGATAGTTTGAAAAGCTGTCTATAGCAGACATAAAAACCGACCCGTATCTTCTCCCCTTGCCTGCCCGACTTTACTCCACACGATTTGTCTGTCTATCTACCGGAGAAAGAACATTTTAATGTTGTTGTTTTAATATTAATTAATGTTTCAATCTTTTTAACAGCACTTTGTTAATTTCACGTATTAACCCTTTAAGCGCCAGTTTTAAGCGCCAGTTTAAAGGCCAGTATTTTTTAAATACTGGATTTTGACATCGATATTTCAAAAGCTTATGGCTTAATAGGGGTTAAAAAGAGACTTACCGTAAATTAGAAAAATGCTGGGCATTTTTTAGTTTCAAATACAGTTTGAAATGTCTTGGTGCTTGCACCGCGGAGCTTTGCTGCTCGGAAGGTCCGTGGTGGACAAAAGTAATGGCAAGTTGAACGGTTTTTGGCTAAAAACTCCGGGGGGGGGTGTTATGGCACACAGCCAGGCTAACCAAGGAGTGGCTCTGTAAGAAGCATATCAAGGTTCTGGAGTGGCCTAGCCAGTCTCCAGACCTAAATCCAATCGAAAATCTTTGGAGCAGCTGAAACGCCATGTTGCTCAGCGCCAGCCCCGGAACCTGACAGATCTAGAGGAGATCTGTGGGCCAAAATCCCTGTTGCAGTGTATGCAAACCTGGTCAAGAACTACGGGAAACGTTTGACCTCAGTACTTGCAAACAAAGGCTTCCGTACCAAATATTAACACTGATTTTCTCAGGTGTTCAAATACTTATGTACAGTGCAAAACAAATAAATTCTTTACAAATCATACAATGTGATTTCCTGAATTTTGTTTTTACATTGTCTCTCACAGTCGAAAGTACCTGCAATGTGAATTTCAGACCCTCCATGATTTCTAAGTGGGAGAACTTGCAAAATCGCAGGGTGTTCAAATACTTATGTT
>JBBIGA010000040.1:704365-716161 GCA_037576975.1 Alestes dentex
TGCCATTTTTCCTCTCAGGATTAATATGTAGAACATCATTTGTTGTTGTTAAAGAACCCTTATTAAGTAAAGGGTTCTTTATGTGCCAATATGGTTAATGTTCTAAAAGGAAGCAGTAATTTTTAATAAAATGAAATGAAAGCACATACTCACTGAAAATAATTATGTGACATAGCATATAAAAAATGTGGCTGTCATGTTTGCGTTTCAAATTTCAGCACCCCTAACGTTCTTCATCCTACAATATGTCACTGGTCCTTCCTTTACACACCTCTCTCACCTATTCCATTTTGTAGACACTGGCAGGACATGGGTTATCTGATCATTTATGTGACTGGTAGACCAGACATGCAGAAGCAGCGAGTGGTGGCCTGGTTGTCTCAACACAACTTCCCGCATGGCATCGTATCTTTCTGTGATGGGCTTGTCCACGACCCACTGAGACACAAAACTAACTTCCTCAAGTCACTCATCACTGAGGTGTGTATGTGTTGCAGGATCCAACTACTATGAATTTTGTCATAAATACTGATAGCAATTTTAGGGAGTTAAACATTCTAGTAATATCAGCTTATACAATTATATAGTAAATGTTTTAAAACCTGACAACTTATCTTATGATATGTTACAAATTATAAATATTAGTGCTATTTCAATTGGATTATTGCTAACATTGACAAATGTTAGCAATAATCCAATTGAAATATCTGACAAATCTGTTATCCCATTTGTTCTCATACATAAGAAATATACTTCTTTGTAAGAATATTTTGGTGATTGAAACAGAATAGCATGTGAAATGAAATTCAGATGAAAGCAAATATCTTTCTTGCAGTTTCTTATCTGTTTGCTGTATTGACATATTTTCATTGTGCCTTAATTTTGTGTCTACAGGCTCAAATGAAAGCCTGTGCAGGTTACGGCTCCACCAAAGATATCTCTGTGTATACCTCCATCGGCCTGTCTCCCACTCAGATCTACATCGTTGGTCGACCCTCAAAGAAGATGCAGCATCAGTGCCAGGTGTGCCTACCTGGCTTAAATGTTCTGTTGATTTATATTTAAAAATGCTATTAATTAAGATAGACACACAATTTTTATAGGCTACGATATAAAACTAGATGCATACTTGCAAGAAAATGTGTGATTGCGTTATAAAACCAGTGTTTGGAGAAAAAAGTGTGTCAAAAAAAAATTTGATTGTACCGCATATTCAAATGGATACTTTTCTGATTCTCTTCATTCAGTATTCTCATAAATTCAGTGATTAAAAAAAATTTTTAACGAACAATACCCCTAATCAACTGATCGTAAAGATGAATACACACACACTGCAACGGATATTAACGGACATTTTGATGTAGTAATTTTGCCAAAATTAAATTAGGGTGCCACAAAACAATATAAATAGTAATAATTAAACATGAGAACAATTGTGTGATTGCCCTACACTGGATTTTAGTTAAAGAATTTTTTAATGTTTTAATTTTACTGGTTTCGAATGATTAATTGGAAGATGCAAAAAAGAAGAAATTTTAGAGGTTTCCAGAATAATGAATGGAGCTATAGATGAGTCTAAAGTGACTGGAAGTTTAACAACCTGTAATAATATGAACATTTTAAGGGTGGCACAATACCATGTTTTCATGTCTAATACTGATAGTGATCCCGCAACCTTGAGTGTCTAGCACCAATACTAATTCTTCCTTCTTCAACAACTAAGCTGTTAATAATACATTTGTCTGGATGCACTTTGAATCCAAAATGGCTCCCAACTTCCTTTATAGTGCACTATGTAAGTTATAAATTTTGTATTTCTATACTCACGTAGTTCACTATTTGTCCATTATGGAATTCTGCATACATGGCTGAATCGCCCATGGCTCTTTGTTAGACATATTATACATTATTTGGGTGCATGAGTCTATGTTTTAATTCTCACATAGTGCACTATGTAGAGATTTGGGAGCCATTTGAGATGCATTCTTGCTGCTCACCTGCATTACTTGTTTCCTCACCTGTGTATCTCTCTCTATGGCATGTTGCTCCAAGTTTAGTTTAGTTCATGCTTTTCCAGTATCCAGCCCAGTGATTTTGACCTGTACTGGACAGATATGGAATTTGAGTATTGGATTGGCAAAAGTTATTAGAACATGAACATCTCTCATATTTCAAATGGAATCACATTTATAGCCAGTTGACAAAAGGTTCTTGTACATAAGTAATACCAGCACATCAATTTACAAACTTGGTATTTTAAAAATACACTTCAAATATTAAAAAAGACAGCACCTCTTTCTGTTTTTATCCCTCTTCAGTTCATAACAGACGGCTATGCTGCCCACCTCTCTCAGCTTGAGTATACACAGCGCTCTCGTCCAGCTAAAGCCAGCAGCACCCGCATGGTCCTGCGCAAGGCCAGCTTTGGTTTGGGTGCCAATACAGACTTCCTGCGCAAACGAAACCATGTTTTGCGCAGCATGTCCTCTCAGCCAGCGCCTAGCTCGCCTACCAGTGTCCATGTGAAGCCAGAGCGCACACAGAGCCAGTCGGATGGTGAGCGAATGCAAACAGAACGGGTGGAGCGAGGCCAGGCCCAGCGCAGCATGAGCCTGGCAGCTGGCTGCTGGGGGCGCAGCAGCACCTTAAAGCTGGAGTCACGCTCCTTCCACCCCAAAAGCTAGAGAATGAATGACAGAAGGGAAGACGAAGTGCTTGGAGCTGCAGGAAAAAAGAGGAATGAAGTGATAGACAAAGTGGACAGAGAGAGTGATACTGGAGGTTCAGAAAAGGGCGGTCCAGCCTAAACAGCAGAAGTTTCAATCTATGACATGGGTTTTTTGTTTTTTTTTTTTAACTGTTTTTTCAGCCTAATCTCTGTTTGCCACAAGAATATTGTACATTTATATGCGATAAGAGGAAGCTACTGTTACGTTTTATCCAATATTTGAATGGAGGAACAACACTGTAAAAATGCAGATGTGGTTACTTTTGTTTTCTATATGTGTGTTCTGGCATCAAGCAAAGCATGTGGAAACTCAGCCTACACTGCAGCACTGGTAACAAGTTATACCATATTATTCCAGAAAATCTGAGAAAAGGAAATGATAAAATTGTGCATTTCAATTTAAAAATACATTCTGACTAAAGATGTCAATATTGGGAACATACATAACTTTTGGACCATTTCAAATCATTCCACAAAATGATTTACTGACGTTTACTGACAGAATTGATCAGTTCCCCCTTCGGCTTGTTTTTAGTTTTGTTCTAGAAAAGATGTTAAGTTGCTGCCTTTGTAAACTGTCACATGCTAACAGAGATTAGATTGAAAATGACATAAGACTGAATTTTATGAAAGTTCAAAAGTGGCAAGTGGTTAGCCGTAGACCCTATGGTGCTACAAAATCTGTACAGTAATCCATGAACAGAGACGGTGTTGACCCACTCCACTGGACCCCATTTAACTGACGCTCAAAAATGATGGACATGAGGAGCCCTGGTTACTTTGGACTGTAAAACTATGTTCCTTTTACATAATATGTTGAACGGCAGATATCACACATATAAGCTCAAAAAACTGGTTACTTTTTTCCATTTTAACTTTTGAAGAATTTTTTTTTTATTGTCTGACCATGGTTTTATCCTTTATTAATGTGTAGTAAGAATATGCTGAGCAGCTCTTTTTACAAAAAGTATGTGAGCTTGTTGATCGTGCCCATTTGTCCAGTAGCGTTTGAGAGAGACTAAGAAAGAAATCGGGGGATTAATGTAATGTTTCTTTAGATTTATGGTTGATTATTTTAGCTTCAAACAATCAGTTTTACCATGTAAAGCTGCTGTTTCGTTGTAGATTGTCCTATATGGGAGATCATTTAACAATGTAAGTAAATATGCACAATGGGAATATTTTGACTGTATAATTATGAAAGGACAGACGTACAAAAAGTCAATGTTGGGAACATATATAACTTTTGGACCATTTCAAGTTATGAGTTTATGATTCATTGTGATGTCTTAAAGGGATTTACCTGACAGTTTTCTGCTTCTTTGTTCAAGACAGTAATTTGTTTTTGCTGCGCTATGTAGTAAATCTATTCTTAATGTATATTTATATGCAAATATTAGTGAAGGCCAATAGATTCTATTTCACTTTCAGCTAGTCAAATTTTTTTGATGTTGCTTTGATCTTTCATGCTATAGATGCACACGAATGTTATCACAGGCTTTTTTTTCCCAATTGGCTCATGCTATTTTACAACTTTTTAATGGCTGCACATGAAGCATCAGATGTGCTTTGATGTTACATTGCATATGGTGATTTTTTTTTAAAGGTGATGGATTGTTTGAGGTCTATGATGCCAAAATAATGTAAATGTGTATTTATGGACATTACAGTACAACTCTTGTATTAGATGGACTATGGGAGGTTTAAACTTTTATTCTATAAGTGCCAAATTTGCCAATAACTGCACAGAGACAGCAACTAAATTCTGTTTTTCTTCGTACCAGATCAATTACTTACCAATAGCAAGTGAAACTCTGCTGCCACTGTGGAAAGATAACTGTAGAGAACCTACTAGATGATATTTTTTTGTTTTTTAATATTTAGTCAGTAATCTTTATGTAAACTTGGCACAAGACTTTTAGCTCAAAGCCCAGGCATCAAAACTTTTTTTATTTTTAATTCAGTAATTGATACACCAGAGTGAAATGGACCACATACTCATTTTTTCACAATGACCTATGATTTACTTCCAAATGTGTTTAAATGTGTAACATGCTATTGTGAATAGAAGACATTATTTAAAGCTCTACTAGTGTCACATCAGGAATAACCATCACAATCTTAAACCAACCTGGGCACACAAGTATTGTTTCACTTCAGAAATGGCAACTTTTAGTGTTGTGTTTCATTGGCACAGATAAAAATGAAAACAGGCTTCTGAACTGTACATTGATGGTGCATTTGTAAATAAATGAAGTCCATTGACATTCTGTATATATCTGATGTTTGTTTTGAACCAGCAGTGAGCCCATGAAGTCACGAACTGGAAACAAATTTTGGGTGTTGTAAACAATTTGCTAGCAAAAGGAAAAGCTATCTACACTGTAGAACTGTAGATCAGGGATGTAAATATCATAATTCCATTTGATTACAGTTTATTCAGAAATATTTCAGTGCATCACAAAATGAAATTAATTGTATTATTGTGATATGGTTGAAAATCCTACAGTAGATTAAGACCATTAAGAGTGGAGGACTGAATTTTTGAAGACAAAAAGTCATCAAGTCAAGATTTAGCGTACTTCACTTTCAATGGATGTGAACTCTAGATTAGGTATTAAAAGTGACTGCGTTAAGTTAAACCATATAATTCTCAATATGCTTATGAATTTCAATTTGGACTTGCATCTGCATGTGACAGATGGGTCTAATCTCTTGCTACTCCCTAAAAGGCTGGCCATCTGATCAGATACTGAAATACAGCTACTAATGTCTATTCTACGTACCACAATGGAAACCTGGAAATCCTTATCTGAGGGATTAAATAACCAAATAAAAACAACTATTCCAAGAAGTGGCTTTGAAATTTCTAATTTGAACAATATTTTATGTTAACAGGTGACATATAGTGATTGCATAATCATTTCTTAATGCAAGTTCTGATGTTGCTAACTAAAGGATAACTACTAAATTATGATAATTGCTGTGGTTTTAGATCACCAGGGTTCAAGCTTGAGTCTTTCCTACGTGGATCCTCTTTTCCTCTACCTGTCCATCCCTAGTCTCTTCTGGAATGCAAATCCATCTCCCTTCGTAGCTTGCTGTTGGTAGATAAACCAAAATCAGTTTCAGAGTAAATTTATGGATTATACATTATTTGATATCACCCTCTGCAAATGTACAAATGAGTAAACACAACAGAAAACACATCTGAGGTCCTGATATGGAATGATATGTTGGACATTGATTTGTCACAAGTCAGGATAGAGAGAGGTTTGAAAAGAAATTATTCATAACAAGCATTTTTGCTCTAATAATAAGTATTTTGCTCTATTAAAGGCCGTTTTAATCATAGTATGTTTCTTGTATGTGTAACACATAAAAAAGAAAATTAATTAAAGATGTGTTTGGATGGACTAAAGAACTTTTATTCCTCTATGGGAGAAAATATCTTTAAAATGCTCACAATTAAACGCCCACAGTCTAATATGTTGTTTCAAATCTTGCCATGAAACTCCACAAAACAAATCGTTCTACAGTAATAATTCTTTTGGAGTTAGCTGTGTTTGAAACACTAAGACAAATAACTTTGGGGGAAAAAAAACCCTCAGCATACTTTGTTGATTTCTCTGTGACGCTCCTTGCTGACAATCTCTTCCAGTACCTCTCCATCTCCCCTTATAAGCCTGTGAATAAATAAATTCATATTACTATGAATAGTATGAGTCACCATACTTATCTAAGAAATGTCTAGTTAATTTCCTGTACTAGAAGGATCTACATACCTGGTACGCCCTGTCTCAGGGTCAATGACCCGCCGAATAACATTCTGTCTAGCCTCATACTCCTCCTTTGTCAATGGCCTCTTCATGGAAAAACTTGCTTTCTGCTCATCGGTCATTACTGACATGAATAAAAGGACAAGACAGTCAAAAATACAAAAGACCATATCAAAATGTTTCTGGTTTAGTACTGTTTATAAACTCATCTTTTCCTAGCTATCTGAAGGGAAATGTGGCACTTTTCCCTCTTTATATCTGAAAATGTAACCACACACCCAACTGTACTTTGTAGATATCTAATTAATGACTGCAGCCCATAAGTGGTCAGACTCCATCTAACCCTGTCCATCTGAGGAAAGGGACCCCAACCACATTTAGATGATAAACTATTCTCAATAGTGTCACAAACATAGCAGTGACATGGTAAATACAGATTCTGAGATATTTCTGCAAATTTCAGCCAAGCTTGAAAAGCTCACACACCTGGACCATGTTCTGAAGCATCATCATTTTGCCAGGTCTCTAAGTATGACTGGGGCTTTTCTACTTGGACTGATACTGGAATAGGAATCATCAGTGGAGCTTTACTCGCTGCTTGCTCAGCTTTAGCTGCTAATTTTTTCATCTTCTTCATTCTTTTCTTCTCCTTTTTTTGGTTCTTCTTCTTCTTCTCTTTCATTTTCTTCAGTCGTTTCTTGGCCTTTCTGCGTTGTCTTTTTATCTTGGCCTCTTCATCGCTGGATGAAGTGGATGATGATGAGCTGCTTGATGAAGGTGAAGATGATGAACTCCTTTTCTGCTTTTTCTTCTTTGGTTTGCTGTCTAAATACAAATACATTTGGTTTTTACATAAAAGCTACAACAATTCCTACTGCATCTTAGCAGTTGCTGATGTTTTTGTCAAAAAGGCTCTGTTAATACAATACCAAAAACCAGAGTTGGTGAGTTAAATAAATGGATTGTTAAATGTTTACTTTTTTTTTTTGGCCACAAGGCCAAATCACACAAAACAAGTCTTGCAGAGATTGGCAGCTAATTCCCGTTTAAACCTATGGTGCTACAATGCGTGTATTTAAAGAAAGAAAAGATCTTTCTTGTATACAGCTTAAAATCAGTAATTGCTGAAGTAATAAAATGGATGAAACTTCCTGTTCGTAATGGCCTGTTGCTTCATTGAGTAAAGTACACATGTTACTGTATGATTCTGGTATTTCTTTCTGAAAATGTATCCTCTCATGAGAATACTCTGTTTTCTTTAAGCAGAAGACTGAATATACATCAGTATTACTAAACTCGTGGCAAAAAAGTGTCTCTGGTGATGAGATGAAAAATGTGATTGAAATAAACATTTAAGATTTTGAAAAAATCTTTTATCACCCTTTGCTTCTTTTATATGCACAAGCACATGTAGACCACTAAAGATGCAGTGGATGCTCTCTAAAGGGTGACTTTAAGTTGACTTTTGCACTGAACAGTCAGTTTGTGCGCAGGTTTATTCAACAAAAATGCAAAACGTAAATCTGATGCCAGACAAAACATCGGGTCTAATTCAGGACATGGACACCGCATTAAAAGAAAACTAATTACAGGACAGTTATGATCACTTTTCTGACATTTAAATTGTGCAATTTGATTGACTATAGACACTGTCTGCAATTCCTGATTCTAAGCTTAATAATAGCCACTACACCTCTGGGATGGCTTTACACTAGATTGGATTTGACTGCTATCAGCAACACTCCAGGGCAGTTCCACTGTTCCACAGCCCAAAGACAATCTTTACACCCCTCCAAGTCAACACTTAGCTTTGGAAATGGTCATCTTAGGCTCTTGTGAGGGTGTTCCACAGCATTGTATTCTGTTGGAAGTTATTTTCTAGGGAGATATGAGCAGTTTATGCACAACTATATGTGTCAGAATGTGTGAACAAAAACAGCTGACCATTACTTTGAAAGCAAGAAAAATGGGTGTAGGGTACCTTGGCAACTTTGACATGTGCCAAATTGTGATGGACCACCAAAATGGCAGGCATTTTCCTGATATCCAGTGGTTAGTACAGACCAAAATTAGCAAAGACTAGTCTTCATATCTTGTTGGATGTGTCTGTGTCACTTACCTGTGGAAGAGATGGCAGGATGCACAATGGGAAGAAGTCAAGCTAGCAGATGTAGTGTGATGTCCTGAATAATGTTCTGATGAGAAACCTTGGGTCCCGACATTGATGTGGATGTTGCTTTGACTCGCAACACCTACCTAAACATTGCTGCAGACCAAGTACACCACTTCATGGCAAAAGTATTAACTAATGGCAGTGGTATTCACTAATGGCATTTCAGCAGGATAATGCTCTCTGCCACACTGCAAAAATTGCTCAGCAATGATTTGAGAAACATGACTTGGCCTCCAAATTTCCCAGATCTCAATCTAATTAAGCATTTGTGTGTGCTGGACGCATTAGTCTGATCCACGAAGGCCCCACTTTGCAACTCCCAAGACTCTCTAAATTTTCTACAAATGACTTGAAACATACAAAATCTTGGGCAGATGGTTGCAAAGTCATAGCTATTCAGTGTGTATTATAGTTGAATTATAATACAACTCATATTAGTGTAGAGATTTGAGTCTTGCTGGGAAAGCAGTGAAAGAACTGCATTGGTATCAGCTCAAAACTCATCAACCTCAATTCTTCTTCTTCTTTCTCTTTCGGCTTTACCCTTCAGGGGTCGCCACAGCGAATCATCTGTCTCCATTTAGTCTCAATTCATCAACCTCAATTCATCAACCTCAATTCATCAACCTCAATTACCAACCCCAATCACAAACCCCAATCATCAACCTCAATCTCAATTACCTACAACAATAGTGGCGTTTTAACAGAGCAGTTTACTTCCGTGATCGCTCTGTCATTTTTAAAAGATGCACTTTATTTTAACCATGTTATAAACGTGCCAAAATAAAAAATAGAGCAACATTAAAAAAGAGAAACCATAAGTAACAGCCTACCTGTATTCTTGCCCTTGCTAGAGACACATACATGTTTCCTTTGTGGGCTTGGACTAGCACTGCTCGAGCTGGAAGATTTCTGGCACTTCTTTTCTGGTTTTTGTTCTCTTCTTTGTCGACTTGTAGATCTGTCATTAGACCTACTGCGTGACCGGCTTCGTCCCATCTGAGCTGTACCTTAACAACATTTGCAAAAGGTGATACTCAAATGGTACCTTACTTTAAACAGTGTCAATACACAAGTAAATGTAAAGTTAAGTAATTAAATAATGGCTTCTGTGCCTAAATAGTTCCAAATGGGATTCATTCAGAATTCAGAAATAAGGCACACCTCTTGTTTTGAACGGTTAGACAGAAATTCAGACTTTTATAGAACATGAAAAGCCCCATTACAGAGACATAAAATTTAACAGATAATATTATAGTGTGTATTATGCTCTCATGAACTTCGACTGTGTCCACTTTTATCTGCAAAGGACCGGTGTGCAAGATTTCATTCCAAAAAAGCCTGAGAACTACTGATTACACTTGTTTTATTAGTTGTTCTCAGTCTTCAAAGCTTATCACAAGTGGTCTTGCTGCAGGCACTTCATCAAGATCCAAGAACAAGACAAATCCAATAAACAAGACAAATCCAATAACTTGATGAAATGTCCAACAAGTTTAACAGCAACAAAAAAGTCCCAACTTCACGGTAACAAATATTTGCGGCTGTAACATCACAACAGTAAAACACTAACATGACTGGTCCACATCAAGTCCATTTAACCCTCTGATTGTGTTCATTTAGGCTTAACTATCTTTGTGTTCCCAGTCACTTCTGACTGGGAACATTTTAGTTGATTATAAATCCATGATAATATATATATATTACTACCTAATGTTGTGTTGGAACTTTCTACTAACTCAAATGTATGTGAACATTACAAGTTTTGAACTTCCATTTGCTCTTTATGGCTTGTAGGCCTCATTCACCTATGGTCATGTAACTCTTTTAAAGAAAAACATATTATCGTTATTATTTTGACTGTAATACATACCAAGTTGAAACATTTTGTACTGTAGAGTACCTAATTTCAATGTTTACAAAAGGACACTGTTTTTAAACCATTTAAAATTTATTAAATGTGGCACAAAATAACATCTATCTTGCTCCTTAATTATGATTTATTTAGTAAAGACAAAAGACAAAAGTTTTTTTTGTGGTTGCTAATGTATAAAAGGTGGTTGCTATGGTGCTGGAGTGAGTTGCTAAGTAGTTTTTACGTGGTTGCTATGGTTTAGGAGGTGGTTGCTATGGGATACAATGTGGTTGCTAAGGTTTTTTCTAGGTGGCTGCTTTGGTGTAAGAATGGTATCTAAGTAGTTTCTATGCAGTTGGGTCAAAGACGTGACAAGCCTTTTTTATGGTCCAGATACATTAAATTAACAAAAAAGAGAAATAAATACATTTTGAACATATAAAGTTACACTATATTGTCTACTTTATTATTTCAGTTACATTTAGAAAAAAATAAATGCAAATGTATGTATAAAATAATCGCATGAAGTCCAAAATTGTCATTCAGTGTAATGGTCCGAACCTTAATGTCACCATTACATCTTTAAATAAATATATAAAATAACAAACAAATGGAGGACTAAATGGAGGACTAAATGGAGACAGATGATTCGCTGTGGCGACCCCTGAAGGGTAAAGCCGAAAGAGAAAGAAGAAGAAGAACAAACAAAATTACTATTTGACTTTCTATTTTTTATAAGTGCTACTAACGTTGTATTAAAAGCACTTTGCGTTATTGCTTTGTTTTGATATTAAAATCATTAGGGGACCTTTGTCCCAAATATTTGGTTCATTTGAGGTCATTCAGTGTCATGAAATCAGGATGCCATTTTGAAATCATTTAAAAAAACTGATAGTCACATGACAATCTGTGACATCATCAAAAGGACCCAGAAGACCCCTGGGGTGATGAAGCAAGGTGAGTTTATCTCTCATAAAAATGAGATATTTTCATCTTTTCATCCTGTGGTAACATGAAATAGAAATCAGATGTCATTTAGTGAAATGCCAAAAAACACTTTTAAAGTTAGATTTTCAACTAAACAAATGCATTTTAATAACTGTCAAGGTCATTGTTTGAGATAAGTGGCTTACTGTGTGCCTGTATAATATGTTTAAGTAAAAACGTCATTCAGTGTAATGGCATTGTCATTCAGTGTAATCAGTTCAGCTCTTTTATAATACTAATAATTAATAATAATTAATAATAATATAGTATTTAT
>JBBIGA010000040.1:736382-750577 GCA_037576975.1 Alestes dentex
TCTCTCTCGCTCTCTCTCTGTCTGTTTCTCTTTCTCTATGTCTCTTTCTCACTCTCTCTCTGTCTTTCTCTCTCTCTCTCTCTCTGTCTCTTTTTCTGTCTCTCGGTAGTTATGTCATCTGAACTGCAGCTCGCAGCTATTACAACCTTTAGAACTTTTCAAGTGTTTATGTAATGAATTTTTCAAAATGTCAGTTTCCTCCACTTTCCCACACACACATCTGTTGTGTTTGTGGTATATCCAACTGTTCCAACCGTGCTGGTAGTTAAGACCTGCTGATAGTTAAGGTCGTGCTGGTGGTTAAGCCCGTGGTGGAAGTTAGGGCCGTTCTGGTAGTTAAGATTGTACTGGTAGTTACGCCGAGCTGGTATTTAAGATTGTGCTGGTAGCTAAGATCCTGCTGGTAGTTAAGGCCGTATCAGAGTGTGAATTATTAGCCAATCCCAGCGCGGGGGCGGAGCTTGTCTGAAAACAATGTAGGGAGAATAATGGCGTGTATGACGCGCCCAAGCCGGCAACGTTCGCTTTTATTCCCGAGAGTGAGTTAGAGAATGGAGAAGGAGCGATAGGTGCCGCACGGTGGGTCTTTGTGCATCTGTTCAAACAAAACACGGCGTTCTGCTCTAAACCTGAGACTGGATTAAGATTCTCCAGGAGATTTAATTTCGTACAGCAGAAATAAACTGAACTAAATTTTGAAATGTACTACATCCAATGCTATCCCAGGAGGAATTATAATGCATTATAATTCTATTTTTTCTATCTATCTATCTATCTATCTATCTATCTATCTATCTATCTATCTGTCTGTCTATCTATCTATCTATCTATCTATCTGTCTATCTGTCTGTCTGTCTGTCTGTCTCTCTATCTGTCTATCTATCTATCTATCTATCTATCTGTCTATCTATCTGTCTGTCTATCTATCTATCTATCTATCTATCTATCTATCTATCTATCTATCTATCTATATGTCTGTCTGTCTGTATATCTACAGCCAAATATCCTTGTATCGTACCATTTTGTACCCGTGCACCCTTGACACCTGTTGCTAAAATGTGTTTTTTGAATTATTATAATAATAAAGCAATGCAAAATTATTAAACTTGTTTATATTTCTGTAATCAACATTTCTTTTAAAATGTGCAAGCAACTAATCGAGTTTTTTTTTTTTTTGGCCCTGGAGAGAAATAGCCTACGTTTAATATGGGAAAAAAACACCTCACTACAATTCATTCTTGACAAAATGATTGTAGAACAAATTGATATTTTCCCCAAGAATGCAGATTTTCTGAAGAAAAAAATAGCAAATGTCATTAAATTAATTTATTTTATTACAACCGGATGTTCCTAACTTTTAATTGGTAAAGTGCAGCAAACATCTCAAGAAGTGTGCCTCTACGGATCGTAATGCTGTTTAAAACAAATTTAGCTAGATATAAAATAGATACAACTTGATAAACTAGATAAAAAACAAGAATTATAATAAATGTAAATAATTTGAATTATTTAATTCTGAATGAAGGTTTTGAATCCGAATAACTTTACAGAGAACACAGTACCACAAAACACAGAAAATACTCCAGCAAATGTTGGAGTTGCCCAACATGATACGTGGGCCAGCAGTGTGAGTGGATTCCGCGACAGTCTGCATAATTGGGCGAACAGCTGAGTCCGTGGCGCGCTGGCAGATGGCTGGTGGAAGCCGGGTGGAGGTGTGTGTGTGTGTATGTATGTGTGTGGTTAGGGGGGTCACACTCATTGTTTAGACGTTTGAGCCCCGCGCGCAGACAATAACCACAGCCAGGAGCGAGAGAAGATGGAAAGGCCTCCCCTTTTCAGAACGCGAGGAGAAAAAAAGCGGAAATGCAAAAAAGTTTGGAGAAAATCTTATTGTTTTGCTGCCCGCTGAGCTCGCAGCTGTCATTCTACAGAACCCCGTGCTTCAATGTCCATCGCCAGTCACAGACCCAGGATCAGATGTCCACATACTCTGAAGCGTTTTGTTGTTAACACATTTCATACACTTTACGCAATGCTGTAGTACAATCACGTTAAATCAACAAGTCACAATTCTCATGCACACGGTACTGCACCATTTACAAACAGAGAAAACCGTTTTAGAGAAAACAAACAACAGTGTAATGGAGAATGGAGTACTAGTGCTGAACTTCAAAATTATTATATAAATTTGTAGATCGCATATTAGTATTATTTCTGCTTTATAGTTTCCTATTGTTTGGCACCTTAACATTTACATTAAAATGTTACATTAAAGCATTTTGTGTTTAGGGCTTTTCTTTAAATGAACAGTTACTATATTATTGTGCAGGTTCTTATGGGCAGTAGTTTATAATTGTGCATTCATATACAGGAAAACGTTGAACATCGAAATTGTATTCGACATGTAAAACTTAGAAAGCTCGCTTTTTTACACCCCCCGCCCACCCGCCTGGTCTTTTAGTCTTTTAGCCTTTTAGCCTTTTAGCACCTTTTAGCATCTTTACAGTCAGAAACGCGCTTTTTTACCACCCGTTTTCTGCCCAGGTCAGACAGCAGCACTGTGAAGATGAACTCCCGGCCAATCTGAGGACGGGGGTGGGGCTTGTAGGAAAACGGGTGGGAAAAACAACTGAGTGTGGATTTACGAGCCAATCGTAGCACAACTGGAGCAGGTGGGCGGAGATTGTCTGAATAGCGGTAGGGAAAACCCTTACACGTTTCCAAACGCTTTGTGATTCCCTGCATCCTCACCTTTCATGTTTGGGCTATGGGACCAGCGCCTTGAACACACACACACACACACACACACGCACACATTGGGCTGCTTGTGGATGGATGCAGAGCGTGGAAAATTTTATTATTTACTACAGGGGCTCAGTGTCCTGTGTACTATTTTTGTAATTATTATTATTTCTTGGAAAGTCCGCTCTGCCTTCAATTTCTGAAAATTACATTTGGGGAAAGCACACTTTGCTAACTTTGGTTTCAAACAATGCTCGCGTCCCAAAGCTGGATACATCTTCTCCCAAAGCCCTAGATATCCGCTGAAGAGAAGTTAGAGGAACTTTGAAACCGATTTTTTAAAATCTGAGAACAGAGACGTTGACAGCGTGTTCAGTCTTCTGGGCGGTCTCTGGTCGGTCCTGTGTCGGTCTCTGGTCGGTCCTGTGTCGGCTTGGCGCAGGTGAGCGGATCTCGTCTTTTGCTGGCGTCTCTGTAAATGTTCGGAGCTCAGGAGCTTCTGGCTGTAGAAGGTGCCGGCGTGAAAGAGCGAAGTTTTGAAGAAGAAATGGATTCGGTTCGGTCGTGGGTGCGAAACGTCGGCGTTGTGGATGCAAATGTAGCAGCACAAAGGTAGGACACCTGACACATTTACTTTCATGACACGGCGCTAATTATCAGTACAATAAGTACAATAACATCTGTCCCATCCCCGTTCCCTATAGACCAGTTCGTTTAATGCCGTAGATTACAGGAGAAACGTTCAGATTCACGCTTGTAAACCATTGGTTCATCATAGCATACATGGAACCCTACTTTAGTGCAGCTTTGCATGTTGCAGGAAATGTTCCAGGTTACAGCTGACGTCTGGTTCCCATCAGTTTAGTCGCTTTCGTCTTTCTAGTTTATTAATTTATCTCTTGCTAAAATGAGTCATCAACAGGTCTGGTACTTTACTGACTGTAATCCTAGGACGCCAGGGAGGCTCTGGGACAGCCATGAACGACCCAATACAAAGCTCATTAAACATTTAAACAGCTTCATTAAAGCTCGTACTGCCTAAATCAAATAGAGAACAATATTTTCCGAACAATGTTTTCTTACAAATTTTCTCCTAGGCCTTGTATGTTTTCTAGACAGTAAAAGGACACCGAACAGTCGATTCCATCATTGTTGAAAAGTGAAATAAAACAACAGTAACAACGATAAAATTGAACAAACAAAACAATTAGAGGTAATTTCGAATAGGTATTCATTTGTTTGATTCAAAATAGAGGTCTGCACAAATACATTTAGCATAGTCTTTAAATATTTGAATTTATATGCTGTATATTATTTAGTTTTTAGTTTTCACATACCTAATGCTCAGTCTATCTGTAAATCAGTCGATCAAATGTGATTCACACAGTAATAAGCGGTTTCACTGGTTTTATTCCATTCAGATATATTCCTTCATCGAAACAATGTAAGGCAAAAACAGCAGGTCAGCTTAACAAAAGCATTCTTCATCAGATCAAATGTCAAAAATCCTTCAAACAAGTATTTACCCTTTTCCATTTTTTCACTGAATCCAAGCTAAATGGCTGTTCATCTGTGAGAGACTATCAGTGTTTAATCAAATCTTCCACCATACCATAATAAACTTTTCTGAAGTGCAATATTAAATTGACTTATTTCTGTTATTATTATTATTATTGTTATTTTAATAATAATAATAATAACAACAACAACAACAATAATAATAATAATAATAATAATAATAATAATAATAATAATAATAATAATTATTATTATTATTATTATTATTATTATTATTATTATTATTATCAGTAGTAGTAATACTATTATTATTGTTGTTGTTAGAAGTAGTATGACTCCAAAGCTGCTTTGTACATATTTTTACTAACAGGATAGAATCATTTAAAATCCTCTGATGTCATGTGAAACATTTACTTCTTCAAATGTGCATTTGTCAAATTTATCTCTGTCTCTGATTTCAGTTCATAGTATTTGTTTATTCAATACATTTGTTTAAATAATAATGATGAACGTTGTCAGAAAAAAATAAAAGAGAATGTTTGCTTTGTAGCTGCACTACTGCATATTTTTTACAATGTTTTAGAGTTTTAGGGAACATTTGAAATATAAGAAACATGTACGGTATATTTCTACATTCCTATATTAATTTATTTGATAGGTTTCAGCAATATAATTGCACTTACCTCTTTAAATTGACCACATTGGATATTTATTTTAGATTAAATGCCATGATTTGAAAACAAAACAAAGCAAAAAGAGAAATACTTGAGCTATGCTTCGGATAAGAATGGTTCTTTTCATGCTTGATATAGACATGATCTGAGAACAAGCATGTCAAAATGAATAAAAATACATTTAGATTGACCATATTTCACTCGATTTATCTTTCATGATTCATAGCTTTTAAATCCTTGAAATTCTTGCATCCACAGCGGAGTTGCCCTCTCTCGTGCCCACTTTGAGAAACAACCTCCCTCCAATCTGCGCAAGTCCAACTTTTTCCATTTTGTTCTGGCCCTCTATGACCGTCATGGACAACCAGTGGAAATAGAGAGGACAGCCTTTGTTGATTTTGTGGAGCATGAGAAGGTATGGTTTTGTGTTGTTACATTAAAAAGTGTGTGTGTGTGTGTGTGTGTGTGTGTGTGTGTATCTGTGTGTGTGTGTATGTGGTGGTGGGAAAGAGAAAAAATGTGTTAACTAAGTTGCTGAGTTATTGTCTTGCCTTGTGGTTAAACTCCAGTCAAGACTTAAAGGTTGTGGTTAAGAATGAAAGCGGCATTAACTCTGACGACAGACATAGTAGACCGGCCTGTCAGTGATGAGTTCAGAGAAGAGAATGAGAAGGATGCCTAAGACAGATGCTTAACTAATACTCTGAAATTGTTTGAGATTACTTCATCTGTTAATGGCCTTGAATTTATTTCAAGATATTCATCCCTGCATTAGAATCATTTGCCATTAGAATAAATGTTTATACTTGTAAATAGCACACTTCTTCTCTGTGACAAAACCCTCTTTGTGTTTCTTAAATACTAGTGACAATTTTAGATGGTCAGTTTTAAAAATGAAGACATTTGTACATGTAAATGTGTTCATGAAACCATATGAATGGTTGCTCCAATGTGTCATACACATAAAAGTGTATTGCGAATTGTCTACGGTATATTGTCTATGATAGTATGAAAGAAAGCATAGGCTGATGATAATATGAATAGCATGTTACAGGATTCTCTCTCACTCTCTCTCTCTTCCTCTCTCTGCCTCTGTCTCGCTCTCTGTTCATCCCTCCTTGGGCTATTGGGCCTTGGTGCATTCTCTGGAGGCCAGTTAACAAGAGAGAAGTTAGAAAAGCAGGAGAAACTGAAAAGGGGTTTAGTTTATAGGCCTAAAGCAAGACTGGAGCTTCACTTTCAAGGGCAACTGTGGCTCATTTCTTTTAAGTTTTTGGTAGATCCCCTTTGTTTCATCTCTCTTTCTTCCATGCACACAAATAGGCACATGTCACACACAGCATGCACACACACGCAAATCCATGTGCCCAGCCACTTAATGGCATTAGTTTTTGATCTTTTAAGATGTTTACAAGATTGCTTAAGTAAAATGCTGTCTGAATCAGCCAAAAGTCAGCTGAAAGCCAAATGTGCTAATAATGCCTTTTGAATTATGGGAATCTTAGACATTACTTATACATACCTTCTTAGGTTTTTCTGTTATTATTTTAATACTATGCAAGTTTGATTTAGGAATTAGAAGTAAAGAAGTCTTGACTAAATGTAAAAGAAATCTTCAAAAGGAATTTCCCAAAGAGTTCTGCTACTTGGAAAGTTTAGAATTTAAACACACAAAGCTTTGCCAATATTTTGCCAATATAAAAAAAACATATATTGCATTGTATATTGTCTTTGCGGTGTTGTGCAGTTACATAGAAATTACTCTAGTCTGATCTCACTGTTGTTGCCATATCAAAAGATTGTTGCAGTGACATTTTAAAAGGAAAAGTTTAAAAAAGATTACATATATAATACAAAATGATAAAGATGGTAGAAACTGTTCTTTGCAGGATGCCATAGAAAAACCATTTCAAGTTCCCTAAATAACCTTTCATTAGATGCTTCCTAAAAGAACCATTTTTGTATATGTAATGTAAAAACCTTTTGAAAGTTTAAAAGGCTCTAGGAATTGTAAAGATTACGTATTCCCTTAACATGTTCCTCAACACAAGTTTTGAGGGAAAAAGAATGGTTCATTAATGGCAAAGAACCCTTTGTGGCAACTTTTAATAAATTAAAAAATATATAATGAATATATAGTAATAATATCATATGTGGTTCATACACAGATTGGTGTTGTACCATGCAGGTTATTGTCTTATCAGATCATATGTTGTTTTGTATCTGTTTTGTGTTTGTCCTATTCTTCCAAGGAGCAGACAGGAGAAAAAACCAACAATGGTACCCACTACAAGCTCCAGCTTCTTTACAGTAATGGTATGTTTGTCACTCTTTCTCTTCTTAGAGGTTGGCTTTCCAGTTAATGATATGTTTATACAAAACTGAACCAAATACAAAGTGGACTTTGTGAGATTTTGTAACACACTGTACTCATAAGGTAATCTCAAAAGAGGGTTGCATTCAAAATGCAACACATATAAATACTTCCACTTTAAACACTAAACACTTTATTAGGTTAGAAACTAAATATTCTCAATACTTAAATCTCAGTCAACATGGTATTTCAATCCTATAAAAAATATATACTTTAAAACCAGTCCAGAAAGGTCTGTCTGTCTCTAGCCTAATAAATATACTGACATTTTATGATTGCTTTTATGTTTCGTATTGAAACCAGGACCTAATAGAGGTATTGTTTTTGGATTGTTGTCCTGTCATAAAATGACCAAAATAGTCTTGAAGTGAAGTGTAACACACACACACACACACACACATACACACACACACACACACACACATACACAAACATATATAAATGGTCACCTTTGAAGCCTGAATGCAAGTTTGTTCTCTAACTATCTTACAATTTTGTGACTGATATGTGAGTGTGAAGAATCTAAAGGTTTCAAGAACATAAACCTACATCAATATTTTCTCCCCTAAAGCAATATATTCAACTGAAGAAACATTTTGAAACCTTTACTTTTAAAAGTGTAAAGTATTAAACATTGACTTGGAATAAGACTTCAGTCACAGTCTTTCAAAACTATGATGAAAAGATATCTCATCAGATATACCCCATCTAGGTATAACACACTGTTTTTTGAATCTTGTTCATATTAGTTTCCTGTACGGGTAAGTGAGACTCTGTGATGCGTGAACCTCCCAGTGGCAATGCACAACAAAAACAAGAGGCCCATGGAGATGTGGGCTCCCATGGGTTTTCACTTCCTCAGCTCTACCATAACCACAGGACCCATGAGAGAGTAGATAAAAGATGCCCACACTGAGACACACACACACACACACACCCTTTCTCCTAATCCCCTTGCAGCTATACTGTGGCACTCACTGTTTTATTCTAAGATAGATACTGAATGCAGTAATTAGCATAATTTATAAGGAAAATGAGAAGATGAAAAATTAGTAATGTTATTTTGTTATTCCAAAGTATTGTGGCATACCGTAAAGGGCCAGTACCCTACACTTTTCTTGTATTTTATTGCTTACCCTTGGCATGGTTTTATTTACCCAAAACAGTCATACTTCACCCTCACACATCCATTTTCCAACTTCTCTTTATCCTTTAGAATGAATCAGTCTTAAGTTATTATATATTTAGGACCGATATATGTATATGATCTCTGTTTTAAATGAAGGCCCTGTATTGTGCCTCATTCAAAAAGCAGTCTGAGCTGAAACATTGGGGTTAAACTACTGTAGGCTGAACAGGCTTACAGAACAATGTAAACATAGGTCTACAGTACAATGTAAATACATTGGTTTTTGTGACATCACAAAAATTGTGAATTCATAATGTTTGTTTAGAAACTCTAACAATGTTTTCATACTTAAATTATATAAAGAATATTGACTTCTATCCATACAATTGTTATTTTTAAAGGGATAGTTCATTAAAAAAATAAAACTACTTTGAAACAATAAATGAAGTGAATTCCCGCCAACTAACATTATGCAAATTAAATCATGCTCACTGGTACTAGCCTTGATCCATTACTATTCATGTTACCAAGTTAGGTCCAATGTTTCATGGATATATTTTGGTTGGTTGTTTTCAGTATATGACCATTGTTTGCTGACTTCTAATTTGGTCTTGTGTGTGCTAACAGGTGTGAGAACTGAACAAGACCTTTATGCTCGTCTTATAGACTCTGTCACCAAACAGGTAAACTTCTGGGATTACATGAAGCTTTTTGTCAGATATTGTGATGCTTTTGCAAGTTGAACTGTAGAGGACATCTATTTTTCTTTTTCTATGTTTGCTTTTTAGCCCATATCATATGAGGGACAAAACAAGAATCCCGAAATGTGCCGTGTCCTGCTTACTCATGAAGTCATGTGCAGGTAAAAATTGCTTCAAAATGTGCACAAGCAGACACACATCTGTGTCAACTAGATTAGAACGAGGTTCTAATTGTCAGATAGGATATGTGTGACCCCAGACACAAAAATATTAAGAAATATATTCCACAATTTTATCACGATTGACATTGATAATGTTTTAAAATAGAAACATTAAGTCATTCTAAAAATCTGAAAAAACGTGTGAACTCAGTTCATTTGTAAAATGCTTTTGTTAAATCCAACAATTAAGTAGAACTGACAGTGCACTTTACAAGTGCTCTTGTCTTAGAGCTCAACCTTGTGAGAATTTATGTTATTTACCTGTTCAAGGTCAAGGTTTTAGGGTTGAGATATAAGTTTATTCACAAGTAGCCTATATTATATTAATAGTACTTTAGACTTTGTGAGTCTCTGCTGTTTACTTGAGTTGAAGAAAACTTGAATCGAAAACTTGAATCTGACAGTTTGTAACTTTGTCTGTTTTGCTTTTGACCAAAGATGATTATATAATCCCAAATGGTCATTTAGCAGTATGTAAACTCCTTAAAAAAGTAATTAGTGACAAAATTTCATGTCAGCTGGGGCATAGCTTACACATATACTGAACTAAACAGTAGGGTAAACAGTAACACCTGCATGATTGAAGACACGGACATGGGGTGACAGATAGACAGTAAATGCACTGCCATCACAGCTGACAGACTGGGTGGGGGAGGCACAGGGGCGTGCGGTGCGATGACCTCAGGCCCGGGGACACGACAGGGGAGGGCTGAAGGGGAGTTGAAATCAGCTTCTTCTCCATTGTGCGGTCAGCAGATGCCCGAATGGGGTTCACAGCTGGCTAATAACAGAGCTGGGTCTGGGGAGGTGGGTGGTTGTGGGGGAGAATTGGGTTGAGTGCAAACGGCACAGCTGGGGAGTGGTTCTGTCTGACAGAGGGAGAGTTTAGGTTGGGGGGGGACGAGGGGACAGCAGAGGGGCAGATGGCCAGGGGTGGGGGGCACTTTTGTTATTCAGGAGGGGCGGAGCACGGGCCAGAAGGGAGGGGTGGGGGGTAGAGTGGGCGGGATCCAAAGACAAGAGAGAGCTGATGCTAGCGTGTGTGGTGTCTGCTATGTGTTTGTGTGCCTTAGTGGTGGTTTCTTGTTATTATAAATCTAATGTTTCCCCTGTTGTATATATTAATGCAGTATAAGCTGCGCAAAAGAGTGAGGCTGACATGGTGAAAACAGTAAAACACTGCATTATGTTCACATTCATGAAATATTTTACTCATAACAATAATTTTGTAATATTTTGAATAGGGAAATTACATATACATTTGAATCAAAGACAATTCAGGGCTTTACTTTATGGAAGTGTCTTTTCTTTGATGGATTCTTTTTGAACCCCCCCCCCCCTTGTCTTTCTATTGTTATTCCTCTTTTCTGTGTTTCTGGCTTCTGTTTGTGCAGTGTTAAAATATCATTGCAATTGGACTAAACCCTTGTATCTCTATTTTGGTCATTCTTTATTTCCCACATAATTTAACAATGCCTACTCCTGTTTACATTTTGTCAAAATCTTATGACAAATCAATAGAAATCATCCAAAAAGACTTACAATGATGTATTGTTCCTTTAACTTACATAAAACATTTAAAATGTATTTTCTTTCCTCTGTGAAGGTCTTTTGTTCCAGGACCAACAATGTAATTATAATACATTGGGTTTTTTTCTGCTAACAGAACATGGTTCAGATAATTAGATAATTATACATGGGATGGATAAACTATATTGTTTCTTTTCCTTCCAAACACAGCCGGTGTTGTGAAAAAAAGAGTTGTGGAAATCGCAATGAGACACCATCAGATCCCATCATTATTGACAGGTAAGAACATTTGATCAGATCTAAATAGTTGGCCATGGATCTGCTAGTGCAAGTGTCATTGTCTGCAAGTCAGCAGAAAGCAGCTCTGTAGGGTTTACTGTTTGTTAGGCATGTGAATAACACACATGTCTATTTTGTATATGCACATATACACAGTCTCAGCAAGTTCTCTCTCTTTCTCTCTCTCTCTTTCCTGTCTCCCTGAGTTGATGCTGTTTACAGTTCATCTCAGAGTATCTACTCAAGCTTTCTCAAAGTGGAAAAAACTGACTGTTGTCTTTTGGATTTTCCCAGAATTCCTGAGAACAGCAGCTGTTTTTCTCCTTTACGGAGTGGCTCTATCTCTGACCCTCCCCTCTTCCTTTGCTCTGTCTTCCCTCCATCCTCTCACTTCTCTAAAAAAACCATACTTGACTCAGGGGTTCTATAAAATAAAAGTTTCTGTAAGCTAGTTTGGTCTTCACAGCCTGTTAGTGTAGCTAGGCTTCACTTGAGTGACTTGTTGACCTGATGCTGTAGCTGATAGCCCTTCACATCTGAAGGGAAGTGTCTCATTAGTGGGTTTAATCACTGGCTAATCTGTGTCTTGTGGCACCAAATAACTGAAAATATACTGTTTTTTTCTGTGACTTCCTGCTAAAATCTAAAATACTTTACAGTCTTTTAAGTATAACATAGTGCAGATTAAGTCTATAGGGAAAACTCTTTCCAAGGAAATGTTTAATGTGATTTTGTTCACATGCCAGTGAAGGCATTTTTGCACAAAAATGAAGCCTTCAGCCTTACAATGATTCATTGTAGGTCAAACTGTGCCCTAAACCACACTAATACATTTGTACTGCCTTAGTATATGTAGATTGAGCAGGTTGGGAAAAGATTTAGGGATGCATTTATGAAAAAAATATGTGTGACTAAAGTATTTAGTGTTTATTAACAAAGTAAAGAAGCCAATTTTGGGCTCCTTGGCCGATTGAATACATCTGTAGTGAATGGGAAACTATTACTTCAAATTACTGGCTTATGAATTTGCTAGCTCAAAATAAGAACATTCATTCATTTAACAGAGGTCATGTTGCTTTTTTGTTATTAGTTATAGCACACACTAGAATCTCTTTTTCAGACAAACCCACACACAGTTTCTCCAAGCACCTCCACCTCCCCATCTTTTCCCCAACTAATATTGTCATAATTAGTCAGCCTCATCACCTCTCCAATGCTCATGGGAATCGGAATCCCCAGTGTGTTCGCCCCTAGCCCCCCTGTTTTTTAATCTGCCTCCATATTGTTCTGGGCCTGCCTTGTCTTTTACCCTCCTCCCCTCTTCACAATCTGCTATTCACCCTTTTCTCTACTAATCCAGTTATTAGTGAAAGGAGAGAGAAGAGATCCCATCTGATCCCTGAGGTGGCATGCTTTTTGCCACTTCATGACCCACACATCTGATCTAAGGGATGCTATGATCACTGCTTAGCTTGTGCTGGTTAGGCTGATGCTATTTTGACCTTAAACTTTAAAAAATCTGGTTTAGGCATTAAGTGTATTCTGCAGCCATTTCTTTATTATGCATACACCAAATCAAGAGTTACTGTTTTTGTTAGCTTTAGGTTTGACTGATGTTACATTGTCAGAACGTGTACAGTGTGGACTGCACGTCTCAACTGTAGGTGATCATGCATATGTTGTTTTTATAAATGCTCTTAGTCAGATTCTGATCCAGCCTTTTACCGCCTCTTCATATTATTCTTATTGGTTTGTTGATCTGGCCTGTCAGTAGAAGCACATGCTTATGTCAAGAACTCCTTAGCATGGATTTGTCCTATGGAAATGATCAATTGATTTATCAGTTTACCAATTCATTGATTATTCTCTGGTCATCTGGATCTAGAATTTGCTCCTGTGGGAAGCTGCCTAGATACTTCATACTAAAGGTTGTTGTAACAAAACATATCTTTGAAATGATAACAAAGAAAAGTCCATTATTAAGTATTTTTGTAAGTTAACATTAAGATTTAAATTGCTTTAAAGACTAACCAAAATTCAGCAATGTTTAGCAATCAATTTTTTGTGATCTCTTGTGAACAATTGAGGTACAGTTGTGTGGGCTTGAGGATTAGCAGGTCAGTGCCACACCACAATCAATATATGGATGAGTTGAAAACGAAGGGGTAGCCATGGCGAAGCTTGAGGAGAGGGAGGACAGAGGGATCAATGCACTGCAATATCTTTCTAATTGATTGCGCTTTCTGGAGAGGTCTCCCTTAACAAGCTAGTGCTTCAACAAAACAGCAGGATCAATAGGAGAACCCCAGCCTCATCAATATTAGCAACCCCCTCCCCACAACTAAGAAACCACAGATGGTTTCACAAGACTTTCACAGAGGGGCTCACATGTGGATTTGCCTATTTTACTTTAGCTTTGAGGACACCCAGTTACAGGACTCCAAGAAATTTTGAAAGATGTATAGTAATGTAAAACATGTGTAAAATGTAAGGCAGCTGAGTGTGTGTCCTCAGCCATCTTTTACAGAGAAAAGGCTTTGTATGTATAAAGTTAAATATGAGGTGAACACTTTTATAGCATACAATTTTATATTTAAAAATGCAATTGCATGATGCTTTTGAGAATTTAAAACACAGAAAGTATAGTACAATATAAATATAAAACATATATGTAAGCTGTGTAGTTATGAGAGCAAGGAGTTGTGGGCCCACATATAAACCTTTGCAGGGCAGGGTTTCATTAGCACTGTTAGTTCTCCCAATGGTAATGCCTTTAATGTATTAGTTTCTGACAGTGCTCGGATAGGAAGAGAACATACTCTTACACCCCGATCTGCCCTAATAGAACCCCTGAGAGCCAACACGCCTGAAGCGCATTAAACAATTGAAAGGTTAATGGAAACAGCAAATGATGTCAGAGGTCACATTCCTCCCCAAAGTACCATGCTCTCACTTTTCTCTCTTCAAATCTCTCTATCTATATATATCTATATATATATATATATATATATATATATGTGTGTG
>JBBIGA010000040.1:753060-774984 GCA_037576975.1 Alestes dentex
TATATATATATATATACACACACACAAACACACGTACACACACATAAGTATGTGTGCGGTGTGTGTGTGTGTGTGTGTGATACATGTATACACCTCCACACATGAGAGAGGACATCTGCTCCCATGAGAATATGACTGCAAGAGAGAGAAGGCATTAAAGTTTGAATATCAACTGTGTCTCGTCCTCTTTACAACGAGACAAGCACCCATATGGATGTTTTATCTCTCCTCTTTTGGTCATATGCGTATAATTAGTATCAGGCAATGACTTGGTGGTTTTGAAAAGATAGATCAACTCACATCAGAAAGTCTTTACTAACCTGATCTTATGATGAATTCAAGTCAAGTCAATTCTGGTAGTTCTATTGTCATTTCAGTCATATACACAGTACACAGAGAAATGTTCCTGTTCTCAGGGATAGAAAGCAAGAATTGTTTCTCTGGCTTTCACACAAACAAAATAGCAAGGAAACCTGTTCTATTGCCTAACTGTAGTTTTTTTGTAATTTTTTATATTAGAAAATGTTTAATCTATGAGAAAATAGTTCACAGTATTTGTGTGTAATATCTGAGCTTTCTAACTGTCTTTTTAACAGATCTACTGAATTTAGTAATTTATTAAGTTGAGTTACCATGATTTGGTTGGAACATCATTAAAACGGCTCTAAAGCCTGGACAACAAACACATATCAATGCAAAAAATGCCTTTGAGAATCATCCAGTACCATTTATCTTCCAAATTTAGTTAATTTAACATCAACTCATTTCAGTTGCCCTATATTGTTACATGTATATAGTCAAAGGCAAAGGTTGGCACAAAAAAGTAGTTGGTAGTTGTCCTACAGGTGTGAGCTACAAATACAGTTAAATGCAATAACAGCAACTCAGATGTGTCCTAGCACACTGACTTTCGTTAGTCCTTTGAATGAATGTGAGTTAAAGCAAATAGGAATTAGGAATTTGCAGGATTCCTGTTGGGCTCCTTAATTCCACACACATCTGTGAGTGACAAAGATTAGGACAGTGTTTACTTTGGAGACTTTATTAACTTTAGACCGATTCATAGGAAGATAGAGAGACAGACCGACGGGGATAGAGAGAGAAAGAGAAAGACAGAGAGTGAAAAAGAGGAAGACATATTAGTACATCCTTGTTTTTGTTCTAGATGTAATTGATTTCTCGATAATTTCATATTATTGTCCTATAAAGAACGACTAACATTTCATCTTTCTTTCTCTAAAATTGTAACTTTAAAAGAGAAAGAAACACATTTGTAACTTGCTTGTGTGTTAATGCTTGTGTGTAAAACTTTCAGTTTTAACAAAAATTTAGTTTTTATATTTTTGATAATAAAATTGCATTCTTGGATGCAGTCTTGTGTGGGCACAGAGAGAATGTGTGATGTGTATGTTTATTTGCATTAGGAATTTTAAAGTATTAGAATCCAAGATGCTGTTTGGAAACTAGAGCTGCCAGTCTGAGCTAAGCTTGTATGTTCCTGCATATGTGTGTGTGAAGCAAGGTAAGTCTGTCTTAAATTTCACTAATGATTTAATGGTGCTCCCTGGTGCTAGGCTGGCTCAACTGGTTTGTTTGTTTGTGTGTCTTCTTGATGGTAATCTACTGATTTGGTTTAAGAGAAGATTAAGGTTATTTCTGATAAAATCTGTTCTTTCCTTCCAATTCATGTTTTTCTCATTGATGTGATGGTGCTGGCAGACGATGCCAAAATTCTGAATTCAATTTCATTTTGCCAGATCTCTTTATTTTAAAGCTCTATTTACACCTTAAAAAGTATAGAGTAGAAATATATATATAAAAAAGAAACAGTGGCAAAAAATGAATAAAATAAAAACGAATGCTTGAAAATGTATACCATGATAAACAGGCAAAATCAAAATAAAACCAAACCTGCCAATCACTGCTTTCCTATCCAGCAACACAAACTTTGGTTTTATGGGTGAAAAAAAGTTTGTGGACTGATTATTCTTAATTTAACCACAACAAACAGTGACTCGTCTTCCTTTTTATAACTGACCTTAGCTTTACCATCTTGAAGTCTGTCTTTGCTCTGCATTTGTTTCTTCAAGTAGGTTTTTTTCGTATTTTGTCCTTTATCGACTTCCTTATCCATGACGTCACAGACTTTCTCTCTAACAAACATTTTGAAGGCGGCTTGGCCATCCTCTCTCTCCCCATATATTACAGAGGAGACTCGACCACAGAAATCGAATTTTTAAATGTTCAGTGCTTGGCCCCTGATCATCCGATCAAAAACCTTTGATGTTGCTACCATTTCAAAATCTGTAGGAGAAGAAGAAGCAGCAAATTCAGCAATAATAGTAATAATAATAATAATAATAATAATAATAATAATAATAATAGTAAGAAGAAGAAGAAAGCTTAAGAGGAATAGTACTGTGATTTCTGACATAATCATACTAATTATTAGCAGCACTAAAACTAAAAATTAATATGAGGTGATAACCAGCAGAATTGCACTTCGGTGCAACTGATGTCATTTAGTATTGGTGCTTACCACATCCCTGGTGTGAGATCAAACCACAGATTTGTGTGTGTGTGTGTGAGATGAATCTGTCAGGATGGAGGGCAGAGTTGATGGGCCTGTTGACAGCTTCCCAGCAGGCCTGCTGTGAGCTCCGCTAGTCTCTCCATTTCCCTGCATCCACTTTCTCCCTCCCCCTTCTCTCCATACCTACACTTTTCCTTCTTCACTCCTGTCTTCGTCTCCACACATTTGCTATAGATTAGCCACGGACTGTAAATTACAGCACCCTGGACCTTTGAGTGATTCCATACCCCATATCTTCACACATTCCCCTACCATCCTTCTTTCTGCTCCCTCCAGCTTCCATGCATCCGTCTGTCTGTCTGTCTATCTTCCTGTGCATTTATTTATTCTTTAACCCTTAAAAGTGACAAAGCAATGGTGCAATTGTATATGAATTATTTTTTACTTGTAGCTATTTCAAACATACATAAAGAATTATATCCATAGTATGCATTTGTACATTTGAGATATATTTTATCATGTTTTGAATTTGTTAAAAAAAAGTTGTACATACAGCATCTTTTGTGGAAGAAAATATTCATTGCATAATTATGTAATGTAACAATGTAGTCACTAACTGTGTACATAATGATTGCATTACATTCACATAGTATACCAAAAAGACAAAACTGACTCTAGATGTCAAATGTTTAAATTGATTTTTTGTTCATGTGTCTTATCATTTTCTGTTTTGGCATGGCCTCCTATCCGTCTCTCTCTCTTTGCCCTCTTCTTCCTAGCATACCTTCCATCAAGCGATTCTCACTTTGACACTTTCAGCTTAGTGACTATTGGCATCCTCAAGTCCCCCCCCCCCCACCCTTCTGGAAACAGATGTTGTTTGTCAGATCCTATCATTACTGGCTAATTAAGCAGACATCTCTTCTCTCTTTTTTCTCCTGCCTGCCGCTCACTGATTCTCACAGATACTCCAGGCTTTGTTCCCCCATAGAGCTGAAGGTGTATTCGGATGTGTGTCTTCTCGTTCACTCTGATGTATACGTTTGAGTTGCTTCTCTTAAGGTGTTGATGCTATGTTGATGTTGATTTCGCTCAGGATATAATGATATGCAACACGTGTGAATGCAGTTTTGCAAAGCTGTGAGTAAAGCATGGCATTTACTTCTTATTAAACATGTCAAGTAACATAACGCTATGTTACGTCCACATTGCTAGTTAATGGTAAACTTGCCAGCGCCTGACCAAATGTCAAAATCACTCATTTACAAAAATGTGATGCTGAAAGACCTCTTTAAGAAGCTTTGATTATTATAGATGACTGAAACATCACTCCATATTTCAATTCATC
Organism: Alestes dentex; assembly: GCA_037576975.1. Classification (NCBI taxonomy): domain Eukaryota; kingdom Metazoa; phylum Chordata; class Actinopteri; order Characiformes; family Alestidae; genus Alestes; species Alestes dentex. The sequence continues at coordinate 756,942 of JBBIGA010000040.1, forward strand.
CAATCACATAGCACAGAATGAGACTATTTTTTGTAAATGCAGAAAATAAATTTTGCATGTAGCTAAAACCTGGATTATCGAGGAATCATTTTTTAAATTCACAATGCTTGTTAGACCCAAAAACATTAATTTAGGTTACTTACAATGGCATAGCAAATGGCATCTGATGGGGAAAGGTGAGAGCACTAGGAAAAGGCTGGGCGTTGTTTTAATTTTGTTTGCTGGCGGAGCCGAGTGTGAAAGGTCCCAGGATGGTATGTGGTGAAGGGGGTATCACTTTAGCCACCCTGCTCTGTATGCCCTGTTAGCAGGGTCAGAGGTCAGCTACGCAGGGTGTTAACCCCCATGACCAGTCTAGCCCCAGTCTGCCAGGGGACTCTGGGAGCTCAGGGTATTTATTACTGCTCCCTATACCTTTCCTTCACAAACTCCCCAAAAACCCCCAAGAGCACACACACACACACCACTCACTTACAACTCTCTCCTGTCCGGGAAAATAGAGAACGTCATCATCATCACTTTTGCACTCATCTATAAAACTTAGAGACAGACCATAATATATACAGTACTTACAGATATCCAGAAAAAAAGATCTCAAAAAGTTTTTAATCTACACTTTCAGCAGGTCTAAGCATGCATTTGGATTTATTTTCATATGCGTGTATGTGTGTGTGTGTGCCTTACAGTTTACAGTGTATCAGTGCTGCAGGGGAAGCTTTTCAGCATGTCAATATGTTTTAATGCCGCACATCTGGTTTCCTAATTTTCCTTTCCCCCTCTCCCTCCATGTCATGACACTGTTTTGTTTTTCTAGAGGGGGTGGGAGGGTTGAGGTGGATGAGAGGGGATTCTGATGAGTGATGACCCTGAATCTAAAATACCAACTTTTTCTCTCTGCCTCTCTCTGTCCCTCTCTCTCTCTTTCTCAGCGTGAGAGAGAGAAATGCATACTGTTGCCAGTAGAATAACTCATATCATTTATAAGTATTCTATATAGTATGCTTTTGATTGATTAAAAATGCTAAATGCCTTGAATTATGTAATGTAATGCATTACAGTTGTATAAATGTCCACATCATTTTCACATTAATTAAATATATTGCATGAGCACAACATTTTTTTTTCAGTTGACTTACTTTTGACAAAAATTATTCAAAATTGTGCAATACATTTCATTCGTGTGGACATGAAGTACAAGTAAATCATTTCTTTTCTACAAAAACAAGCAGGCAGCTAATTGTACTCTCCAGGAATCCTGGCAATTGCATGCTGCTGCTGGCATTTCAGTCTCATTTGTAGCTTGTTGTAGGTTCTAATGTTGTTTTCAGTGGACCATCATGGGACACGTTTTTTCTGAGTTAAGCAAGTTGTCACTCCTAGTAGGCAACCCCATGCTGAGAGGCTCGTGTTTAGTCTTGAGAAGGGAAGCAGATGCAGACAAAGCCCATTCAGAGGCCTGGTCAGGAACTCCCTCTCAGCCACTGTGGAAACTGATCCCCTAGCTTAAGACTCAACCCTAGGTTTTGTTTTTCTAACAAGCATTTCTAGAGGTGTGGAGAGAATCAACCATTGCGTGACATTATCGGTTAATACACCCAAGAGCCAAGTGACATCTGCAGCTCAGAATGGGGCCAGCATTTTCAATTCTGCAACACTGTGCCTTCATTTAAGATGAAAGTGCAAAAAGATTTATTCCCAGCCTGATTTTCATAATCATTGCTTTAGCAGTTCAATCAGTATTATGAAGATACTGTTGAGGAATACTGAGCATTACCTGGAACATGATTCTAAACAGTGAGTTAAAACATGTTTGCTCAAAGTTTAACTATTTAATGATACAATTTTAATAAATTACATTTCCATTAACAGCATACAAACTAATTAACTGAATAAGGCAATAACTAATTAACACATCAGTCAGCATCATCACTATCCCTAGTCTCCCATCTGTTAACTCTAAATATCACAACAATGCAAAACAAACATTGTTGATATTGAACTTTTCCCCACAGCACAATTGAGAAGGGCTGTTTTGTGGCAATAAAGGAGGGGGGGTGTATCCTAGAGTCCTAATTAATTATGCAAGATGGCTCTAATTATAATGCGGCGAATGGCTGCATGGCAGAAGGCATGAAGGTTTGAGGCTGAGAGATTTGCATGCTAAGTGGGCAGGGAGGGGGAAGTGAATAATGTATGCTAATGTGTGCGTGGCCATCGCGTTTTAATTTTGGCTGTTCGCAGCTGTGCACCACTGACTCTTTAAGGGGTGAAAAGTTGCCCAAGTGGATAGATGGTCACTACTGCAGTATGAAATGTCAAATGGAGGAATAAGATAAAGAGGGCTGCTAGTAAGATGATATACTGAAATTGCCCTCAAATTTGAGGCGTCCTACCTATAGGACTTGTAGCCAAGTGTCTATTAGGGTTCTCAAACTTTTTTCAGCCAGGGACCCCTTCCAAAGTTGTCTCTGGTGGTTATGTATTTGGAACGAGAAGATAATTTAGTAATTTAGTTAAGGGTGGGCAATATGCAATATTTATGACTATCATGAAGAACTTATCTCAGTATGTCATAATATACTTTCAAGTACTGGAACTACTGGTTCTTTTTGCCTCTACCAACTGTCCATCCATCCATCAATCCATCCATCCATCCATGCATTCATCCATTCATTCATGCATTCAGGCTCACAGTGATGAGAGCCTGAATTCAACTAAAATGGATGACTATCTTCATTCAGAATCTACCAATGCAGTCACAGAGTACTCCACAGGGCAACTATAGCTGTGTTCAAAGTGTCTGCTATTTTATTTTTCATGTATTTTTTAATGAAACCCTTAGTGATCACCAGCCCTTATGGTGACATACTACTTTGATTCATATATTATTCCTAGTGTATCCTAATAGTTTTTTAAATGCTTTGAGCAATTTAAGGAGTAGCCACTGCATCCAATCTAATCTCTTAGTCTTTTTTTTTTTAGTTGTTGATGTGGTCATGGGTTTCTTGATGTCACCACTGACTACTTAAACATTTTACTTCCTCGTCCAACATCCACGATGCGGTCAAGTTTTCAAATGCTCTCATACTAGTCTTCTATGCAGGATTGCTGGAGACCACTAAATAAAGCTAAAACTGACAAGACTACTAGTTAGCAGTGAAAGAACAAGAAAACTGCAGGATCACATTTAAATACACCTAAATTCACTCCAGTTCGCTCCAAGTATTTGCTGTTAGATCTAGATCTAGAAGGTTGTTGAACTGTTTTGATTATGTAGGACTGAGGTATTCTGCTGGGTCCTAGGACACCAACAGAGGTCTCAGAAAATAACTGTTATTCTGTTCAATCCATTGCAATGTTATTAAAGTCATAAAAAAAATCATTGCCTACTGTCAATGATGTCAGCCTGTTGTACTTTTTATGGGAATGTTTGTTGTGTGTGTGTATGTGAGCACACATGCGAGAGAGGGAGAGAGGGAGAGAGAGAGAGAGAGAGAGAGAGAGAGAGAGAGAGAGAGAGAGAGAGAGAGAAAGACAGAGAGAGAGAGAGAGAGAGAGAGAGAGCCCAGCACCAGCAAAGTTGGAAGAGCAAAGGTCTCAGCTCTAAATAATAAATCACAATCACCCTTAGCCAACAACAATATTGATGGTGCTTTGGTTAAATAGCTCAAACTCAGAAGCAGGTCATCCTGTCTTAGAACTAAGACTTAACCTTTAGTCAGGTCTTAAGTGTACATAAGGAAACACAAACTGAAAAGTGCAGGATATTTTAAACTGAAAAATATTACATTATTAATGTTGTTAGAAGGTTCGATGATATTTTAAATATTTTGGAGTAATTAATAGTAACATGTTATTTCTAGTCAATAAAATGTTTAAAAGCGTGCCATCATACAAAACCTCCTGTCTCCAAAATGCTAACTTTATAGGACAGGCAAATTTATAGTAGGAGCCATTTACAATACATGTTAGAGCAGAACTAATATTGACTTGCTGAGTTTAACATACAAGCCACATTTTATGTTTTCTTCCCCCCCCCCCCACTATGTAATAACCAGCAAATAAAGTGTAATTGTGTATTAAAATGTATAGCAGAATGTCTGTGTACAGGATGTGTGCTTATTTTTACTTAGAAAATCAACAAAACATGAAATTCAATCAAGGGGTGTCCATACTTTTGCATACAAGTGTAGGTGTGGCAAACAGCTTTCATCTCTCTCTCTGTCTCTCTCTCTCTGGTTCTTGATGGTATGTTTTCAGTTGAATTTTCACTCTTCTGTCCCTCCTTTCTTCTTTACAATGGGGACTCTGGGATTGCACCAGAGCTCGGTTGCCATAGCAGCAGTCCCATATTGCCGGACGATACACTCCTGGGATTTAAAGCCCCTCCACCATCTTCCACATCTACCTCTCTTCACTCCATCTCTAACTTCCATCCCATATATCCCACAAGTGCCACCTCTGTGTACCTCAGCAGAGTACACAGACGCTTCCACACACATACAAATTCACACCTCAAAACACAGTGCCCCACACAGACCATTTCAAAATGAATACGATACGATGTAGATATGCATCTCTCTCTCTCTCTCTCTTTCTCTCGCTGTCTGCCACAGACTCACAGACTTACCCCATGGGATTTCAGGCATTGCATTGTGGGATATTGTTGTCCCCTGGGCCTGCACTGGGCCCATTTTTTAAAATCTAGTTCAGTCACATCTCAGTGTTGGACTTTTGGCAGATATTGTCATTGCTTATGAAATTTCCCCATTTTTGTCAGATAAGTTTTTTAAATAAATACATGAAATGCAGTATCAAACAGATACCATTTTACCACCACTGGCAAGCTTTTATGGAATAAAAAAAGCCCAGATGTGTTAAAGTCTGCCTTTTTCTTCTGTTCTCCCCAGATTTTTCTTGAAGTTTTTCCTCAAGTGTAACCAAAATTGTCTGAAGACAGCAGGGAACCCAAGAGACATGAGAAGATTCCAGGTATGAAATGAAATGAAGTATTTGCATACAACAGCACAGCTAGAGTAGTTCCACACAATGCATGGTGTTTAAAACTAATTCCTTACTTTAATTGCTGTCTCATGATGTATAAAACACTATTATCCAGTCAGTCAATTTCTCCATTGCTGCTTTGTCTGAGATTTTCATAGCCTTATCCAGTCGTACGCCCCTTGTCCAGTTGTGTTATGGCAATTATGTTTCACATTGCACAATTACTTTTCATACACTGAATTTAATGTACTGAGTAAAACAATAATAATCAAAATATCAAATGTGTTAAATATTAAACTCAGTAAATAAGTTTAAGTTTACTGGAGAGGCTGGGTTGACTTCTTTTTACTCAGAAAATCAATAAAACATGTACTTTGACCCAGGAGGATGTTTGGACTTTTACTTATGACTGTACACTAACTGGCCACTATATTAGACACCCTTTTCTTATGGATACACTATGTAGGTATGTAGTAACAGACTGTAACTGATTGAATTGCATTTTTTATGCCTAATTACTGTTAATCATCCTCTAGCTCCAAATCAGTGTGTCAAGTTCTGACCACAGGACTGCTGTTGACTTAATGGTATGGTTTAGTGGAGTAATCTCAGCTCAGTTTGAAGCACTCAGGCAAAAGGTGGCTGTTACATTATGCAGCAACACATGTACAAGAAACGGTTAACTGTGAATCTACAAAAGGCACCTGTACGGTAGATATATTTGACAAAATGACAAATTACTGTAGGTATAATGTAAGTGTACCAAATAAACTGCCAGCTCAGCAGTGTAGCCAATGCATTTTAGACTTTGAGAACAAGAATGTGAGCACTGGAATGAGACACTAAAGAAGAAGTAGGCTGGTGGATGCAGAGATTGCAGGATATCAGCCGAGGTGTTTCAGGAAGTTGTCAAGATTTGAGTGATTGGATCCAGATGGGGGAGGTCAGGCTCTGTGACCCAGGAAGTGCTCACTAGGGACCCTCCTGCTTCACTTCCTCCTGCCCGTCTTTCACTACTGGAACCCCCCCCCCCTTTTCATTTGACATCTCTTCCTTTTGCCCTCCCCTGCTTCTTTCCCATCTTCTCCCCTTCCACCATGTTTGTTTTAACTCCTTTCCTCTGACACATGCTGAGAAACGACTTCCACGTGGCTCCCACACATCTAATCATCCATGCGCAGGAGCCTGCTGTTGAGAATTTACAGTTATTTATTCACTAAATGTACAGTGCACTCCCGCTTTGCCACCTATTAGTAGCTAGCTGTGCCAAACATCTGCCCAGCATCTTTCTGCACTTGCTCGTTTTTGACCTCCTATTCCTCTCTGCTCATTTCTCCTCACCCCTTGGTCACTCTCAATTTGACCTTCTCTCACACAAGTGCTGGTATTCAAGTTTCACATGGTTTTACTGATTTTTAGTTTTAGAGGTATAAATAGATAAATACTTAGCTTTTTTCCCTTTTAGTGTGGTATCCAGGATCTAAGAGTTATTTGCAATGCACTCTCCTACCAAACAAAAATTCTTTGAGTGATGCCACACAATAACTATTTTAGTTCCCTAAAGAACCACTAAAATAGATGTGTGAGCATGAAGAACTTTGTAAAGATATAAAGAACCATGTATATCACATAAAATGTTTTTAAGTGTTCTTCCAACTGTAAACTTCAATAATAATTAGCAGTCCTTAAACGTTAAAAAAGGTTCATCACTCTTACACCTAATTTACAAAAACGTAAATGTTCCCAAAGGTTTTTTTAGTTCTTTATATCTTTACAGTTTTCCAAAAGTCTGGTTTAAAACATCATCTAAAATCTCTACATGTTTAAAAGAGGAAACATTATTTTAGTATTAAATTATTTTAGCACTGAGTAGCGGTTTGGTTTCATTAACCTTATTAATGCAGTTTAATAAATACTGTGGTATTATATATAATGAGCACCACGAGCCCACCATTGTATCTCACACCTTGATAATACTTTCCTACTTTCCCACCAACACACCTAATGCTCCATACATTGTGTTTTTATACCCATATCCAAGCACATTATTGTAGAGTAATATGCATATTCTGCCCTGTACATTGTAATTCTGGTTGCAGCCAAAATGCCTTTACACAAAAATCATGCACAACAGAATCATATTCATAAGTAATGTGCAGAAAAAATAGGGCTCAATATACATCATCATCGGTCTTTGTATCATATAGAAGATTCACTCCATATGTTTGGTGTCACTGAGAGATGGGCCACAGAGACTTTCACACAGTTCACTGATAGAGCAGGAGAGAGAGAGAGAGAGAGAAATAGAGAGAAAAAATGACCACTAAGAGTGGAATCACCAAGCAACAGACATTACTTGGCAGAGAAGAACCAAATTACCTCCATGACTAACACTCCTGAGCCATTTAAATGGAAACTATCAGATGCATCCAACTAAACTACTACATCCAACTAATCTTCTATACCACTCCTTGTGGTTATTGTTTTTTCCCACACAGGTTGTCCTCTCAAGCACTGTCAGCGTGGATGGACATGTTCTTGCTGTGTCTGATAACATGTTTGTCCACAACAACTCCAAGCATGGCCGCCGCACCCGTAGATTGGAGCCAGGCGAGACGCTCGAGAACCCCATGGAATATGGTGAGCCAAACAAGAAACTTTAAGAAACTTTCCTCAAAGATCAATAAACAGAATACCAAGGCTAGCAAGTCTGGAATAATTTTTTAAATGTTGGAATTCAAATTTTGTATTTTAAAGGTAGTTTGGTTAGCAGAAAACATAAATTGATTCTGATATACTCATCTTATACTAATACTAATATACTTAACAGCTTTCAAACTATTACTAAAAAGCCATTTTAAGTTTAATATTTTGGATTAATCTGATGAACTGTATATATTTTCAGTCTGTATATTTGACCCCAGCTATCAGATGCATCCAACTATGCCAGTGCAATAAGATTTACAAGACTGACTTGGTTGATATTATTGGGTAGTAATGGACATACGATAAATAAGCTGGTATTTCTCTGTGTTTTTGTTTGAACAGCCACGCCATGTATCAAAGCCATCAGTCCCAGTGAAGGCTGGACTACAGGAGGCGCCATGGTGATCATTATCGGAGAGAATTTCTTTGACGGTCTGCAGGTTGTGTTTGGGAGCATGCTGGTGTGGAGTGAGGTTAGAAATGTGTTAAGATTTTAGCACTTCAATAACACAGGTCAACAGGTCAAAATAATCAGAGATAAGTTTATGTGGGTTTTGTAGTTTTTTTTCATGCTGATTTCAAATCTGTGTTTAGTTTTTCCCTAGCACGTATAGTTTTTGTGACAAAGCTAGTTATATATTGCATGATAGTGGTATAATTAGCATATAATAACCACATTATAAGTGTTTTTGAAGAAACAGTGGTAGCTGACTGACACTGATCATTATATCTATGCCACAGTGTCTTTGCACTATCTGCGCCTATCTGACTTTGCACTGAAAATATTGAAACAGTTACTTGATTGGTGCCTGCGGTTTTTCTATTGCAAACTTAAATTTACTCATAATTCAAAAAGTTGATGTGACTGAACAAAACTGAAAGCAGATCTGAAATCAGCATGAAAAACTGGTTTAGAAAAGTGTCTTGTGGTTTCTTATGATTACAAAAAAATTTTTGTTGACCTGTGTAATTAGAGATGGCATTGATGCAGTATCAGCAGGGCCATCTGGATCGGATATTATATTAAAAAAAAAAAAGAATTAGATTGTGGCAGTGTATTTCTTCCAGAAGGGTAGTAGAATGTTTGTGTCAGAGGAACATCATATTCTCCTTTTACATGCTCACTCTGAGCAGAGTGTTTTAATTGAAAATAGCCCATTTTAAAGCTGAGTGGACAAAAATTATCGGACTGGTATTAGCCAAAACTCAAGATTCCATTATTGGTATTGATGTTAGTATCTCTAATTATAGTCCATCTGCTATTTAAATCCATGTAATGACTGAACTTTACTGTAAGTGTTCTGAACATCAAAGGACTATGAACTGAATTCATATTACTTACTACTTAAGGCTTACTGCTCATTTAAATTTTTTTGCCCATTTGTGCTTGTAAGTGACTCATATCTGTGTTGTTGTGTACCAACCTGACACTTGAAAATGACCTACATGCATACTTTCTAATCATGCATGTGAATGATTCACATACATTGTGAAACACAGCACATGAACAAACTAGCAGCACAAACGTTCATCATTGAAATAAGTAACAGTCAGCTGTTAATGTTTAGGGAAGTAGGAGAAAAAAGGCCAGATGCTTTAATGCTTATGTAGCATTTACTTGTGGAAATTTCAAGTTCTAATAAAAGTGCTGAAGATAAATTTGAACCAAAAATAAAGTTATAACAAAATAAATATCCAAAGTGCATTGTATTTCAAAAGTAGTGATTGGAGGCCGATGCCTTAATCAAAAGTACTGTTAATAGATTTGATGTGTGATTTTAAACTTGACAGTAGTGTATATAAGAAACAGCTAATAACCTTACATTTCTAAACTCCAGTACAAATAAATCACATGAATTCTGTTCTGACTGTACTCATTAAGGTCACATGGCCACATATAAAAGTTGGTCAGATCTAAAACACCTCTGAAAAGATCAGAACTCAGATTTGTGCCACTTCAACCTGTTAATGTGAACACAATGGTGATAATTCAAGAATATAATTTTTTAATTTTTTCAGAATTTCTGTGCATCTTCACCTTCATTTTTTCTAATGGCGTGTATATCTTTTATTTAACAGTTAATTACACCTCATGCTATACGGGTTCAGACACCTCCAAGACACATTCCAGGGGTTGTAGAAGTCACACTGTCCTACAAATCAAAACAGTTCTGTAAGGGAGCACCAGGTCGCTTCATTTACACAGGTAAATGCACAATGGTTTACAGAAATGGTCTTTTGTACTACAAAACTTTGGCATTTTTTTTATTTGAGCATAAATGTTGTAAGTAGGATAATCACTTTAATCTGTGTAAATAATTTTAGTCTGTTTATTTGTAGAAAAATGTTTCTTTGCACTATTTAGATTTTAAAAACAAATGTGTCCTAGGATGTTCATGTATGTTATAATGTTTGACCTTATGTTAACACTTACAATTTATCCTCAGCACTAAATGAGCCAACCATAGACTACGGCTTCCAGAGGCTTCAGAAGGTCATCCCAAGACATCCTGGAGACCCTGAAAAACTTGCCAAGGTCAGAAACCTCTTTCTATATTCCGAGATCCTCTAAATAATGTACATCCACCTGTGCATGGGCAGATTTTAATTTTCTGTCTCTGTATCTTTAGGAAATGTTATTGAAAAGAGCGGCAGATCTAGTTGAGGCAGTCTATGGAAACACCCACAATAACCAGGTAATCTCAACAAGAAACTGTGCTTAAATGGGCTCTGAAAGGGCCTTCAAGGGGGTAACTCTAAAGTCTTTTTAAGTTATCTCAAAAAATCTCCAGCATGTATGTTTCTGCTTTATAAAAGAATGCTTCTGTATGCTGGAAAATGCATCAGTTACTGAGGAGGTCAGCATGTCTTCCTTTATACTTTTCCAAAAAAGAAAAATGTATCTCTTGCAATCTGGTTTAAAACAAATTCACCACACACTTAACTCAAACAGGATTTGCTTATGCGGTTTTTGACACTGTGTGACATACTGTTATAAATGTAAATGGACAAGTATGTGGCAAATGTAAAAACGGTAGTAGCAGCCATCTTGCAGTCTGTATTTTGGGCATTGTATAGATAACAGTATGTTGCAGCTTTACGTGGTTTGGGGAGAGTGCATGATTTAAGTTTGTATGATGTTAATTGGCAAGATAAAATTAGCCTTGTGAACAGATATAATGATAATAATCAGAATGTGATCTGAATCAGAACGGTTAGAATCAGAAATTATAAGAATACTCAATCAGCTGCTGTATTAATCTTGGTGCAATGTACCTCCTACATTGTACCAAACACTTTCAACAAACACTTTCTTTCTTCTCCTGGATATAGGACATGTTGCTGAAAAGGGCAGCAGACATTGCTGAAGCACTATACAGTGTGCCACGGCCCCACAGTCAGCTGCAAGCTCTACCCAGCTCCCCTGTGCATGGCAGTGTCATGGGCCTAAGTTCCTACTCCTCCCAGCTGGGAGTCAGCATTGGAGAACCTGGACAAACCAGTAGTCAAGGTGAGAGGAGGCAAGGAACAGCCATGTTGAGGAATGTGGGTGATGTTACAGTTAGCAATAAGCCATACAAAGTGATCATAGGGCATCACACATGAACAAAATTACAGATCATACATATTAAAAAATAGAAAAAAAATCTAATTTTCTGCTTAACCCAGATGTTGTCGATGAACCAAGATAAGTTTGGTGCTCCAATTTCAGCATTTTTTCTTCCCTTTTCAATTTAGGAATTTAGCCCTGGAGGCTAATGTTCTTACGAAACACTAGAAATTCAGTGTTGAACAAAATGTCTACCTGTTTGTAGTTTTGTTTTGTTAATTTTCATAACACAGAATATCACACTATGTCCTAAATGGCACTGACACCTTAATGAAGACATGGATAAAGTTTGAGCAGGTTGAATGGTCTTTTAGCGATTCATGGAAACACTTTGGGTGGCTATTGACATCTAGTGTTTGTTAGCCACATTTGCTAACCTAGTAATGCCATGAATAAACTAAACAAGCAATTTTTTTTACCAATCATGTCTGGAGTAAGCGATAAATTGTGTAAGTAACTGTTTAAAGTGAATATTACATGATATGTGTAATATATATGGGATATATTTCCCTAAACATATGCACTAAAGATATTACCACCAACTAGTGCCATGGAACTAAATAAACTCTATTTGATGTTTCATGTGCATGCATCTATTTACAGCTGCTTTCTCTCTCTTTCTGCAAAGGTTACATGCGTAACTCCAGTTTGTCTCCACGTGGCTATCCCTCTGCCTCCACCCCTCAGCAGTCAAGCTATGGGTCTGGAGGAGGTATGAGTGGAAGTTATGGTGCTGTGCCTATGAGCAGTCTTGGTGTACCTGGCTCACCTGGCTTTAGCAGCGCCTCTCCAAACAGTTCTCCCTATGGTAGTGAGTGTTCTTTACTTGTCTTGTGTCTTTCTGAATATTGTTAACTGTGCTAACAGAATAGCTAACAGTGAATGAAAACGAATGGGTCTGAGTTACTTTGAATCATTTGCTAATTGTGCTTTTGTTAACTAGCCCAATAAAACATTTAATTAATATTATTCCCAGTAGTCACTTGTGCTAACTGCTCCCTGATAGGTCTACTAGTAATTCTATACAAGTATTGCAATTAGGTATATGAACTGTGTCTTAATCTCATTTATTATTTACATTCATGTCACCACATTAGTTGCCTTATAATAAATAATTTTTGTTATTCTTACAGCAATACTTGCATTAATACGAACATATAATTCTACCATTACTGTTAAAATATCAACCTTCATCCTAACTGGCTCTTGAAAGCATTTCTTTTGTAACACAGGTCAACAGGTAAAAATCATCAGAGATAAGTTTATGTGGGTTTTGTAGTGTTTTTCAAGCTGATTTCAAATCTGTGTTTAGTTTTTTCCCTAGCACGTACAGTTTTTGTGATATAGCTAGTTATATATTGCATGGTAGTTGGTATAATTAGCATATAATAATCATATGCTAAGCGTTTTTGAAGAAACAGTGGTAGCTGATTGACACTGGTAATTATATCTATGCCACAGTGTATCTGACTTCGCACTGAAAATATTGAAACAGTTACTTGATTGGTAAGAACTGCATGCAAGTCTAATGCAAATCTAATATTACTCATAATTAAAAAAGTTAATGTGACTGAAACAAACTGAAAGCAAATCTGAAATCAGCATGAAAAACTGTGGTTTCTGATGACTACAAAAAACTTTTTTTTGTAGACCTGTGTAATTTGCAGTGCTAACACTGTTCCTTTAATTACTCCTGTTACCTTTGCTTATACATCATTTACTAGGTGTTTGTCTCATTGAAAATGTTCATCAAAGACTGCAATTTCTAATGGTTTCATTCCATTTTTCTCGTTTTAAGTTATGCCATCCAGTCCCACTATACCAGGCTCCAGCTCTTCTTCCTCTCTTTTGCCCTTCTCATCTTTTCCCTCCACGGCTAAACAGAAGAGTGCTTTTGCTCCTGTCCTGAGACCCCAAGGCTCACCTTCTCCTGCCTGCCAAACCTCAGGAGGCAATGGTTTCAGAGGTAAAAAGTTATACTCTTGCATATTCTAAAGGACTTCCCTGTAAATATTAAAGATGTTTTGAGTGGTAGTCTGAATATACTGCGAATGAAAAAAAAGAAATATTACTTAAAAAAGGAAAAACTGTATTCTTGATTTGTCATTAACCTCACTGTGGGTACATTTACCATATTAAAACAGTGTCTGTCCCCTTCTTCAGCAATGGCAGGTCTTGTAGTCCCACCAATGTAGAGGACAAGCACTCACCAGTCAAGACCTTCCAAACCAAGATATTCAGTGAATATGCTAATGATGTCTTTACCTCTTAACGACTCCCACCGTATACTCATCAACATTCCACACAAAGCTACTACAAGTGGAAAAGGAACTCCAGATACTGACTGATGTAAACTACAGATGATGGCAAGCAGTGGGATCTGTCTTTCAATGTGACGAAGCCAATTTTATGTAAATGTGACAAGAGGACAAAGTTAAGGAACTCTGAAATCACCTTTAATGTCCTCTGCTAAAGTAATGCAGAAAAAGACACCTTTTTCTTCTTCTAGCCGAGAGAGGCTTTACAAGCCCTTCTGTCATTCAACACTATTTTTCTACAGTTCAGCAGATTAATATTCTCAATAGACTTTTATCACATTCTAGGAAGCAGGGTGCAAGCAAATCTCTAAGAGGACTGTCCAAAGCTTTTTCAAGGTTTTTGCCAGAAACCTTGTTCACAAAGATGTTTTTCAATTATATACTGAACATTCCATTTATAGACATGGAAAACTTTTATGTTATTTTGTAGCGCCAGAATAAGGGAACTTTGTTTGTGCCTCCCAGAATTGTGAATTGATGACCTCATATATTGACTTATTTAATTAAAATGCTATATAAGTTATTTTTAGGTTAAGTAATAATATAAGCCACGTTTTGATCATATTTGTAATGTTATGAATCTCTACTGTGTTGCCATTATTGTTATGTTACAGTTTTATAATGAATGTTGCTAGTGTGTCTTTTTCAAATGTAAATGTTACCTGGATACGTCCTAAGTCCTATTTGTACCCCCAAAATGTAGTGAGTATTTTTTTAAACAGCGGACAATATGGCATTGTGTACTGCTTTAAGACGTGTAGAAAACATCTCTTTATGTTTAAAAATATTCTTTTAATTATGGCCACATTTTCAAGTATTGCTTTGAGTTTTGAGGGTTTCTCAGCAGTGTAACAATTGCCCCTCTCCCAATCTCATCCACTCTGTAACTATGCAGTACATGGTTATGCTTAAACTATGGGTAATTATTGGTTAATGATGGACTTATTTATCACCGTGCTTAGAAACTTTGACAAAGAAAATAAAAATGGCAACATCTGTCAACTCATTTATGTCTCCCTACACTAAAACATTAAAATTAAAAATGACTATTTTAGTTTAAATATTAAACTATTTTTTATTAAACTCACTGAGTACAAATATTGTATCTCTGACTAAAAAGGTTAGAGAAACAATATTCTTTAAGTGTTTTGTTAATTCTTGTGAATTCTTGGCATGAAGACAATTACACAAAATTGCACTCAGTTGATTCAATATTGAATTGCTGGGAGAACATAACCTTGTTTTTCCTATCTAATTTTTTCTCATTTTTTAACATCATTTGAAAATGCCAGCTGTTTACGTTTTCTCAAAACTTCACGACAAATAACCCAATAGAAATGGTCCAAAATTATTTAAAATTAAAATATTTTTAAATTAACCTATACTGAATGTTAGTAATGTTTTTTTTCCTTCTCTTCTATACTATAACCCACTGGTGATATGTGGGTTTGTATCAACAGAGAACATATTTTTTAAACTGCAACAGGAAATTATTTTCAAAGGCAGAACAGGATATGATGCCAGGCATAAAATGCATTAAACCATTTGCCTTTTTTGGACATTATCTTCCCATCCAATGTCAAAAGTAGACTATTGGACACATCCATACATAAAATACATGGCCTGTCTTCATTTCCATAACAGCTGCAATATTAATATGCTGTTTTAAATAACCCAATTAAGTATTTTTTGGCTTTGTGGGCAAACATATTAAACAACTGCAATTAAAGTCCTTGGGCAAGACTCCTAATACTACATTTGGTTATATCTGTATCATGATTTATACTGTAAGTCGCTCTGGATGATAGCATCTACCAAATGTCATAAATGTAAAGAAACTTGAAAAGCTAGTAAAAAGCAAGGTGTTTTGACTAGTACTTCGAAGTTAATGCAAAAACATTTAATTCCATGCAGTTTTGGACCGTTTATATTACAGTAGGTATTTTCAAATTACAGCAAATATTAAATAACAAGTATGCATATTTTTTTTATTTTTTTCAACAATATGATTCAACTGAACATGCTTTTAGGGCTGTCAACAAAATTAAGGCCAATATGAGTAAACAAGGAGATAAATTGGGGGATCTTATTTTCCAGCAAATACAACAAGGTATTGTTTTTAGCCATGCTGGATATGTTTGAATGAAGCAGATTTATTTTGACTGGTAATTTTGCTTTCCATTCTGAAGCACAGAAATATAGCATATAACTTGTTTTCTGTTTAAGAACTTTCCACAAACAGCAAATAAACAAAGCCAGTTGGTGATGTAAGGGCAACTTGTCTTTTTCTCGACATTTCTTAACAATATAGGTACCAACAGCAGTTTTAGCTGACAATGCTGCCCATGAATTGATCTGCAGGAAGGATAAAGAAGAAAAAATGCCATATGTGCTTTAAGGGTACTTTGTTTCATATTGCATTTTTCATCGTAGACATTGCATCTGTTGCTGTTACAGCACCTGATTATTATAGATTTGGTATTAGATTTAGAATGAATGTACAATGATCTTCCAGTGTAAGTGATCTGTGCAAACCAGTGAATGTAAAACACTGAATCTTTTTCTCTCTTGAGCTTGGTCCCCGTTAGTGTCATCAGTAAGAAGACAAGCACAATTGGTCAAGAAAAAAGATGAGGAAACTTTTGATTAAAATTAAGAAAAACTTCACAGTAACGGCAGTGAAGTTGGTAAATACCTGGACAGTGACATGATTTGTTGTTTGGTACTGACCAAGTGCTCCAGCTCACTGAGCTTGAAAAAAAAAAATCATACCTGATGCTAAAGTGCAAAATGAAAGGCTAATTGACATTCCACATGTTGACTCTTTTGTTTTTTCATATTTTTAAATTCTTTTTTCTTAAAGAACCTTTCAATAGGTCTTAAAAGAACCATTTCTGTAAGCGATGAACCTTTGTTATGTGAAAGTGTTTATACTTTTTAAAAATGTTCTTTACACTCACACATTTAAAAATATTTACAAATATGGTTCTTTAGGAAACTAAAATGGTTCTTCTGTGGGAATATTCTTTTAAGGACTGTATCATGTTTTATGTTATTGTTCTGCATTATGTTATGTGCTACAATGTTTCACAGATAAGGCAGGAAAACATTGCAAAATAATCTTTGGGAAAGTAAAGCTGTTTCTTGTATGGCATCGCTTCAATTTTTTTGGCTTTGTCTAGAATATATCTGATTTTTAGCATTCTGAAAGCTTAAAATTAATACTTACTTAATTCTCACAGCAAAAAAACATGACCGTAATGAACTGGAAGGTAGCTTCCCAAAACACCTTAGGGTGGACAGTCATCATAATATTTATAGTCCTTTAATGTTTTTGTAAAAGGTTGTGGTTCTAAACCTCTATACCCAGCATAAATATAAATACCCTCAAAAGAGAACTAAATAGGTGTTAATAGTAATTATTGTCATTACTATGCTCCACACATCACCAGTGCAGCACTGGAGCCACCAAAGTGTTCATGCTGTATTAACAAAGGTAAGAGCCATTACTAAAGTAGTTTCTGACTTTTTCTATCACCTTCAAGTGGCATTTGCCATGAAAATCCAAGCTGTTACCTCTGACTCAGATTTCTTCTTCCTTCTCTGTCATCTCTCTCTCTATCTCTCTCTCGCTGCCAAACCACCCCCCCACACCCGTGTTCCTCTCTCTCTCCTAATTTGACAAGTTAAATTTGGCTTTGTTGTCAGCGCCTCAGCACTCATCAGTCGAATACATCCTTCTGCCTGGAGGCGAAGCAGCCATATGTTGCTTTTTTTTCTAAATAATTTTGTGGCTTGATTTTGTTCATATTTACCTGGCAGAGTGATCAGAAGTGCCATTTTAGCACAACCTGATTGTAGTTCAGAACCACAAGGCTGTTTCCTGTCCTTACAAATAAGCTATAGATTCCTGACACACACACACGCAGACACACACACACACACTCCTTAATCCTTAAAGCATATGTATAGTTAATCGTGGCTAAAATGACTGGCATTACCTTGTTTGCTTGTTTGACTTTGTGCACTTGTAAACTGCTCTGAATTTCAGAGGTAAGGGTGTTGGGGTAATGCCTTGAGGGAAATACATTTATTTGTGAGCTAAAGCCCATTGGATGCACTTTTGGTCCAATAACTAAGTCCTTTATTCTGGTCCATTCTAACTCACGCAGACTCACACACCCTTCCCCAGTCCCCTGGGTGTCAGTAGAGTGGGGTGGCAGATGGAACTGACAGGGAGCAATCTCATGGGACATTTCACAAAACAAAACAAAAATGCACACACGCACATGCACACACACACACACACACTCTATACACACACACACACACACACTATAAACACTCACTATACACACACAAACAGATACACACACACACACACACACACAAACAGACACACACA
>JBBIGA010000040.1:788101-803848 GCA_037576975.1 Alestes dentex
AGCTTATTTGCATAAAAGTGACAGAGCCCTTAAACGGCTCATTTTGAAAGGGACTGAAACTGTCAAGAATAAAGCTGTTGAGATCGCTTTATGTGAGAGTGATTTTGTGCAAAGAACTTCAAGAACATGTTTGTATAGCCCATAGACCTATTATAACTAAAGTGAGTTTTGCATAATATGTCCCCTTTAAGTTTTTGAAACACCCAACAGAAAATGAGGTTTCTAGGTAGATAAAGGCAAACTAGCTCTCCTGTTGGTTATGCTTTCAAGAGCTGAAAAAAGGCCTAATGCTTTAACTATCCAAATAATCAGAATCTATCAATTTAGGATATTGCTGGAAACAAAATCTATATTTTTATTTTAGCAGACATGTTTAGGCTAGTTGTATAAAAATATATTCATCGTTATGCACCACTGTCCCCTATTGTGTTTTTGGTCATTATCCTTATGGAAGGCTTATCTGCCTGTTCCTGTAAATGACTTCATATTCAGTGTTCCTGGTATGGCATTGTCAGGCCTACTGACAGCCTTGAGATGACATACAATTATAGGTTCATCAGAGTTTTTTGTTTTTTGTTTAAAGAACAAATGCAAGTGGTCAATTTAAGACAGTTTCAAGATTAAAAACTCTCTCTCTTTAGTCTCTGTATAGTGTATTGTGCTTAGTCTCTGTAGTGCTCTGTATGGTGCTTGCTGTAACCTTTCCTGTTCTCCTGTTCTCTGTGCTGCAGCAAAACATAGAACAAATCACTGTTTCTTCACTTAATGCAATCATGAAAATGGAAATACCAAATACCATAGGTTTCATGCATAAACATTAATTGGGAACCACAGGAGTGTGAAATATGCTGTGCTGGAGGAACATAACTGAGTCAGCATATCCCTAAACTAAACTGAAAGAAATGACTGAAACCAGAGAAACTAGGCAGGGTGTAGAGGGCACTGTAAACAAACCAAATCATTTTTTTCTGGACATTTTACCTTTATCAGCATCACTTTCAGGAGATTTCCAGGTCATTTTGTAGAGCAAATAAAATAGTTCTACTGGTGTTGTGCACATCACAACCTGTGGTTTCATATAAGCACCACTGTAAATGGTCAGAAAAATTCTGTATAGTGCTCCATTCAAACTACTCTGATTGACTTTGATTGTTACATTTCAACCACTGAATTAGGTATACATTTTTCATAAACAGAATTTCTCTTTAAGTTGGCCGTACCTATTTTGAACTGACTTTTAATACCATGTACACTTACTTGCCAAGTTATTTGCCTCACCCTTGTTGGTACAGCTTTTAGGTCATGTCTATTTTCCATGCACAATTTAAATCAGTGTTCTACTAGCCCTTCATAAGTTGTCAGTTTCTGACCATAGGACTAAAATGACCTATGGTGAACGATTTTCATCCTAGCAGTGATACTGAAGTGATTCTGAAAAACACAAGAAGTGCTGATACACTCATGCCAGCACATACATTATATACCAGTGTCAATGCTGTGGTAAAAATGGGGTCGTTTAGATCATACCTAGTGAGTGGTGGCTATAGTGGTTTCTTTTGATTATTAGATGGGGTAAAGGGTGGCTGATAAGATGCAACACATAATTAGTAAATGTATACCTATAAAATGTGCCTATGGTCAGCTACATAATTATCGGCATCCCGTGTGAGGATGGTTCCAATGGTCCTGAAACAGGTTCTGAGCTGAATTAGCTAGAGAAAATATGAGAGAAATCAAAATTTTAACTGAAATAAATTTAGTTTAAGAAAACAAAAATGAATAATGTCACAATTATTGGGACATTCTTATCATTTAAGTCCACCTGAGTGTTCATTAGTACTGTAGTGACGCCCATTACTCTGGCAATGGTTGTGAAAATAGTTACATATCTGCAAGTGCCCATATCCAGTCTTAGAACAGTAATGAAGAAGTTTAAAACATCAGTAACTGAACCTTGAACTGAAAGTTGAAGTAAGTGCATTTTGCCCCATGCACATTACGGAGGAGGCAAAAATTTGTCCAAGGATCACAGTAGATTTGCAGAAGGTGTTAGTATTTTGGGGTCTCCTAATCCCGAAAGCCATAATTATGAGCCACTTCTATGATAAAAAAAATCCATTAAAAATGTAACCACTTGGAGTTCCCAATATGTTGTTCGAACTTTGACCCCAGTCCCACTGTGGTAGGGGATCTGTAATGTTTTGGGGTTCTCTTTTCTCTAAAGACTCTATGAAGTTTGTTAGAAAACAGGGGAGGGTTATCTGTAGTATGCTAATAAACTAGCCTATCTGAGATCCTGCTTGGAGGTGAAGCCCGTTGTTCAGGTAGGGGTGGTGGGAGCAGACAGGAGAACATAGCGATATATATTGCTGGTTAATATTATATTTCATAGACAAATGTCAGAAGGATTTCAGAGGTGGACAAAAGTAATTACATTATGGAGAAGCAAACATTTTGCCTTTTGAATGATATGACAATTACAAGTTGTCTTTAAAGAAAGACAAAGAGACAGATATTGCCCTCTAGTGTTCATGCAAAACAGGTCTGAAAACTGAAAGTCCCTGGATTCATAGTTATCCACTGTTTCATTTCTGGTAATGCAAGAAAAGAAGAGAGAGGGCAGAGAGGGATGTAAACATGTGCAGTGATAGTAGTAGCATTGTCATCATGTTTGTCTGATGTCTTGTGTAGTTTCCTTTCTGCACAGACAGGCTTTGGCCACAGAAGGCAGCGTCCACCCAGAATGATTTTTCAGATTATGCTCAACCCCACCCCACTCTCTCTCTCTCTCTCTCTCTTTCTCTCACTCTCTCATACACACACGCACACACATGCACACACAAACACACAACACACACACACACACACACACACACACACACACACAGACACACATACAGACACACACACACACACACACACACACACACACACACATACACACGCACACACTGTCTGTCTCTCTCAGTACATGCAGTGCATGATGCAGTGTAATGGATTCCCCACAGGCAAATGCAGCATTTTTCAGTGCTGTGTCTGCACTGAAACTGATCTTGCTTGATCAAGCTGAACCACTAAACTAAGCAAACCGAACTAAGTCTGCTGTGGTGCATGTTAAAAGCTTCGGCATTGAGACTGCTGCACATTTATTTGTCTTAACAACTGTCCTTATTCCATTAATTGTGATTTTAGTTATGTTTTTATAGTATTGCACAGGAGTGATAGAAACTCTATTGTTCATTCTAATAAGCAATAATTTAATGACAGATAGCACAGCACACCTTCAGAGCACACCTTCACCTTGTGCAATCCTCGCTTACTCTGACTTGCCCATTGTTTTGCTTCCAACACATCAACTTCAAGAACTAACTGCTCACTAGCTGCTAAATGCATCACATTTTTTGACTGGTGGCACTTTAACAAAATAAAATTAGCTTTTTACAATTTCTAAATTACATTTCCCATTACTGAAACCACTTACAAACTCTCTACACAGTCAACACTACAATTTTCCATGTGGGTGATGTATTCCAGGCTGTCCTTTGATGCACTCGTAGAAGACAATTGTGAGACTTTATTTCAGGAATCTTGGTAGGAAATGCAAACAGACGCAGAGCACAGCGTAGCTTTAGCCAAACAGAAGCAGCGCCAGAAGCCTCTTTGAAGCCCACCATGATGTAAGGGAGGGAAGGCTAGGTAACGTCAGGTTCAGTACCTTAGGTCTACCTGGTCAGCGTCTTTGACACTGAAGAGGGACTTCCAAGTTTACTACTTTGGTCTAATCTGTTTAAGAGGACACATAGACAAACAAACAACATGCCACGCAAGCCAGTAGGCATAATGAACAAACGCTAGATTCTGGTTCAGGCTGGGTATAAGTAGGGAGACAGAGAAAGGCAGAACAGGTGTATGTAATTGAGAACAGGGTCTTGTGTACTTGAGACGTGGGAAGGTGACCTCTGGGGCAAGGAGCAGGGCGATCTGGCCATGCCCTCCAAAACCTAGTACAGGTATTCCACCCTGCCATCTCCTCGAGTCCAGGAGACGGATCACTGGTTACACTGGGGCACCCTTCGATTCCACAGCCCTCTGCAAGGTCAGCTCTGCCCTGCTGTCTAAAGGCCCTCCTTCACTCTGACTGTGTTGACCCCGGTAATCAATGAATGGTGCACCATCCTTCTTTTCTATGCAAAGAAGCTGGCGGAGTCAGTAGACAGGGACCTATTAATGGACCCTTGTCTGAGTACCTCAGCCACACATTCCTCCATGGCTTTGGTTTCAGGCTCAGACAGCAGGTAAACACATAACTGAGGGGGTACGGTGAAAGACGTGTTACCCTAGTGGGATTAAAAACCTCGGCCAGGTCGGAATATTTGGGAGGATGTTAACGGGGATATGTGCATTTTGGTAGATGTAGGTGGGGTTGTTGACTTAACCAAGGTAAAGCTAAAATCAGTTGGTTTTGGGATTGGGGAAGGATCAGAAACTTAATTGTTGGTGAGGGGAACTAATTTCACTGGGGACGTGACACGAGTGACAGGGCCACCACTGACTGGGTTACCATCTACCATAACGGGGTGAGTTAGAGCAACCACTGGAATGAATAAGGAAGAGCCTAAGTATTTGGATATGAAGTTTCCAGCCATGCCAGAATCTAGAAAGGCAGACAAAGAGACATAACGATTAGGGACTAATGAATCAACAGGAAACAGAAATTGAGACACACACAGTGGTTAGAAACTGTCCTGCATTGTACCTGCAAAGTTAAATGACTTATGCTTGTAAGATCATGCCAATGCACTGAATAATTAAACACTCAAAGAATATCTGTGATTCGCCAAGATACATGATAGAAGATTCTGGCATTGGTTAGTGGCTTAATTGGATACTACAGAGTACAGAAATGTTGGCTTTGCAAATGCAGTTTTGCAGTTATAAGTTAATAATCTCTTGCTGCATAATCTTCACACTGTTGCTCCTGTGGTTTGTGAAATATACTTTCTCCCATTTACCTTGGCATATTTACTTGCTTTCCTACATCCCTAGCATGTTCGCTCAACTATCTCCCCAAGGTAAATGAACCAGTTCTGTCCCTGTGAATCTACTGTGTCCATTTATAGGAGTGGGAGCTGCTTGGGCTCCAGATGGTCCTGGTGATAGCTCAGCACCTCACACTGCTTTTGATCAACGCTAGGCACACAGTTACGTCAGACACACTGCTGCCTCACAGGGGGGAATCCTGCTGGAACTGGAGAGGAGATGCAACTTGATGAATATCTGTTTTGTTTTCTGTGAGTGTGTGTATATAAATTTATGAAAGACATCTTTGTCTTGCCTCCCTATCGCTGTATTGTTTTGTAAAAATCAAACACTGATTTTTAATTTTATATACAACATCTTGCAAATATGGCTGGATTGTAGGCAAAGGTGTTTCAGTTAGCACTAACTGCGGCTTAGTGGAATAAGACAGGCTTGTGCCCCTATGCCCTTGTTCTATGGCATGCTGGTAGATTATTCACTCAGACTGAGGAAGCAACAGCTGGCTCAACCAGAGCTGTCATTTGTCTTTCTGTCATCCTTGCACATATACACTCACACACACCAGGGCTGGACTGGGACAAAAAATCGGCCCGGGCATTTTGAGACCGGCCCACCCGGCTGTCGTTCCCGAGGGGGGCGGGGTGCTGCGGACGAGCGGGGGCCCCTCTCGCTGTCGTTCCGGGGGGGGGTGGGTGGTTGCTGATGGGATTCCGTGCCGGCCCAAAATTACCATCGGCCCACCGGGTCCAGCAATGCCAGTCCAGCACTGACACACACACACACACACATACACACACACACACACACACAAACACACACAATACACAATGTAGATTGTGTCTAATATCATATTAGTCGCCAGCACTCCTCAGTCACAAAGATATAGAGTCATGCTTTGACCCGACTATTGTCATAAACAAATGATTTTATTACAACCTGACATACTGATGAAGTTGCACATGTATAGTTGTGCTGTATCACCAGCCATGTTACAACTATTTTCCAACTTGATGAGCTGACCATTTAGACAGTATTGCATCACATTCATTTGGCCGATGCTTTTGTACAAAACGACATACAATTTGAAGAAACATTTAAGTTTCAGGACAGTGCGAGAACCAGAGGCAAGTTCTAAATGTAGGAAGTAGTGAAAGAAGAAAGATGCATTAGGAGAGGAGGCTTCAGGAGGTTTTTGAAGATAGACAGGGATTCTGCTCCTCTGGTCACCTTTGACAGCCCATTCCACCAGTGGGGAACCATAAATGAGAAGAGTCTGGAATGGGTGTAGGCATACAGTTATAAGGCTTTCAACACCCCCACTTTTGCTGAAACGCGATTCCATCCCCCCACTTTTGTCAGATTAATTGGTCATGATTGTATTTATTATTTTGCTTCCCCATTCCAGAACATCCCCCTTTTGGAAAGCTTGATGCACCCTTGATTATGAGTGTGGCCTTTATATACAGCCTGTGCATAGTTAAAGTCCTAGTTTATGCCACTGACAATTTTTTGACTGTTCTGAGGCTTTTAACAGAACAATCAACATATATTGCATTTAAAAAAAAGGACCCTATGAAGTTGCTGCTGTTTACCATTTGAAAGAAACACATGAACTACTTGCCAAGGGAAGCGTAAAGCATATTCCTTCTTTGAAAAACGTATGTTCTCAGTAAGCATCTGACAACTGCTATTTTCACATCTGTAGTTATCTCCCGTTTCCATATTTTTTTAACAATTACATTAACACTTTTTCTTTATTTCCAGTGTATTCATTTAAATTGTTTTAGGCTTGTTTAATTCTATTCCGTTCATTAATATAGTCAAGTCTGCTTTCTACATTCAGGATAATCAAACAATCAAAATGACTGAAAACAAATAAACGGTTTACATATAAAAAGGGAACACTTATTATAAAAACAATATGGAAAATGAATCATAATTTCAAAATGATGGTGAGGAGGTAACTACAAATGTAAAGATAGCAGTTAAAAGCCACTTGCTGGACAACAGACATTTTGTTATTTTCACTGTCACATTAAGTTTAGGTTTAATTAAATTTTTATCCAGTGTCTGAGTTCAGTAGTACTTGCAGAGTTTATGTATGAACATGAATACAAATTTTGGCAAAAAAATGAGGCATGCAGTTACAACATTAGGTCTACTGTGAAGGCCTTTAAGAGCCTGGGGGTTTCCCTTCTGGTTTCAGAGAATATAAGAGACTGATAAGAGACATTTATCACTTATAAACTAGGGTAACATGAGAGCTGCCTGAGTTTAAAACTAATATTTACAGCTTTATCAGCTGTTCAAGTGCAATCTGGTATGAGTCAAGGACCATCCAGTAATTTGCCATAACTGGCTGTTCACAGATATTTTCTAACCAGTAACAAACATTCTTCTGCACATTGTGACAACTTAAGGAGGCAGATGTAGGGCTGTATATACTAATTGTTTGTTGTTAAAAGTTCCCAAAACTGACTTATGTTTGCACAATCTATCACTTTCAGACCAGAAAATATGAGTTATAACTTTTGTCTATAGTTATGGTGTTTTCTATTCTTTATGAGTTCTGGATAAGGTCAGCCAAGCATCATTTTGAGTTAAACAAAATTGCTTTATGCCCAAATGTTAGATAAGAGTATCAACCAATGACTGCTGGAAAGCTTTCATAGTTATGTTTTAGTTAATGCTGGTCTTCAAAGGCTTCATACTTTGCAGTGAGAAAGACAGGGCTTGAGTGAGAGATTGCATTGATTTGCTTTTGTATGATTTCTGTTCCCGGACCGGCTAAAGGAATGCAGACTCAGGCTTTTCTACCACTAGAGTTAATCCATACTGCATTTCACAGCTTCTTCCATGAGAGTGATCTTTCACTTCCTTCTCTCACACTCACTCCTCATGATAATTTTATTTCAACCATTCAGGTATAAAGAAATAAACAAAGCACAATGTGACAGCTTGAAATCATGTCATCAGTTGACTATTAAATTACTGTTATCTATTGGTTTGGTGCTGGAACTATACTGTTTAACTAGTTCTTTTGCTGTCTGGTAGGCACAGGAGTCTCAGTGATGCCATTTATGTGGACCAGCTTAAGTGATTAATGGTCTTGTGATTAATTGGTGCTGCTTGTTAGAGCACCCCTGAGGACTGTTGGTCAGATTCAGTGTCTTGAGTAAACCAGTCAGTAGTGCAGAAAGGAACCACATTTTCTATTTTCAAATGCCTTTGGCCAGGTGTAGCAAATATGACTAACAAAACCTGCTAGCTCAGCTGATGTGCTCATTATAAATTCAGAGAATTAATGATGAAAAGTAAAAGGTACATAATCCATGATTAAATAAGGCAAAGACCACTGTTTTGCAATTGTTTGTTCTAATATTTTCATCTTAGCAGACTGGTACCTATATCACTGCCGTATGAATTGCTGTATGAATCAACCCTGTATGGATGCTGTATGGATCCAACGATCCAATGCCATTGAATCAGATTTGCTGCTAATAGCTGCTGGATATAGAATCACAGCCTCAAGTTTTTCAACCAAGAGGAGAGAGACAACTCCACCACTTTGAAAAGCTAGTGGTACTCTTCCTGGGTCAATAAAACTTTATGTACAATCTTACATCATACATACAAGCAGGCTTTTGTTTGTTATTTACAGGCATTTAAGACAGAAATTAAAGTGGCATTGATACTATTGATGTATTGTTTGCTAAGTTGGTCTATTGTCATACTGGAAGACAACACAGAAAGCATGTGTATGTACATTTTATTTAGACATTTGAGCTACCTTGTCATGAACTTCACTCATTTACAAGAACCAACCTAGAAAACATTGGAATCTTGTCATTCACATTATCTTTGGCCATAAACACTTCCATTTGTATCATATGCATCAGTGTTAATCAGTCTGACATGAAACAAGCTAACACCTTAATTTGACAACGATGAACCGTGAGATCAACCGTGAGATCAACTGTGAACTAAATAACTAGACTCTGTGAAGTTAATCTTTAAAAGCTGAAAAGAAATCTTTTCTGTGGTTGGTAACTTTTCTTCAGTCAAATCTCCATTTTAACAAGACTTCAAAGCTTACTAAATGAAAGAATCTGAGGTACAGGGGTCTGTTATCAATACTTAAAGCTAGTCTAGAGGATCCCTGTTAAGGGACAGACGGAAAATGCTATATAATCATACACATTCCCTTAGTATTTACATTGACTGTAATATGGTGAAGAAAAATGCAGGAGATTACCCTTTTAAACAGAACCACAATGAGAGTGTATAATGGTACTGAAATTAAGATTAGGATTTTTATCCCACAACCCATGCCATCCCCCACACTTAATTTCTGCTGCATGTACATGATTCCGTGTTCTGCTGAGTTGCTGAAACATGATCTACTTTATCTATGTCTCAGCCTGTTTTTTCACAATTTTCTTCCCTACTCTTCTTCTCCTTACTGCATACTGCCCTATAAAGCCAAAGTGCAGTAACTACATATTACTGCAAAATTGACTTTGGACTATAAATGGGGTTTAGGGAACCTTTGTCTTGTGAGAAAATATCCTGGTTCAAAGTTGTCCCGTTTCAGAGAAATGATGGTGTCAAAATTGCAGTAACTACAAAATCCATACTAATGCTAAAACTTTAACGCCATTTTTCTCAGTTTCAACTTTGGCATAGTTACTACACTTTGGCTTTGTAGGGCAGCATAATCTAATGCTTTAATAGCAAATAATTTCATTCATTGTAAGCCAAAGCTCTATTTCATCCCCTTAAAGACACCCACTTTGAAATGCTTAAAGTGTCCACCCAAGCATCAGTTTGTGTGTGTGTGTTGATAAGGTAAAGCGATCTAATATACTTGTTTAGAATTAGAAGTCCTTTGCAAACTGCAAATAACCTTGTAATATACAATATTATAATAAGCAAAAAATGTCATATAGAAATTAATTTGGAGAGAAACGTCTTAGAGTCTTTCAAAGACATCTTAAATCGTAGAGTTTAGGGAGTTATAAATTAAAATGCGCAAAAAATATAAAACTGAATACTGCTGGTCAACTCTGGTAGTCTGACAAACACACACACACACACACACACACACAAACATGCTTAGGCCATTTACTCCTAGCCAGCTCAATGATCAAAAACTGATCTGTAGTAGTCTTGCAGAATCATCAATTATTCATGTAGTTATGGATTTCTCTGCTCATGTGGTGTGAAAGGAGGGAAGGAGAGAGAAGAAGACAGTTTCGACAAGCTTGTGTGGTAGAGTAATGCTTCTGTAACTCATGGAGTGATCTAAATATTTGATTTAGTCATCATTATTTCTTGTGGACCTACAGTAAAATATAATGTAGGAGGAACTTATACTTGGAGAAAAGTATTTCTTCTTTTAGTCAGTAGAAAGTTACCCGGTGGTTTTTGCTAGACTTGCACCTGTGGGTTTAGGTGATAGGGAATTTCTTTCAAATCTGTTCTGCCCACATTTTGCATACAAAACTGACACATGAGGCTAAACACACAGTTTAGGTACATATGTATGAGCTTTGAACACACACTGAAAGGATGTTCACCATCAGAATAACACTGATACATACGTGAGATACATGGTGTGAAATGAGAGACTATAATATTACACCCCTGCAGAATGTTTTGGTGGAACATTTATTAACAATAAAGTCTTTGTTGTTTAATTTTTTGCTTTGTCGTGACAGCATGGACACCTATGTACATTGTTAAATTGTCTTAAAGTTACTACAGTAAAAGGCATTTTATGCTGCCAAATTGCTCACAATATAAAGTATAATTTGAAAAATCAATAATACTTTAAGACATGCCGTCTCAATATCAAAACTATATTTTTCAGCAACATGTGTGCACGTGTTCAAAGATGAACACTGCATTGCAGAGGGGCTTGCAGGATTATGTCAGCATAAAGAGAAAGGAATGACTGTTTTGAACCTCAGTAAAACATCAAGAAAATATGTATTCATGCACATACTTTCCAGGGTTAATGCTTCAGCTGAGCCAATGCTTACTTACTTTTATCATTCATAGGTATATATATCCCCACAGCAGTCTGCAGTTCAAGCCACCATGGGATACATGAATCATAGCCACAATACTACCATTTTCACCATTTTGTTTTTCATAATTCGTTGAAAAAAATTAAATTCCTGTGCTGTTTGTACATAGTACAGAAAGAAGCAAAAATAGTAAATTTTTCCATGAAACTTATAAATTTGGCATTTTTACTATTTAATGATCACAAACCTGTTAGATTTTAAACATTCATTCTAAAAATCAATGTACTAACAAAATATCCAGCTCTGTTATAGACAAATTGGGTCAAATATATGTAATTAACGAACGTAAGAGTTTAAAACCCTGTCTTCAGGGTTTTAAGAGAACTTTTGCATCTACATCCATTAATTCAACTAAGATGACGATTTTTTGTGTTTGAGTAAAAACATTAGGACATTCAACTGAAAAGTTGCCAGGATAGTGCACATTTTCTCTAAAAAATAACTTAAAAAAAAATGTAATGTAGCTTTTTTTATTTAATGTAGCTTGAATGTTTAGGCCTCTTTTACACTGCAGGTCTTGATGCTCAATTCTGATTTGTTGCCTAAATCCGATTTTTTTGACCTTCTGTTTACACGTTTTTTTTCATTGTGACCCATATCTGATTCGCTTGTTTACACTTGCTATAGCAAAGGGGGGTTGTTACACCACACACAGTAGCCAAGATGGACGAACGCGAAATATGCTTAATGGTAGCTCTGCGATATATGCAAAATTCGCCAAATAACACCATGATTTTGAGGCGGAGAAGAAGGAAAAGGGCGATTATTGCAGCCTGCGCATATGCTTCAGTTATTATGGCCTCGACCATTCAGAGGAACGTCTGGGTGTGTGAGAGATCTCAGGATTGGTGGGAGAATATTGTGGCGAGCTTTAGCGAGGAGCAGTGGGTTCGAAATTTTAGAATGAGCAATCCTCTCTTACAACGACACGACATTTCGCCGGGCCATCCCTTTGCAGATGCGCCTCGGGGTTGCTCTGTGGTGGCTTGCCACAGGTGCGGGCTATCGCACATTGGTGCATCTGTTTGGGATCAGCAGCGCATCAGTGTGCCTGATAGTCAGCGACTTCCTCCATGTGTCTTGTGTTTATTGTTGTTTGACGTTTGTGCGCTTCCACGTGTACTTCCCACTCGACGTCATTAAACCTCGATGAAGTACTAAATTGTCTCAGTTAATGACGTACAGAACGCAATGCCTAGGAAAATCCGATCTGCAGGTTTACATGACAGTCGCATTGGCACATATCTGATTTATATCTGATTTATTTCCACATATGAATGAGGCCTGAAACGGATCTCAAAATATCCGAATGCATGCGTTTTTTTCCTGTTTACACTGTCATGGAACAGATCCGATCTGTGTCACATATGAGCAAAAATTCGGAATTGTGTCACATTTAACTGACAGTGTAGACGAGGCCTTAGTTGTGATATATGGCTTCTGATAGGTTTGTAAAGCTTAATAATAATTTTCAAAGCAAAACCTAGTTGATGTGAATAACAGAGTTGGCCACGTGGAGTTAAAAGACCAAAACCAACAATGTTTAAAATCAGTGTTCTTCTTGTGTTTTATTTTTATTATTAGTGTGATTGAGTCAACTTCAGTTTTTGGAACTTTAAAACTACTCCAGTTACCATAGCAACTGCACAATCAAACTTTGCCTTTTCCCACGAAAATGCATGTTCTAGTTTTAATATTATTCAATTTATAGCCAAAATAGGCACCGCTTCTCACCTGAGCTTGTGCTGCATTTTGGGACTGCTCCAATGTCAAAATGTCTGTTAATATCCAGAGCAGTGTGCTTGTTAAAACATTTTGATTGGTTGATCAGGGGCAGAGTTTTGATCATATAAAACCTGGTCAAGAGATATTTGAAACACAATTGGAGAGGGAGAATGGTCGCGAGACCTTTAAAATGTCTTACATAAAGAGACTGTCACACGGATGCCTGGAACAGACCAAAAGCCGAAACATCCAAACACGGAGCAAAACAAAAAGCACACTCACAAACAGACTTCAATACATTAAAGCTCAGGTCAGTTATACATACAAGAAATGTGTCACTGTTTGTTTTGGTTTAAATAATCAACCCATGTATGCTGCTTTGCATTGAGACGACCTTACCGTGAAAGTAGGTGAATTCTTATCTGTGGTGCAATGCTAAAACCCTGGATGCTAAATCAGATTATCAGGGTTTGAGTCTGTGCTAGAAAAAACAATGTTTGTTTGTCTCCAAACATTTTATTTTATAGTAACCATGCAAACACACTTCGAATTTTCTTGCAGAAATGCATATTATTTTTTAAGTCTTGTCACTGAGGTTGGTTGTGGGATGATTCTGAATATGTCATAAGAGACATCACAAGTTATCCTTACACACTGGATAGAAGAAGCCCCACTTTGTGCATGCACGTGACTTTGTGGATGCATGTAGCTCCAGGCCTGGGGCCAGATTCGCGCGGGGGGAGGCCGGACGGAAGAGCTCATGGCCATAGCAGAAGTCGATGACTTCATGTGGCCCGCGTGGCTCCTCCAGCCAGGCGCTAACACCAGCAGGTGCCGATGCAGAGCCGCTAGCACAGCTTGTTGCCAGAGGACGCCACGCCAGAGGTTGCCGCAGTGCCATCACTGATGATGCCACTCTAGGGCCGCAGGATGCTGCCGACGTGCCGCTCCAGAGGGTGCAGTTGAGCCACCACAGCTTGCATCCCCTGTATCTTCAGAGAGTGTGGCTGAGCAGGCGGTGGTGACAACACCACCCAGGCCCTGGAGAGTGCCGATGGGGAATTGGGAGAATTTTTTGATACGCCGAGTTGCCGAGATGAGATCATCTTTGACCTTTCAACATGGCGGAGAGCGAAGAAAAAATCATGAATGGTAAGCGTTGCACCCTTATAAAAGTTTTTTTTTTGCTGTTGTTAGCGAATAGTTTGCAGCCTATACAATGTTCATCCTCTTGTTGTTTTAGCAGATGAGTAAGTAAGTCTAAAACTGTTTTGCCCAAGCGTTTTTTCTTCACTATGACAACAAAAGCACTTGAACACAATGCACTGGAAAGGATCTTCTTTCCCATAGCACGTGAAGTCAGCATTTTCCCAGACAGCAAGGCTCTAAGGACTCTAAGGGGGGGGGGGACTATGAGGCGAGGGGGCGGAGCACCCTCACAGGCCCACAGGAGCACGGGGCTCCTCCCTTTACGAGAGCCAGCAAGCGAGCGAGGTATGTAGGTTGGTAGGTAGGTAGGTAGGGAGAGTGGAGAGCCCGTGCTACATTTCAGCCCAAATTGGTGGTGGTTCTGTTTATGTTTTGTGAACTGATCATGCCTTTTATTGAAATAAAGCTCCGCTATGCACTCGCTCCAGTGCCTCTGTGCGTTTCTTTCTCCACATTTAACTCATTCAACTGAAGCAGTGGGCTGCCACAAACAAGGGTAAATGTGTAAATGTGGTTATACAGTGGTTAATACCTACCAGAAATGGTCCAGGACAACCAGTGAATCGACGTCAGGATCATGCATGCCCTAGGATCATTGATAAACATAGCATGAAGGCTTATTTGTCCTATCCCACAGAAGAGCTGTTGTAGCACAAATTGCTGAAAAGTCTATGCTTGCTATCCAAACAGTGCATCACAGCTTGCTGCTTGTTCGGCTGCACAGCCACAGACTGGTCGGAGCACTCATGCTGACCTCCACTGAAGTTGCCTTTAAGGGACATTTGAGCATCAGAACTGAACATTGGAACAGTGGAAAAAGGTGGCCTGGTCGTATTAATCACTTTTTCTTTTACATCATGTGGATGGCTGTGTCTGTGTAGAGATGGCAGTGTTCACTTTGAAAAAAAAATGAAACCAGTTGGGGCAGTGTGAAGTGTGGGTGATCAATGTTGTGCTGGGAAACCTGGGTCTTGGAATTCATGTGGATGTTACTTTAATGCATACCACATACCTAAACATTGTTGCTGACCAAGTACATCCCTTCATGACAATGATATATGACAGTAGCAGTGGCTTTTTCAGCAGGATAATGTTCCACACTGCAAAAATTGTTCATGACAAAGAGTGTGTTGACTTGCCTTTTATATTCTGCATTTTTGTGCTGGACAACATACAATATACAGAACAAACATTATAATACATTATCAGGTAGGAGACTGCATGGGTGGCTGAATGCATAAGAGTGTGTGTGTGTGTGTGTGTGTGTGTTAGGGCTGTAACGCTACATGTATTCGTACCGAACCGTCACGGTACATGGGTCACGGTTCGGTACATGATGTCGTATGGAGAATACACAGTACCACGGAGAAGACGCGATAAGTAATGCGGAACTAAATTTACAAGTGCAAGTTTCATACGGACACATTAAACAGCGACCTTTAAAAAGTTTTGCTTCAAGCTGATTCGTGTCTCATGAAAGCCTCATAACATGAGCCACGTTTACATGGATATTTTTTTCAAACCGGTTAAATTTAATGGGATTAAAATAACCCAACCAAACTGTTTACATGTGCGTCAAAAATGAGATCCACCTTTGTTCCACATTTACATGTTCCAGCCATTTAATCTGATCGTACATTATTTTGAGAAGCGCTGTGGCAGACCTAGGCTACTTTTCTTG
>JBBIGA010000040.1:830604-842801 GCA_037576975.1 Alestes dentex
CGACCGGAACCAAATTCCCTGTATATGTCCGCGCATATACTTGGCCAATAAACACGATTCTGATTCTGATTCTGATATTAGGACTTAACTTAAAAAACAACTTTGAGCATGTTAATGGTCAGGAGCTAAATAAGGCTTACAGATGTATTGACAGTATTTTGACCAGTACTTCTGCATTTTCAAAGACAAGACATCATGAAACGTCTAAGAAAGAATACGGGAAAAACTTCAGCCAATTGTTGTACCAAAAAGGATTTAACAATATACGTGAACGTGTCTTTCAATAACACGTATTTGAAATAAAACTTATGTTTCCTTCAGATATTAGCCCATTATACTTTTGGGACTGGTGGGTAACCCTTTCCTCCACAGATTTAACATATATGAGCCAGATAGTGAGTGATTGACAGTCCATGAAGTGCTTGGCATCTAAAAATGGATCATTTGCAAACCCCAATCCATGTACAACATTGTGGTAGAATCATTCACAACCAACAGACAGGTTAAATGTCCTACTGTTCTAACCACTATCTGCAAAATGTTTATTTGTACATAGCTTTTGGTTTTTTTTTTTCTCATTGGTGTGTGCTTGTCTTGAACAGAAGGGCTTCACTCCACTCTACATGGCAGCACAAGAGAATCACCTAGAGGTTGTGAAGTTCCTCTTGGAGAATGGAGCCAACCAGAGCATTCCAACTGAGGTACTTGGTCTGCTGATCAATTCAGCAATAGCCTCTGAAGTGCTTAACAGCTTATGTGTCTAGATCTGGAATGAGGGATCATGTTAACTAGTATTTCTTTGACTGTTAGTCATGCTAGCCTTGATTTTTTTGTATCTTCAACAATCAAGCAAATATCACTCAAAAATGAATGCCACATAATTTAAAATGGTAAAACAATAGGTGAAAAACAGATATGGTTTTATTTGACATGCTATTTTTCACTCACTTCACTCTCAGGACGGCTTTACCCCACTAGCCGTGGCTCTTCAGCAGGGTCATGAAAATGTAGTGGCTCTGCTCATTAACTATGGCACCAAGGGAAAGGTCCGTCTCCCTGCGCTACATATAGCTGCTCGCAATGATGACACCCGCACTGCCGCCGTGCTGCTACAAAATGACCCCAATCCCGATGTACTCAGCAAGGTATGTGTGTGTATTTATTTGTATAATGTATCCCAGGGCTCTGAGCTAGCTCGATCTTTGGGCTTCAGCCAACCGTATTCAACTCACCAACAGGTTAATCAAAAAAAACATGTAATGTTGAGGAATAGTGAGGTCTAAAAGTGTCTATTTCAAGACACTATTTCAAGGTCACTGCTCAACCTGTCGTGCCTTTTCCATTGAAAAACATATATAGATAACTCTAAGGTGTATTTGAAATGTTCATCAGAGGCTTATGCTCTTGTAGGGTCCATGCCAGCTTTAGTGCACACTGTTAATAAAGCATAAATTACCAAATATTAAGAAAGTCTTAAACTCTTGCAAATATGAAAATGATTTTCCCTTTCGCTCAAATTATAATGCTCATTATATGAATTTTAATTAAAAATGCATTAAACTCATAAATTTGTCACTAGTGATCTCCAAACTGTATGCCAAAATGAAACAAAATGAAATGTAACATCAACAAATTTCAAGCTAAACTATCCTCTTTTCCGTAAAAACCTAGGCTAAAGCTGACAATAGTTAGTTATGTCTGTGAAGTCATGATGGTAATGGTAACAAACAGCAGTATGAACAAAGCTCTTCATACAACTATGGATAGTCTTAAAGGATACATCTCCATCAGCTTACATATATTGTCTAGTTGCTTGTACTAGAAAATTGGACTTGAAAAAGCAACTTGGACTTGCACTCAACTTAGAATTTGACTCAGACCCATGTCTAAAGACTCACAAAAAAACACAAACAAAACGGATTTATTCAGAACTTGTAACCCTAACAAGGTAAACAAATAGTGTGTTCCTTTATTTAACTTTTTTACCCTTTACATGGGTGACTTTGCCAGTTTTGCTGGTAGTTCGCAGTGTCTCCTGTAGCTCGCAGTGTCTCCTGTAGCTCGCAGTGTCTAGTTCAGTATGGCTTCAAACAATTAATCTTTATTGCAAAAAGCAGAGTGAGGTGCAGTAATGTAAGGAGAGAGTGAAGTGTAGTAACGTCCTGTAGTGTTCATTAATTTAACTAAAGATGTCAGACCTGTCAGGTAGTCTAGTCAATGTTTTAGAAAGTTACTTATCACTTTAAAATGTATTAAAACATTTGTTGATTAACTATTAACATTGCCAACTAGCCAGCATACCTGCTGCACAAACTACAGGCTAACCAAATGTTTAATCTGCTTGCAAGACTGAACATTTTTCTAAACCTAATGAAAGGTTCTGATAGCTGTTTACTTTTTAAAACAACTAAAAAAATAAAAAATAAAAAAAAAACCAACTCTGACCCGCATCAGTCGACTCATGACCATCTCAAACTTTGTACTATTGTTTGTATTTGCAGTCCCCAAAATATCTGAATAAGTTGATCAATTTTCCTAATGTGGTTGTCTTTTTTATGTGATTTAATTTCTCTTGACTCCTTACAGACAGGCTTTACACCACTCCATATTGCAGCACACTATGAGAACCTAAATGTTGCCCAGCTGCTGCTGAACAGAGGAGCCAATGTGAACTTCACTCCCAAGGTATCTTTTGACTGCATGCCTGAACCTTACACTGTACTGAAGTGTGTTTTCAGTATGTTCACTAATAGTGTTTTTGCTTCAGAATGGAATTACACCACTGCACATTGCATCCAGGAGGGGGAACGTGATCATGGTCCGACTTCTGCTGGACCGAGGAGCAACAATTGATGCTAAGACTAAAGTATGCCATAAATCTAACTTAAGAATAGAGAATAACAGAACATATGTAACAAATGGTTGCTTGAGTCTGGCTTTAAGCCACCACTTTATGTAGAGTGTACATGTACATGAACACCAATGGTCAAAAATGTGTTTTAACACCCCCAGTTTCCTGTTGCCAGAGTGATATGACTACTGCACACAACAAGAGAGGGGGCACTGAGTAAAGAACAATAAACCTACTCACATTTCTTGAACATATACACTCACATGCACAGTGTTATGTCTTAAAATAATTTTGTATTTACTAAGCTTCAGTATAAGTTGAATGAACAAAACTCTTTAAAAAAAAATTATTTTATTCTCTACCAACAGTTATAGCCTACCCTCATAGTGGATACGATGTACTATGTTGCAACAGTGGAAATTCTCTGTATTTGACAAACTTGTTAGTTATTTTTGATGGAATGTGGCATTATTGTTAGTTGCATCTTGTATAAAACTTACAAAGGCGTGGTATACTTTATACTTTTATATATGGTATATTGTGGTGTACTCTATACTTTAGGCATGTTATAATTTATATTTTATAATATATATTATAACATGCCTAAAGTATAGAGTACACCATAATAAACCTTGTAAACTAGACATCAAAAGATTTATCAAAAACTTAAGAAGTTATTTAATCCAGTATTTCAGTGTCTTGGGAACAAGAATAAGAAAAAGTATTAAATGACAGATAATATACTGGAATTATCTATGGACAGATGCTGTTGAACAGTAGTGTAGCTGGCTTCTCTATTGCTTTCACATTATTATTTCTTAAACATTAATGTTACCAATATTATAACCATACTCTTTTAACATTTTTATGTATTACTTACAGGATGAGCTGACCCCACTTCACTGTGCTGCCAGAAATGGTCATGCTAGGATTATTGAGATCCTACTGGACCAAGGAGCTCCCATACAAGCCAAGACTAAGGTAAGCATGCACTATGCCCCAAGATTTTTTTTTTATACTATCTTGATGCTGGAGGAAGTCCTCTGTGTTTAACCCTTTCACCTGAGTGAAGCAGTGGGCAGCCAGCAATGGCACTCGGGGATCAGTGTGGGGACAGTACTTTTCTCATGGGTCCTTCAGAGGTTCCACTGGCAGTCCCGGGATTCAAACCCACAACCTTCTGATTGCAGAGGCCTAAACCTCAGGCCACCAGCTGCCCAAGCAGTAGGGGTTATGTACACAGACATGTACATAATCAGCATTATGTTTATTTTTATATTACTTCTTCCTCATGTTCATGCCCTAAAGATATTTAAACAGTTGTATAAAAAGTTTAAGTAGGTATGCAGTGGCTGCATCTTTTTAATTTGTGAAAGAGAACTGTTTAAGGTCAGACAGTACACAGTTTCTTTTACAAAGAAACTACTCTGAGTAGACTACTAATGCTGATGGAGGACACAGCAGTGTAGTGGCGAGAGTAAATTCTAAGAAAATGTAGTTACAGTGATGAATATCTGTGTTGGTTTATTTTGCAGAATGAATATCTAGTTGTCTCCAACAAAAAAAGAATTGAGAGGAATTTAACATGAATGCCTGCCATTATGTGTGTTTGACTTTTTATTTTTTTATCACATTTTATAGAACGGTCTCTCCCCAATCCACATGGCGGCTCAGGGGGACCACTTGGACTGTGTGCGACAACTTCTGCAGTATAATGCTGAGATCGATGACATAACACTCGACCACCTGACACCACTTCATGTGGCGGCACATTGTGGGCACCACCGCATGGCCAAAGTGCTGTTGGACAAAGGAGCCAAACCTAATACTCGTGCACTGGTCAGTTCACATTCACTTGCTTACTCTGCAAATATTTATGTATGTAAAACGGTTTTGCTCAGCCACGCTGCACAAGATTTACCTTTCATGCCTAATCATGCTCTTATGGTATGTATAGAATGGCTTCACACCTCTTCACATAGCCTGTAAGAAGAATCACATCCGTGTGATGGACCTACTTCTAAAACACTCAGCTTCCTTGGAAGCTGTGACAGAGGTAAGCAACAGGAAAAATGTCTCAAGTAGGGATGCAAGAATGCCATTATTCACGACAGGTAAGATTGCTGAATCTAGTACACAATTTGCTGTTTAGAGGAAATTTTTTTTTTTCTGTTACGCATGCACACATATTACTAGTTACAGCAGTAGGCCCGGTTCTGATACATGTATTGGTGCTGGAGCAACATTACTGTCGAGGGATGCTTACAGAGCATGTATCCCTGTGGCCCATTTTTGTCAACAAACACAAATTGTTATTGGACCTGTTATTTAACTTTGAGGCACACCTACTCATACTATGAAGTATAAGAACCATCTCTACTATCCAGCTAGTCATTTTATGTGAATGTGTTTGTAGTCTGGGCTTACCCCACTTCACGTTGCCTCCTTTATGGGCCATCTCAACATAGTGAAGATCCTGCTGCAGAAGGGAGCCTCTCCAAATGCCTCCAATGTGGTATGTAACACACTCTCTTACAGCCCATGGTAAAAAAAAAAAAACTATTTTCCAAAATATGCAAATAAACCTGCAATAATGTTTTTAGTTAATTCCAGTAAAAACATTTTAATGCAGCGCTTTGGGTTCTGTTCCTGTATGTATTAACTGAGTTGTGTGTTAATTTCTTTATTTTTTATAGTGCATTTTAATAATATATTGGAAAAATAAATCCCAACATGTCACAGTTCTTAATCACGAGACCTGTTGTATCATATAATATAATAAAATTGCCACTGCAATAAAATATAGGCACAGCTGTGGCAATTCCCATACTGTTGCAG
This sequence comes from Alestes dentex, assembly GCA_037576975.1. NCBI lineage: Eukaryota > Metazoa > Chordata > Actinopteri > Characiformes > Alestidae > Alestes > Alestes dentex. Next base: position 836,294 of record JBBIGA010000040.1, read on the forward strand.
AGCACTGCATGGAATAGCTGTTTAAAGTGAAGAATTTAAGGCTGCCAAATGCAGGAATATTAAGTAGAGACAGGTGGTGTTACAACCAACAAAGATGGTTTGAGGACACTTCTGATTGTCATTTGCATTAATATTTGACTCCCCTGTTGTGTAACTGATAGATGCTCAGCTCTGAGCATTTTCCCACTTTTTTAGTTGGAAAGGTTTTATCATCCATGAAGTGAAGTGAAAGTGATCATTCGGTCATACGTGAACACACCACAGCACGAAATTCTTCCTCTGCATTTAACCCATTCACCAAGTGAAGCAGGGGGCAGCTAGGAACACGGCACCCGGGGAGCAGTGTGTGGGGACCCCTCAGGGTAACTCAGAGGTACCTAGCAGTCTTGGTAACTCAGAGGTACCTAGCAGTCTTGGGAATCGAACCCACAACTTTCTGATTGCAGGGCGAGTTCCCTAACCACTAGGCCACCAGCTGCCCCAGATCTTCTTAAATCATATGGTTTTATGATGCAAGACTTCAATGTAACAACAAATGTATGTTGTTCACATGCATGTCATTAATTTCTGTATTTGCAGAAAGTGGAAACACCCCTGCACATGGCATCTCGAGCTGGTCACTGTGAAGTTGCAGAGTTTCTGCTACAAAATGCAGCTCCGGTGGATGCCAAAGCCAAGGTAAATATATCTTTACCTTGGCTTTGGTAAAGACAGGTTATGTCTTCTAATAGTTTACAGTGTTAAAAATGGATTTTATCACAATTTTGTGGTTAGAAAATATTTTATCTAGCAGCATTTATTGTAATTAGGTTTAACATAGATAAATATGAACAAATATATATGAAGGCAAATATAAATAATTAAATACATATGTAAATAATAAGAAAGAAAGTACCGAAAATGACTGCTAAGCAGTATATGGAGGTTCATTTAGGATCCACCAAAAGAAAATCCATACTTCATAAGGGATAAACTATTTAAGGAAGCTATCCAGCTGTGATTTAGCTGACCAATATCATGGCTACAATTTAAATACGATTAATTTTATTAACTGAATTATCACAGTTCACTTACATAAAACATTGAAAGTGAAGTTTGGCCTACAATTTCCCTAAAACTTAAGCGAGCTGTGTGGAAAGTCAAAAAACTGCTCTTGAATTGTATGCCCTAAGTTAAAGTTTCACCACTTAAATCTTAAAAATTACAGTACTATTTACTTAAGATAAATACTGTTTTGTGCAAGCAGTCTCCTGCATGTTGAAGTGTTTACCCATTTACTGAATATTATGAGCAGATTATTGACCACTACATGCTTCTCTTAGGATGACCAGACACCGTTGCACTGCGCAGCTCGCATGGGCCACAAAGAGCTAGTAAAGCTTTTGCTGGAGCACAAGGCCAATCCTAACTCCACCACCACAGCTGGGCACAGCCCACTACACATTGCTGCCAGAGAGGGACACACACAGACTGTCCGTATTCTGCTTGACATGAATGCCCAGCAGACCAAGATGACCAAGGTAGAATTTCATGTTTTATATTATTACATATTATGGTTACAAAACATTCAGTTGTTCAGATTAGAGCAGGGTAGGATGTTGTGGATGCCATAGCAAAGCCCAATATAACTGAAGTAGTGCCTTTGTTGGAGAGCGAAGCATAATTAATAACATTAATGTACATTAATGGAATAAGATTTTGTTCCATATGGACCTTTTCTATTAATTCAGTGATTTCCAATCGTGCTCACTGGGGCACCTTTGCACTGAACATGTTTGTGTGTTCCCTGGTCTTACCCATTTCAACCCAGGATAGGTTTGTTATAGTTGTGATTAGTTGGGTCAGTCGGACTGGCAACATGAAAAACATTCAAATGTGCAGAGCCTCCAGGACCAGAGTTGAGAACGGGTGTATTAGTCAATCTGTCAAGAGCAGCTGACCTTTTTAAGAGAGTTCTGGGTTTACATGACACTGACCATATGGTACTGTTGTAAAGGAGAAAATTTGTTCAAATAAAAGACAGCTAGCTTGTCTGAACTATCACTTTGATGTCTGATTAACTTAAATTTTACTTTTGAATGGTGTCTTTGCAGAAAGGCTTTACTCCACTCCATGTGGCAGCAAAATATGGGAAGGTGGATGTGGCAGAGTTGCTTCTTGAGACAGGTGCAAATCCTAATGCAGCAGGCAAGGTATGTACACATACTTTCAGGAATAAAGGGATAGATAAAAGTTTTTAGGCAACTTAACTTTGCATTAAATGTTAACTGAATTGTTGTTAACATGTCAATCTCATTAATAACCTTAAATGTAGAGCTTCCATTTTATACAGTTATTTACATTTTTTAATTATTTTTTTATATATATTTTTTTACAAGGAATTCATTAAATAGCTTTATATGTGAAACTGGAACAAATCTCACAGCTGAGTTTGTATTTAGAATTGAGATTTTGCAGTTTTACAGTCTGTATGCCAGGAGTAGTTCCTCCATGAATCTTTTCTCCTCTCTGGCCAGAGAGTCCTTCTTTGAAAAGTTGCAGTTGCTACTGGCTTGCTCAATGAACAATAAATATGTAAATCAGATTTGATAACAACAACAATGACCTTTTCCAGTCAAGGGTATTATTATGGAGATTTGCTGCAGTACCAGCTTCTATTGTTCAATTAAGGCTATACACTAGGTGTTGAAACATAGCTGTGAGAATCTGATTGCCTTCAACTGCAGGTGTGAGCTCAATGGTGAGGCTGGATATTGATTTTGGATGATTAATCATGAATCACACATATGCTACTCCCACTTATGCCTTGAAGGTGTATTCCAGAGAAGCTCTCTACTGTCTAGTGCTTAGGCACATTATACCCCTCTAACTGACACTTAGCACGGAGCATGGGAAAATTAGGTTCATTTGTGTCTGCTCAAGTGCATCTGATTCTATTCACCATGCTTTTATATTGAGATTATACAAGCGGTGTCTAGATAAACACCTATGTCAGCAGTGGGTGCACCAAGTAGCTAAACTGAGTAATTGAAAGGGGTGTACTAATTGTGTCAGTAATGTTGACTGTCCTTTCCTTTATTTTATGTGACATTTTTCTTTTTGCTTGGTCATTGGTTTTGTGTAGAATGGGCTCACACCATTGCATGTGGCCGTCCATCACAACAACCTTGATGTGGTCAACTTACTCGTTAGTAAGGGCGGATCACCACATAGTGCTGCAAGAGTGAGTAGATTACTACAAATTCTTCCCAAATATATAAAAGTAATACACATACAAATGATGATTGACCTTAAAGAGGAATGAGTAATGTGTCACAGAAGCGCTTTTAAATGATAAAATCCATGAATGCAGCAATCACTTTCAATGCAGATAATTCAGTTCAAATTAATAATGAATCTGCTGATCATCATAGTAGATGATCTTAGCATACAATGAACTATCTGATGTCAAAGTGGTGGATCAGCCAAAATTAAAATTTGCATAACTTTTCCTGTCATGTTCACACTGGAAGGACACACTAGGAGGAAACAGGTTGTGGATGATAATAGAGTTTTAATGAAGCAAAACAAAGTCCCCTTTCTGCCAGGGAGGGCAGAATGCAAACACAAATCAAGTTCTGGAATAAGTTTCACAGACGAGACCTGAGAGTCTTCATTCCCGAGTACACAAACAAACTTAAATACACTCGGCTGGTGAACATTTCCGCGTGCAGCAGCGCTTCCTGCACCCAGGACTCTAGCGCTACAGCTGCACTGATTCCTCCGCAGCCTCCGCAAGTCCTCAGACCCCAGAGCTCACTTTGGTGGAGGTCTCACGCCTCCCTGGCGTTCTCGTGCTCATGCCTGTGGAAACAGGATAGAGTGTGGAGACAATTTACACAGGTACAAATCACAGTGACCAGCGAGAAGGTGGCTCCAGCTGAGAATGCACAAATCACAGTGTCCTCTCTCTGCTGCCACTAGAGAGAGAGAGAGCTCAGTGTCAGAAAGTCCAGGTCAGAGGTGCCGTCTGAGCTCCTCTTTCCCGCTGCGACAAGTTCACTGCACACACCTCCCGTCAGACACACACTCTCACAAACCAGAGCCCAGATTTCGTCTTGCGGAGTTCAGAGCAAAGTTTCCAGAACTCGACGGGTGACCACACAGCGATTCGGGGTTTCGGCTGGTATTTCTACTCACACGAACACCAATCACACGACAGAGACAATTTACAGATAACTTAACATTTACTCAAAACAGGTGGACCTGTCGTTGGGTACCTAGCAAACCAGCCCTGAGCTAATGAAGCTGCTCGTCACCCCTGCTTTGTCTAGGCACCCATGACCATGCACACAACACCCTCTGATGTCATCAGCTTGTGCTCAGAACTGTGTACCCCCTAGTACTCAGGTGAAGAACTCCGCAGTGGGTGTGGCTCAACTGAACCAGGCATCACAGTAACCCCCCAGGACCGGCTTCTAGGGAGGGAGGAGGGGCAGCCCCGACCTCCCTCGAAGCCATACGAGGACGTCCACAGTGACCGGGTCTCCCCACTGACCTCGGTCCCCATGGAGGACGTCCCCTAGGATGAGGAGCCGGGCGATCCGGTCGACTTTCATGAAAATCATCCTTAAGTTCCTGACTCAAAACCTCCGCGGCTGGAACCCAGCTCCTCTCCTCGGGTCCGTACCCCTCCCAGTCCACAAGGTACTGGAGGCCCCCCCTGCGAGAGTACTGGAGGCCCCCCCCTGCGAGGAGTTGTCTGACCCTGTATGCCGGGGCTCCCTCTACCTCAATCGCCCTGGGGTGAGTGGACTTCAGCGCCCCTCTGTCCAGCGGTCCTGTCACTGCAGGTTTAAGAAGTGATACATGAAAAACAGAATGCACCCACATTTGGGGTGGCAATTTCGGTTTATATGTGACAGGTTTCACCTGTTTCACAATTTCGAAGGTCCCAAGAGGAGAGCCAGACCTGGTTGCCAGCCCGGTAGACTGATGCATCCCTCTGCCGCCGATCCGCAAAGCTCTTAAAATGCCTAACCGCTCTGCTGTGCTTTCACCCACACCTGCTCTGCCCCACGGTACCAGCGATCCACTTCTGGTACATCTGTGGATGCTCCATCCCAAGGACAGCGGGGTTTGCCGCCCTAGCATTAGGCAGGTTGCAGAGTGGCGTAGCAAGTTCTGGGCATACTCCGCCCAGCCGAGGAACTCTGCCCAGCTGTGCTGTTGCCCATGGCAATACAACCGGAGGAACCGACTCAACTCCTGCACTAACCGCTCAGCCTGACCACTTGACTCCGGGTGGTAGCCCGAAGTCAGGCTGACAGTCGTCCCCAGTTTCCTAAAAAATGCTGGCCATACGTGGGGAAACAAATTGGGGACCGCAGTCAGAGAGGATGTCCTCCGGTATGCCATAGGGCAAAAACACAGCCTGAAAGAGCACCTCAGCTACTTCACGGGCGGATGGTAGAGAACTAAATGGTAGGAACCGGACCCCCTTCAAAAACCGGTCCACCACCACCAGAACCAAATGGTACACTTTGGAAACCGGGAGGTCAGTTACAAAGTCCACTGCTATATGGGACCATGGCCTCTGCGGAATCGGCAGGGCATTAGTGACGTGGTGTCTTGGAAACTGCACACACAGAACAAGACTTTACGGTCCTGTCCACGTCTGCTCTTAACGAAGGCCACCAGTACTTTCGACTCACTACCTCGACAGTTCAGTGCATGCCTGGATGCCCTGTCGCAGGTGTGCAATGAGCCCACTCTATCACTTTATTTATTAATGACTCAGATATGTATTTCTTGTTTACAGGACACCCCTGTGGAACAATCCCTTCAGAATTCCGTCGCTCGATTTCTGTATCTACATCCCATGATGTGGGAGCCACTACGAGCTCCGACAGAATAATGGGTTCGTTCCCCTCTGGCTGTTCTGCAACTGGGAAGCACCTGGATAAGGCATCTGCCTTGCAATTACGCGATCCAGGGCGATATGTTATTGTATAGTTAAACCTACTAAAAAACAGGGCCCACCGAACCTGGCTAGGGCAGAGTCGTTTTGCCTGCCAGATGTATTCCAGATTCCGGTGGTTGGTGTACACAGTGAAAGGAAATCTGGCTCCCTCCAACCAGCGACGCCACTCCTCTAACGCAGCTTTGACCGCCAGCAGCTCATGGTTGGCGATATCATAATTTCGCTCTGCATCCGGGAGCTTCCTGGAGAAGAAGGCGCATGGATGTAATTTGCGGGGGGCCACATAGTACTCATAGTACAACACTGCTCCCAATCCTGCACACACCTCCTGTTAGACACACTCTCACGAACCAGAGCCCAGATTTCGTCTTGTGGAGTTCAGAGCAAAGTTTCCAGCACTCGATGGGTGACCACGCAACGATTCAGGGTTTCGGCTGGTATTTCTACTCACACACTCACATGAACACCAATATGATGACCTGTATGCTAGGTTGGACAGTAAGGAGGGAGAGAATGATTTGTACAGGTTGGCAAGGCAGAGAGATA
>JBBIGA010000040.1:866367-883693 GCA_037576975.1 Alestes dentex
AGTCTGTATGGGCTTACCTTTATATTTTCGTTAAGGGTAATGTATTAAACTGAGTTTAAAATGAAATTAAAGTGTTTCGTGAGCATATTTGGGTTTACACTATAAACATAGGCATTTTTTTTTACCAAAACACAACAACGTGTTTTTTCACTATACGCAGGTGCTCTTGGACCGTAACCCCCACGAAAAGTGGGGGATTACTGTATTCCAATATATAAATATCCTAACTCATCTGAGTATTAGTTTATAATTAAGTATTCAAATATATTATTTGCCAACATACAATGAACAATGTGACATATGACCACAGAAAATGTGAATGATCCAAGTAACTGTTAATGCATCTCACGTCAAGCAAAATGACAATGCCTATGCAAAGATACATGGAATTTTTTAAGCAAAAATATGACAAATTTGTATAGTGTAGGTTTAGCACATTAATTATAAGTTATATGTTAATTCACCTAGGCTCAAAAACACTAATGTAAATCAGTAATGCAGCCAAACAACTAGGCATAGGTCATCTCATTGTCATGTTCAGGCCAGGCAGACACATGCTGTGGCTTACTTTTATTTTCAAAAACAAAAAGGCACGAGGGCCTAACACACTTTCTGCTTTTGTTCGAGTTTACTCCTGGAGACACGACCACTAAGGTCCCTCACAAACGGAACTAAATACACAAAACACACAAACCAATGGAAACTAAACATTACTTCTACAAAAACACCGGTCTGCTGTAACTAACGATCACTTAACTAAGAGCCAGTGTACACAAACATATCAACATAAAAGACCTATGTACCTGCAGAAAAGGGCGGCCTCTAGTGGATGCAAACCGGGGATGTAACACTCATATGCTACCTTCTTTATTAGAACATTTTTAATTATAACCGGATGAAATAATTTCTTATTTTGGGCTGTTTGAATACTATTTGTTGAATAATGTGGATATTCAAATAACAGAAATTCCTGCCTATTCTACCTTTGCTTGATTGTGCTTTAAAGACAAGTTTGAGTTTTAGCATTAGGCAATGCAGACGGTTTGAGCCAATGATGGTCTGATTTCCGTAGCATCAATGAGCGCCATGGAAAGGACGGAGTTAAAGATGGCTTTAATTGCAGAACAGCTGGGACTGAGCTGGGCTGGTGAGTGAGTGACTGAGTGTGTATGTGCCTATGCATGAATGCTTAACAAAATATGTCTTATCAAGACATATCTGGAGGGCCATTGCTCCTGTACACATTGATCATAAAACTGTATATGAGAAACTGCTTTGCCTAAAACATTTTTCCCCCCGAGTCTTGCACTCAAGCTAATCTGTTTAAGCCAATGCTTTAGGAATTCAAGAATCAAAAGTCAATAATAGTACTTTCTAGTTATACAAAACAAAATAACATGAAAACATTATTAGCGATAAGGATCTTAAAGTGTCATCTCTTGTCATGTGTCATGCCAACACAGAGCTGGCTCGAGAGCTCCAATTCAGTGTGGATGACATTAACAAGATTCGAGTGGAAAACCCCAATTCTCTCCTGGAGCAAAGCTCTGTGCTGCTGAACTTGTGGGCTAGCCGAGAGGGCAAAAGGGCCAAGAGTAAGTTCTTTGTTATGATGTAATGTAAAGATGATTGTTTCTCATAACAGATGTTTGATGTTATTTCAAAAATGCTTATTCTGTCTAACAATAGGTAACTTAGCTCAATATTACCTTATAATACTAATTGCTTCAAGGGATAATTTTTTGCTATCCTCGACTTAAAATGATGGCAAGATGCCAAGTAGTCATGAATAAACTTTTTATTTATGTACAGCCATGACAGAAATACCAATTATCACAAAGTTTGCTGCTTCACTTTTTTATGATGGCAATCTGCATATACTCCTGAATGTTATAGAGTGATAAGATGACTTGCAATTAATTGTAAAGTCCCTCTTTGCCATGAAAATGAACTTATATAATCTGAAAAAAAAAAACCCATATGCACTGCATTTCAGCCCTGCCACAAAATCATTTCAGTGATCTTGTCATTAACACAGGTGAGAGTGTTGACAAGGACAAGGCTGGAGATCACTCTGTTATACTGATTGAGTTAGAATACCAGATTGGATGCTTTAAAAGGAGAATGGTGCTGGAAATAATCGTTTTTCCTCTGTTAACCATGGTTACCTGCAGGGAAACATGTGCACGTGCAGCCATCATTGCTTTGCTTAACAAGTACTTCACAGGCAAGGAAGACAAGTGCTATTAAATGCTGCACCTAAATCAACTATTTATCAGATCATCAAGAATTTCAAGGAGAGAGGTTCAGTTGTTGTGAAGAAGGCCTCTGGGTGCCTAAAAATGTCCAGCAAGCGCCTGGGGTCTCATTTATAAAACTTTGCGTAGAACTCATACTAAAAGTGTACATGCGCCAAAAAGACGAAAATGGCGTATGCAAAGAAAAAGTCAGATTTATGAAAACGTGCACATGCACACTTGCAAGCAAAATACGCTTTATAAATCGCACCCTTTAAAAATGATTGGTGATTACTCGTACATTTTACTTTATTTTTATTACTAAAAATTACACTAATTTATTACTGTATTAACCTGTTTATACCAAAGAAAACGACAGCGCATACCAAAGAAGATGCCTGTGCATGAATTACAGTCCAGTCTATACAGTTCTGTGTGAACTGTACAGTACGAATACGGGCTTACCTTTATATTTTCGTTAATGGTAATGTATTAAACTGAGTTTAAGTTTAAGTGTTTTGGGAGCATATTGAAGGGAATATTTAGGATTTACATTATGAAAATAGGCATTTTTAGTCATTTTGTTTACCACAACACAACAAATTTCCACTATATGTGAGTGTTCTTGGAACGTAACCCCCGCAATTATACTATAATACAAAAACAACACTACAATCACTGTTTTCTCAAATGTTTAATAAATATGATGAAATATGATCTTAAAGAGATTTACAATCAGCAACAATACCATCGTTCTTAGTCATACAAACATCACACAAGTGCTCTATTTATTTGTGTATTCCTAGCATAGCCGATGCACAGACTCTCTGGTTGACCTCCAAGAGCGGTGGGTAAGTGCCTCTCTACCACGGCAGGCATTGAAAGTGTAGATTAAATTAAAATTCGAGTCGAATGTGATATTTTACTTATATATTTATTCACTATTATAAATATGGGACTGAATATGTGAAGCTGAATGTATGGTGTATTAGTCATAGCACAAGGAATTATTATAGGCCTATATGTAATAACATACTCACCGTCTTCACCCGCGGTCACATTTTTTTTCTTCCAAAATGTTTGCACGCATGGAGTTTTTGCGCAAATATCTGCACATTCTGCCGTCTAGTTTTTTTCTATAGATCGCAACTTATGCGTAGGAAGAGGCGTACGCATATTTTAGGTCCGTTTTGTGCGTATGCAATGGTTATAAATGAGACCCCAGGACTGTCTCCTAAAGGTGATTCAGCTGCGGGCTCGGGGCACCAGTAGTGCAGAGCTTGCTCAGGAATGACAGCAGGCAGGTGTGAGTGCATCTGCATGCTCAGTTGGGTGAAGACTGGATGGCCTGGTGTCAAGAAGGGCAGCAAAGAAACCACTTCTCTCTTAGAAAAACATCAAGGACAGACTGATATTCTGCGTCAGTCCCATGTCATGCCAACAGTAAAGCATCCTGAGACCATTCATGTGTGGAGTTGCTTCTCATCCACGGGCCATGAATAAAGAATAGTACCAAAACATCCTCCGAGAGCAACTTCTCCCAATCATCCAAGAGCAGTTTGGTGTAAAATAAAGCCTTTCCAGCTTGATGGAGAACTGTGCCATAAGGCAAGTGATAATTAAGTGGCTCAGGGATCAAAACATCAAAATTTTGGATCCTTGGCCAGGAAACTCACCAGACCTTAATTCCATTGAGAACTTGTGGACAAACAAAAACTCCAAAATTTTGCGCAAGCATTGATTGCGCAAGAATGGTTTGACATCATTCAGGATTTGGCTCAGAAGTTGATTGACAGCATGCCAGGGCGAATTGCAGATGTCTTGAAAAAGAAGGGTCAACACTGCATATTTTGACTCTGCATAAACCTGATTTAATTCTCAATAAAAGCCTTTGAAACTTTGAAATGCTTGAAATTATATTCAGTACACCATAGAAACATCTGACAAAAAGATCTAAAAACACTGAAGCAGCAAACTTTGTGAAAAACAATATTTGTGTCATTCTCAAAACATAGGGTGTTAGAAAATAGGGTATTTTCTAACACCCTATGACACATTATGTATTTAAAAATTGGACAAACATCACACAGGTAAAACAGTAGTAGTAGCCATCAACTTTTTGTCTGTATTCATGTCCATTTTATGTCATACAATGACACAGCTCAATGTAGTTTGGGTGTGCTTTGATTATTTAGGCGGAATATAAGGAATATAAGGTTGATGGGAATATGTGTCTTCTGAGTTTTATATGCAATGATGATAATGGTAAAATAGTGGTGAATCAAAAAGAAATATGTTTTCTTTAGTGTCCCTGCTTGTAACTCTCTGCATGAAGTTCATTTTAGGACAAACGCTTATTTTTAAACCCATAATAAAACAATGTCTCAATATTTAGGAATTTGTAGCCATTGTTTTTAATACCTTTATGTGGAGTATCTTCAAGAGATACCTGTTTTCTTTAGAATGCCACTTTTCAGATCAAATCACTCTGAAGAACTTTGCATTTTTTTAATTCTTGAGATGTTTAAAGTCATTTCAGTGGAAATTCAGTCGAATTCCTATGTTAAAGATTTAAAAAAGCAGCCTTTACAATCCTTTGGATTTTGGTTTTGACAGTTGTTTATATTTTTCTGTCCTGCTATTCTCTGTCTCTCCTCCTCTGTTTTTTGTGTGCATTTTGCACTTTCAAATTCTGCAGTGGAGAGCCTGTTCATGGCTCTGAAGAGCATTGACCGAATGGATATTGTGAACTTGCTGGAGGGACAGGGGCAGCAGACAGGTCACCAAGGAGGCCATGAAAGGTCCAGGAGCAGACACAATGACCGAGACCACCTCTCTCCTGGCATGACAAATGGTAAGAGATTCTTCAGTCTCTTGTCCTCCTGTGATGCCCCTTTCCACAACCTACCCAAGCCTTGTTCCCAAAGACTATTCTTCTCTTCCCCCCAGCTAACAGCTGCTCCATCCTCTCTGTTCTAACCACTGATGCTTGATAAATTGGTTGTAATGTTGAACTTCTAATTACAGGGGGTCCTCGAGTTACGACATAGATCTGTTCCTTCAATATTAATGTCACCCGAATTTTGATGTTAGTCAAAACACACCCTAGCCTAAGTCACTTACCTATCCTAACATAGTTGTAAAATCATAAAAACAAAGAAAAAGGAAAACAGAAAACTACCTCATTCATATGGCGTGTGACTGCGTATTCCTCCACTGCGTGCAACCAAACTAGTTCGCCCACGTAGTATAACACTAACAGTGTAAGCCGAGTGGGAGTGGGAGTGGGAGTGAGCGTTGTAAACTTGAAATGCCGTATGTCAAGACTGTTGTAACCCAAGGACCCCCTGTAGTTCTACTGTCACCTGGATCAGGATGAAGGACATCCCTATACGCTTCTTATCTAGATTCTAATCAGCTCACTTGACAGTGTGTGGATGACCTTATATTTATTATGATTTGTCAAATTAAAAAAAAAAAAAAGCTTGAAAGCTGTTCAAAGATGCTCCACTCCCAATTAATTTGAAAACCTGAAGACTATTAAAACGATTTTTAAAATGTTCACCTGCAAGTTAAACTGTCACTACAAGTTCTCTATTTATTCTCCCATATTAATTATGATTAGTCGCCTTAATTTGAAATTGCTTTGACTATGCAGATGATTGTCCTGTACATTCAACTGCATAAATAGCTTGTGGATATTTTACTCTAATTTATCTGTTCAACATAAATTGTAATAATGATCATGAAAAGCATCACACGAATTATAAACAGAGGTTCAGTATATGTTTAAAAGAATATTTTTGTCAATAAAAAGTTTTCCCCTTACCTGATGTTACCCCAAAGTTATAAGGACTTTGCAGAAAACAATAGAATCTCATATGCAACCAATTAGCTTGCAAAGCCTTAATCATCCTACAGCACAAACTCCATGCAGCAGTGAATAAGTTACAAGTGAGGATCACAACACAGATCTAATAAAAATGTGCTGACTTTACAATACTGACTGATATTCTGATTCAGCTCAGAGCTACATGTATGAAACCTTATGATCTTAAGCCATTCTTGGCCATACTGTAAACCCCCACTTTAACGCGGATCAGCAGTCGCGGTTTCAGTCCATCGCAGATTTTTTTCAGAGAACCGAACTGATAATTGTTTGCTGAAGCCCACGCACTAACACGGACACTGCAGATATCCTCTGCATTTTTTTTTTTTGCCTTTGTGACGTCCGGGCCTGGTCCGCCACGCCCCCTCGTCCTCGTGGTGGGTTGCTAAGCACTGCGCCCAAACATAAACAACCCAGCACGAGGATGAGGGGGCGTGGCGGCCAAGGCCAGGACATCACAGGGTTTTTTGTGGCAATATATACTTTTTCGTGCATTTTAGTGCAAAATTATTAAGAAAAATATAATGTACAAATTTTGTAACATAAATATTAACATGAATTCAGCTACATTTCCATATAAAAAAATAACTATACATGTTTGGTACTGTCCAGAGAACACAAAGAAAGCACGTCTTGGGATGGTGAAATACCGCTGTACTCAGAGATGGGAGGTTTAAAAGTAGCCAATCCGAGAACGCTATTTATTTCTCCTTGCTGCTGATTGGCTGCTGCCCTTTGACGCAGCTGCAGTCCAGAATTTCCCCCGTGGAGCATCGCGAGTGTTCTTGGTTTTTTTGTTTTGTTCTTCTTAAAGCCCTGTATTTTTATTACTGTAAATTACTTACTATATTTATATGCCAAAGAAAACGACAGCGCATACCAAAGAAAACGACAGCGCATACCAAAGAAAGCGCCTGTGCATGAATTACAGTACAGTCTATACAGGGGTAACAGTGTAAGGAGTTCAGTGTAAACTGCACTTTACAAATATGGGTTTACCTTTACATTTTCTTTAAGGGTAATGTATTAAGCTGAGTTTAAAATTAAATTAAAGTGTTTTGGGAGCATATTTGGGGGCATATTTAGGGTTTATACTATAAAAATATGCATTTTTAGGCTTTTTTTTTTTTCAGGTAGTTTACTGTATTAATTTCTGACTGCAGTATGCAAGTGCTGCATGCCTATGGAAACTGCAAAACCTAAACTAGATGTAGATTATTTACAAATGTCTAAGATGCAGTATAATAAAGCTTTTAATTAGACATATGAAAAAACACAAAAATGGAAATAAATAAGTGAACTCTCTTGAAACACTATACATATAAATGTGAATAGATCTTATAAGGGCCCCTGAGGTAACAGTCTATAAGTATTTGCATGTACTTTTTTAAAGGGGCCCATAGAGGGCCTAGAGACTATATTCCTCCTACTGCACTTTGCTGCAGGGTATTCGGCAGCAAATAACTAAAAAACGATGGATATTAATGTGATTTTAACAAGCCAATGTAGCCAGCTTACTTTACTCTTACTTTTGAAAGAAATCATTTAGTGCTCATGTTTTCATTCATTATAATAAAATCTGCATGGTGAGGTATCCAGCAATCCTGCAAGTATCCAAGGGTTAACTGGAATGAATCCTTGAGCAATCATAGGCTTTGATGTGTAAGACACCATTGGTGTCAATGTGTATCTTTTTCCTATTTTCCTATTCTTTTAGCCCTTAGCCCTGGAATTTTGTCAGTACATTCATACAGTTTTCATGATGTTAACTGTTGTGGTTAAAGTCTGAGTTACTTTTGGCTATATAAGCCTATATTAGCTAATATAGAAGCAAACTCTGGGCATCAAACATGTCTTGGTTGGCTCGCTACGTTTGGGGTTAGGAGGAAATGTGTGTCAATCTCATATTTCACATCATTCTCTTCATGGTGCCTTTTGACGCATGTATAGAGCACATCACTTTCACTGTGAGTTCAAAATTAAAGGGGCCATTCTGCATAGTCTGGCCTGCCTCATGTTTGTCAAGGACAGATGTGGGTCAGTCTTGTGATAAGGAGAACAGGTCTGATGTCATGACTATGATGGACAAAACTGAAGAGAAGGAAGTAGATAACTTAGATCTGGGCTGATGTTGTGAACCGAAAGTGCATTCCAAAGTACACCTACTGCTACCATAACTCATGTGTGCAAGCACTGTACATAAATGTCAGGTACAGGTGAATTCGATATCTTTACAATCATGTCACCAGTTCTGGTGGTGAAAGTTAGCTTTCGTTCTCCTTCGAGAGTAATTCATTTTAAATTAAATCACATGCTGAAACTGCTTCTGATATAAGAATAATAATCCATTGTGAATAAAAAGGCAAAGAAGTTTTCAGAACAACACTGTATTTTCCTCCATAAATCTACTAGCCATCTGACAAATGGGATGGCTGCAAGTTGCAATTCCATTCTACAAAGCTTATTAGCCTCATTTTAACCAGTTCATATTAGTCCTGGATACATTTTGCTTTAAGAACACATTTAATGCAGAATCTAACACACCAGAATAATGTTTGCAAGTGCCATCCCTTTTTTGTTTTACCCCTCTCTTTGTATTCTCTGGATGTCCTCTGCAGCCCAGCCTCTTGCCTCTTCCTCCTCCTCCTCTTCCACACCTCTTCAACCTTTGACCTCATTCAGACATCATGTTGACCTCTGGCCCTCATCTCTTTATCTTTAGACCTGTAGGCCTGCATTTACCTCTTCCTTCTCCCCCACAAAAAACTTCCTTTTTTAGTAGTTTCTTTTATTATAAAAAAAATCGTTCCTCACTAGCTGTATATTCAGCACCCCCTGCAGGAGGGAGGTGTTTCTGACTCACCCTGTCGCCTTCTGTCTTTGTCTTCTATTTCCCTTCTATCTGTCCCTCTTTCCCCTGTATTATCTCCTTCTGTCTTTCTGTTCTGTCTTCTTCCACCTACACAACCCCTGCTCTTCTGTCTTCCTACCCTGATGCCTGTATGCATGCACATGAGGCCCAATGCTGTTGTGACTTTTCTCTACCATGGAATGTGCATGGAAAAAGAGACATTAGTGGATGAATGCTGATCTGTAAACTTTCTGATATAATTTTGCTTGAAGAGCTATGATCTCATGACACTTTTATAGTTCTCAGAATTCCAACCTCTCTCTAGATGTTTATGTAGACAGTATATGTAGACATTGTGTAGACTTGAGGTCATTTGGCACACCTATATTTTACCTAAAATCACTAGATTTTTTTCTGATACACATACCATGTAAGGCAGTTTTACATTTCACTGACTGTAGTCTATTCGTTCATGTACAAATTATCAGTCGCCCTCTATTCCATCAATGAATGAAAAGGGGCCGACATTTACACTATCACTGCCTACATATTACTTTAGTGGTGGAACAGTCCTAGCACAGAAGTGATTAGCAGTACTGTACTCTTGCATACCTTTAAAGAACAGCCATATACAAAAGTTTGAATATACCTGTTTACATGACATATTTTGTTGATTTTCTAAGTGAAAATAGCCTTCATACTTTTGCATACGATTGTAGGTGAACCTAATAAATTAGTCAGTGAGTGTAGGTAAATTCAGGTCATGTAAAACACAAACATGTACAGAAGCATTACCTGGAGTGTTGTCTCATAGTCAAGACTTTGTGTCTACTGTGTTTGTTGCATATGGATATGCCTCTCAACTAAACTGCAGTCTGGCATGTTGTATATTTTGCATGTGAGGCTGATCTGAGCTTGCCCAGCATGGCCTGCAGTTTAACAACCGAAAGCCTAATGAGTGATCTTGTTACTTTGTTAGGATGAGAAAATGGTGTTTTTGATTTCTTTAATGTTTCTAGTCATTGAATCAACTTCAGCTGAATGTTGTGATAGTCTGTGTCTTCATATCTTCCTTTTATCTGTGAGTTATGCATCACGGGTCTTCATGATATCCATGTGTCTTTCTATTCTTTGTAATAGAACTTATTTGAATCATAACTACTCCATTAGCTAATGTGTTTTTGGTGTTACTGTTTTATATGTGCTTCTTAAAACATTTTGTGTCTGATTCAGTTCTTTAATGCTTTCAGTGTATTTATGTACAGATTTTTGTTGTTTTTCATGTCTGTATGTGTATGCTCCTCCATGTATGTTTGCGTGCATGCACCTTACATCACCAGACAAACACAGTCTTAGGGCCTTACATGTATATACACAAAACAGACATGCATCTACACACAAAAAAACAGACACACTCCAACACTCGTACATCCATATATTGTCAATGATACACCAATTAAAGCTACGCCATAAAATGTGGGAGATATATAGCACTGCACAAAAGTCTTGTGCCACCCTTCTCTATATTTTGCTTTGAATCACCTTGTTGGTTTGAGGAGATTAAATTAAAGAAAAGGGAAAAACTGTTTTATTGTGAAAGATAAAAGGTGCCTAGATAAAGGTGTTCCAACCAATCAGCATTCAGCACCACCAGTATACTGATCACCGGCCTGATCATCTGGAATCATTGGCTTAACAAGCAAAAACATTCCTCTGGTTCAGGGACTGGACTGAAAATGAGAATCTTTGAAAGTCCTTCAGGATGCCTTGAGAGCTGTTGCTCAAAATGACTTTACAAAACAGGCAGCCTCTTTGGAAGCAAAATATGAAGAAATGACGGGTAACTCAAGACTTTTGTACAGTACTGTACTCCCCAAAAGTAAATCATTACAGTAATATGATGGATTTTCCTGAATAAAAATACTGTAAAACATAAGTGTTTAAATTTAAATTACAGTTACCGACTTCATTATAATTACACAACTTTGCATTACTCATACAGTTATGCAGAAGTTTGGGCTCCCCTGGTAACCTTACAAATATTTTTAAATTTCTAAGTGTAAATAAGCATATGCCCACTATAGAGAGACAGTTTTTCACATGTAATGCATTTAGTCTTTATTTGCTGAATTTAACATACTGAAACATGTCCTGAGCTAAAGTTATAGCATTTTTTAAATGCCAGGCAACTATTACATTTTGTAATCGTGATTATTTGCATGATTGTTATACACAAAATTCAATTATGAATTCAAAAGTAGTGTATTGTACACTTTTATTTTAAAAGTACTGCTATATGAACAAAAGTGCAAGAATATATGGTTGGCAAACACTTTAAACAAATAAGGACCTTTTTAACAGCGGTATTCCTTTTAACACAGGACTCAGCTTAAACATTAATGTAATCAAATCAAATATAAAACCAAAGCTATTTGCCACTGCAGGGCATTCACATTTTATCTAGTTTGTTATAGAAAAACAAGTTACCCTCAGAGTCCAGAGCATGGGGTTAGGAACCATTATAGCAGCTGCAAAGGAGACCAACTCCATATGAAAGTCTATATATCTGAACGCAGTGTCATTAAAGTCCCTGCTGGTGTAATGGTCAGGCATCCCGTTATATTTGTCCATATAATTTGGACAAAAGTAATGGGACACCTGACCCCCATGAAAACCAGCCGAGATGTGGAGCGCTGCTTGCTGCACGCACCCACGAGCACAAAAAGCCACTAACTTTCAAAATAAAAAGATTTAAAAAACTGCATTAACACGCGATAAAATAATTGTCATTAAGTAAATAATGCATTAACACCATAATAACATGCCCAGTTTGCTGCCCAATTTCCTTGTCATTCGATAGAAAACATAATGTTTCTGTACAAGTTGTCATTTACATTGTCAAAATTCCATGACAATCAGACATATAGAAATGATCCGCCAAATCAACTCTTGGTACATTAACTTTTGCTCAAACAGCAACCTTAAGCTTACAAGGTGCACTGTGGTACCCCCCACCCCACCACCCCACGACCACTATACTAGTGGTACACCCAGCTCCCCTACTAGTCCTGCAGTTCCTTAAAGAGTTGGGAACCCCTGCTCCACAATCATCGGCACTTTATTAGACAAACTTCCCTAATACTTACACACACTGACCAATCACTGGTCCACTATCTAAGTGTATATACTTATCGGTTCTGCACAATTTATGAGCCCTCTCCTTCATTCCTCACTGCTTAGGTTATTACTGCAGGACCACTGCTGACCAGATAATAGTGTTTATTCGCAACACAACAGTGACACTCAGATGGTAGTGTGTGTAGCAGATTGGAGTCCACCAGTCAAAAGAGTCTCTGTGGTCATGAATAGAACACTGATGCAGATGACAACTATGTCAATGACATAGTTTACAGCTGCTTAAGTGTTTCTAATAAAGTGAGAGGGTGTGTGTGTGCTTTAGCAGCAGTGTATATTTTTCTGTGTGTGAATGTGTCCAGAAAATTTCAGAGGCCCAGATACCTACCCCTCTTATCTGAAAGTGCTGAGTATGCAGCACTCATCTCACTGAGCAAGACACACACTCCCTATGCTACACTCTAAATAGCCCAGGCCAGAGGCATCTAGCAAAGAGTCGCTTGACAATAATTACTCTCTAATTCCCTGACCGCCAGGCAGCCAGAGACCTTTGGGGAGTCGAAAACAAGATGGAAGGTTTTGTGTGTGTGTGTGTTTAAGTGTGTTAAAACTCATAAGTTTAATGGTCAGGACACACTGTAAGGCCTAAACATCTATTACTCATTTCTGGCATAAGGCTAAATCAGACTAATTTTGTGTAGTTACTGAATAATCAGCCTTAGAATGGGTAATAAAATAGGTGATGAGACTACAGGCAGATGCAATGTTTTTTTTTTTTTTATTGAAGTACATGATGACAGAAGTAAACAAGTAAACAAGCTGAAAACTAGAAACCAGGCACTGAAAACAAATCCAAAAAGACACTAAAGCTAGAATCTAGCCAAATCAACATGATAAACACTGGGGAAAATATGAAAGGTCAATGCAGGACCTGAGGCAACAAAGGAATAAATACAATGGGGCCTGAAACGAGGAACACCTGAGATTGGTGACTGTAGAGGGGTCTTAGACACAGGTGGGGGTGGTCCATGAAAAACACAAAACAAAAACTTCCAAATGAAGGTAAACAGGGAGAGACAAGTGCAATGAAGGACATGATGTTAAAAGATATAATAAGGCCTGGATTAAAAAGGGGTTAAAAGAATACGCTGTAGTATGTACTAAAACTGACTTCTTCATTTGATATCTTAAGCTTAAGTTGCACATCATTCCGCTGTGCTTCAGAGTGTGATTAACTCTTAGAGGTCAGGAGTTGCTGTTATTTAGCTATACATTTAATTCACATCACATATATTATAAAATACCTGTAAAATATATGATAAAATGCATTAATGTTCAATAACGTAGTTAAGAATTAGATTTTGCATAAAATATACAGGAAGCATATTTTACTCTTTTTCCCAGGTTTACATAGTTAATAAAAAAAACCCCACTGTGTTCTGTCAGTTCCTCCTTTGTGAAAAACAGCTCATCTTATCATTTTATTCAGCCATTCATTTCATGGCATTTCATCATCATCATCAAAACTGATGATGCTCTGCTTATTATTTTACGAGACTTAACCTAAGACTTGGTTGTACTGACTTCACACTTGCCTGAACTGACTTGGGACTTGAGTGTCAGTACTTGAGGCTTACTTGCAACTCACTGACTCATTCCAACCTTTGCTGCGTGACATTATATCGCTGTTTTAAATTGTCCTGTTCACCAGAGTTGTCCATGTGTGAAACGACAGCTGTGACTGCAGAAGTTTGAGAGCTGGCTGTGAGTAGGTGTGTGTGCTTGCAGAATCCAAACATCCTGTAGAACCACATGCTTTTTATTAAAAGAATACCAAAATGGCAGAGACTTCACATTTTGTGGTTTCTCAGATGGTGGATATAGCAAAAAGCAATATACGAGAACTGTCTATGTTCTGGTTTCTTGGTCACCTTTAACCAAAATGGCAATAAACTGTTCTTACTAATGCTGTGCAGTAATTGATATTTTTAATTGTGATTAATTGCAAGGTTTTCTGCGATTAATCACAATTAATGGCTTTGTTATACGCAAAATTAAATAATTAATTAAAAAGTAATGTACTGCGCACGTTTATTTTAAAAGTACTGCTATGTGAACAAAAGTGCAAGGACATTTGTTTTGCAAACACTTTAAACGAATAAGGAGCTTTTTAACAACAGTGTTCCCTTTAAGACAGTTACACTGCTGCAGTTAAAATGTTTCTTGTAAGTCTCAATTTATACATTAATGTAATCAATGTAATTAAAGTCGCTGTTGGTGTAATGGACAAAAGTAATGGGATGCCTCACCCCTGTGGAATTCAGCCAAGCCATAGAGCTGCGTGCTACACGCACCCACAAGCACAAAAAGCACTGGACTTTCAAAGGATTTAAAAAAAACCTGCGTTAACGCGCTATAAAATAATTGCAGACTTTAAGTAAATAGTGCGTTAACATGATAACAATGCGTTAACACAATAATAACACGTTAGCGTGCCCAGCCGTATTTCTCACATAAACTATTTTTCCACCTAGCATTGTACTTAACAGTACTGTGTAATCCAAGCTGACCAGCATAAGATTTGCCTTACATTCTGTAGTCTAGCCAAGGTTTGGGTTGGCTCTTATGCAGGGGCGCAGATAGCATTTTTAATGTGGGGGGGTGGTCGAATTGGCAGGGGGCGGGGGAAATGGGTTCCTTTTTTATTCTCTCCACACCACAGGTAGCGCTGCCGAGTATAAGTGCCCTAGTGTTGTAGTGTGCTTTGGGGGGAATTGGTGGGCGGAGCTTCCCAGAATGCCCCTGACTGGGGATCTGAATCTGTGGAAAAAGTATTTACTGTTGTTGTTAATTGCCAGTATAAACAATATACTGGCAATTAACTGGTCCCATCTACGTCAATGCTCTTATGACTTGTTTTGTGTTATTTTCAACAGAAAAAAATTTAATAAAAAGTTTTCAGCTTCCTCAAAATGTAATTAATCTCATTATCTAATTATGAGCCTAGTCCACACATATGAATACAAAATGTAAGAAGAAATGTTTGATGACATAGCAGGCCCATTAGCAGGGTGGGCCTAAAACCTTGTGATGGGGATTTGTGACTCAACCCCTGTGGGCTGCACCTGAGCAGCAGAGAGGCAGAATCAGCCGCTGAGGAAAGCGAGGTGTCCTGGCTGTCATAACACTGCAGAATTAGTGGGGCCTTCACAGGGAGCTTCATTTCAGCCGGCTCGTTCATCAAGCAGGCTTTGGCCACTTGCACAACACCGCAAGAACAAATCCAAATCATAATGACTTAAACCATGCCACAGATAAAAAAAAATACAAAAGAAAAAAAAACACTATAGGCTGCTCACTTACCTGCCAAGATGGGGCTGCTACTGATTTAATCAGTGGGAAATCAATGAAGGGCCGAACAAAAGCTGTCATATTGTAATGAAAGTGCCACGTTTGGCAAAGCTTTGTTCCGAGCTGTTGTTTTGGTGCCTTTCTTTAGACCCGGACTGGCCTCTCTCTCTCACACACACACACTGAGAGCAACTCACATTTTAGCTTACTTTGCCGGTAGATTAGAGGTGATAAGGTAAGTGTAGTGTGATTGCCCTGGGACACTCTCAAAGTATGTGTAAATATAGGGAGCATTAAGCGATTTACAGGATGAAAATGGCGGCACAGAAAAAAGCGTTGACATTTACAAACTCTGCTTTGATTTACATACGCTATGACATGTCACAATCCTAGAATGTGTGTTCCTCTGCTTGTGTGTGTCTGTTTTTATATCTGTGTGAGTGGGAGCTCATGTACGTGATGTAACGGTTATTTGTGACTGGCAATGGGCGCCTTCGCCTCGCTCCATTTGGCCAGGGTCACTTTGTAGTGAGTGAATCAGGGGCAGTTCAGCTGTAATTCGGGTTTATTTTCTCTGACCTTCGCCTCAATTAGTCATCGTTCTCTTCCTTTTCCTCCTGAATGCATCTTCTGTCGCTGTATGGAGCTGAGCAGAAGGTAGTGCAGGAAAATGACAAGATGCAATTTCATCCACAGACCTGCCAGAACAGGTCGTGAACCCCTTTTGCAGGGGTTACTTTTAATGCTGGGGGGCAAACTTAATGGCTAATGGCTCACACATTAGACTACCATGCTAATACTGACCCTAACAAACATGGCAGGCTTTGATCTGTTTTTGTTTAAGGTAAAGGTTATAGGGTAACTCTGAAACCAAATGTAACCTGTAACTTGGCCTGGGAAGGTTCTGTTTGGAACAGTTTACTGCATATATTCCAAATCAAGAACTGATCCAAGATAGGAACTAAAGGCACTTTTCCATAGGCATACAGGATCTGTGCTGTATCTAAACCGTTCTGCAATGGCATGACGCAGTTTTCTTCCCACAGTTTATGGCTGGTCTTCGTCCCAAATCCACATCCATGGAGTCAAACCGGCGGACCATTTTTCTGGCAGAGCTGCTTTTGTTATTTTTTTTTATTATTTATAGTCTTGTTTGAGTTTTATAATTTTTCTCGTCATTCTTTGTGACGAAAACCAGCCCAGATAACTTGTTAGTGATGTCCTGGATCACCTTCACATTTCTCAGATGTGAAGTTAAAGATAAATCCGTTAGCATCATAGAAACCTCCAACTGAAATTTATCTTAAGCCCAAACAAGCTGTAGTGCTTGTACTTCATCAGCTTCTCAGTTGTTAGTTTGTATCTCCATTGTTTTGTGGTCACATGCACATGTCAGGTGATCCACACTACGCTCAGTCATTGAGTCTCTGTTATGAATCTCTAAGTGCTCTATTCCAGCGATATACTCTGGTACCATGAGTTCTCTGCAAGTAGCATTCATATGGTGGTTTTCCACTGACTGGTACCAGCTCGGTTTGGTTCGGTTCAGTTCAGTTCTACTTTGTTCAGTTTTGGTGGTTTTCCACTGACTGGTACCAGCTCGGTTCGGTTCGACTCTACTCGCTGTTTTGCTTTTCCATTATTAAAATCTGGTACCTGGTACCTGTTACTATTTTTGGTACCACCTTGGTCGACGTTCCAAGCGTGCTGAACTGATACTAAATGATGACATGTACATATTGAACCCAGACAAGCCGTCCGGCATTTACCTCAGAATACAACTTTCTCTGCCTCAGCTTCAACTTTCTCTGCCCCGGCATTTACCCCAGAATACAACTTTCTCTGCCCCGGCATTTACCTCAG
>JBBIGA010000040.1:883793-901625 GCA_037576975.1 Alestes dentex
CTAAGTAAATATTTTAAATAAAATATATTTTTCTCTGATTATGCATATTATTTGTCTATTTCTCATCATTATCGGTGTTATAAACTGACTATTAACTGTATAAACGTAAAGGCAGGGTAGAATGAATCGATAGACTCTGCTCTCAATTTGCGTTACGGCAGCATTTTTCGACAAGGCAGCATAAATCATCAGAACACCCATGGTCCAGAGCCACGATCATATCATGCACCTTCCGAGCAACAGCAAATTAACATTTATAAATAAGTTTTCTTTTTTCTGAACAGGTACCTGTGGAAACATTTTTTTTTATCAGCGAGCAGCAAAAGCAGGCTGGATGTTCAGTAGTGAGTGTCCCTGTTAAAGTGAGATGAAGCGGCCGAGCACAGAAAAACGAACTTTTAAAATAAAAATAATTTTAAAAAACTTAACGCGCGATAAAATAATTGTTGGCGTTAATTAAATAATGCGGTAAAAGTGATAATAACGTGTTAACATGCTCAGCGCAAATTTTTAAAAATAAATAAATAAAAGGTTTTTCAAATAAATAAATAGAAACTGTTAACTATAAAATATCATGTTTAAGTCCTTGTAGAGGGTTTGTTAACTTATTTTCACTTAGAAAATCAACAAAATTGTCGTTTGAGCAGGGGTAAATTACATTTGCTGTTCACCATTTTTATCAGAATTACTGTCTGTGTTTTGCTTAGAGTAAAGTCAGGGTCAGTGACTTGCATTGTAAATTATGTTTACTCTGATTAGCTATAATAAAGTACTAAAAGGACTATTGGATTTTCCTTGTACATTCCAGTTACTACACATTTGTTCAGATTTAAGAGCATTGCATACAAGAAAATTATAGAAAGTAATCAATCAAGTAATCCTGTTACAGTCTGCCTGTGACAGAACTACAGAACAATGAGCTAAGGGAACTAGGACACAGACACACTGGAACACACCTAAGCATGCTGCACCCTTTGCCCTTTCTTAAAAGCAGATATCAGTGGTGTCACATCTTTTGACACTGAGCTGTGACCAGCTGGTGTCACTAATATCCTTTGCGCACTCAGCGTATTCCAACCTAGTGATGAATTGTGTTACACTCGTGGCCTGCTTTTGGATACACAGCAAAGCAAACTCAGAAACCATCCTTCACAAATAACATGTTCTACACAAAAGGAAATGAACATCCATGCTAAACATTTTGTAACAATGTGTGTGGAAGAATGAAAGAGGAAGAGAAAGTGTGATGGCACATGGAAAGGTAGAATACCCTTCATACCAAATGTTATTTAAGTTTGTGAATGTACTGTTAAGAATGTCCACGCTTTTACATTTAGTGACTTCTAATGCATTAACAAAATCTTAATTGGACATGTAACATTTCTCTTAAATTGTAATTTAAGTGTTAGGGTAAAAGAATTTGTAACATTTTAACAAACTTATAGAGCTTATAAGATGTATTATGTAGTCAGTACAGATGTACTATATGAACATACTGTAGGTTATTATCTACAATATAGCATTATTCATTAAGTAACTTTAAAACTTTGTCATGTGATTTCACTGTCTCCAACTTCTCAAAAATCCACAAGAGTTTCTCTCCTACACAACCAAAGACCTCAGATGGAAAGAGAGATGGAAAATGAGGCTTTTATTTAAGTCTCCTACTCCTCAAATATTTCTCCTGAGCAAGCGACCTCATTAATGTCACACGTCTTTACTTGAATTTTAGTTAAGACCTCAATAAAGCTTTGCATTGTCCTCAGATTTGCAAAGATAATAACTCATCTTTATTAGCTTTATTAACTGAACTCTCATATTTCCTTTGACTCTTCTGTATTTCATGTCTCTTTTCTTACACTATTTCTTCTAAAAATTCAAAGAGCAACATTTGAGCATTAAACATTTTTTTCTGAGGTCATTCAATGAAATGAAAACCACCTACTGTGCTGGCGCTTAATGTTTTTGCATCCTACTATGGAATTATATCAACTGAGCTATGATGTAAGGCCATGTAAAGGGAAGCATATTGTCAGTGTCTGGACAAAACTTTGTCTCCATTTTGTCATCTTTGTTTATAGAGTTTTTTGTGTTGTAGTTTGAAATACCAGCTGCACTTTATGTTGTGTCAAAATTTTATAGTGAACAGATTAATAAAAATGGTCTACATGATCTTACTATATTTATACTACTTTTTTCCTTGTAAAGTAAGATTTCTGGAGATGCAAGGTTTTGTGTTGACTGCCGCAATAACCTTCCATTGAACTCACATTCCAGGGCCATGTGGTAAAACTGGTGTGTAGTGGGAAAAGCCTTATCATTACAGGGCTGTAAAAACAGGTTGGGGGATAGAGCCGAAAAGGTCTATTGCTTTTGTCAGGATAAGTGTTGTGACACACAATACACAAAATGTCTTCTCTCACACTTGTCTACCTGATAAAGGAAAAGATGCACCAATCTTTCATTACCTCATATACTGACTAATAAAAGATATGTAGATATTTTTGCAATTACAACAGTGTATATATATAACTATGACTATAAATCTATAAAACTTCAGTATTACATTTAATATATGTGTAAATTTAATATTGAAGATGTGTATGTCCTGAGGATGTGATATAGAAAAAATGTTTTCAAACTTAAGCCAATTATTTGGCTCAGTTCACTGACATGAAAGACTAGTCCTCAGTAATATTGCGAAAGTACTAGATGGGAAAGAGGACACTTGGTGAAATTTCCTCTACCAATTTCACCAGTCTGTTGTCTTCTCGCATAAATTGTTAATTATTAAGACACTATCATTGCATATCTTTATTTCAAAAATCTCCACTTTTTCAGGGCATAGGTTGCTTTTCAGCACCTTAAACTCACTATGAATGTTGTGTTAAATGCCTTCATATTCATGACATAAGTGTTAAACATTTTGTTTACATTCATTCATTCATCCATCTATAAACTCATGAATTAATTAATTGATGTGCTAATCGTTGTTGAAGTGGGGAGGGATTATGATCATCCCTGACTAATTTAAAGGTGTTTTAGGTTTGCTATGGGAGTTGGAACAGCTTTGCTTTCAGCCGCAAAATACCTGACCTAAATAAATATGGCTCGAAATGACATTCAGCAAGTGTTGTGTATGTCCGGAGAGAATAAAAACTGGCAGATAAATGTAAGTACACCGTTGCTTGCATGCATGCTTTCCAGCCTGACGAATTATATGACTTTGAGAATGGAAGCATGAGAGCAGATGCACGCATGTGTGAGAGGGAGGCGAGTTTCAAAAAATGTGTAGGGATGTCTTTGTTTCCTGATTGGTACAAGACAAGAACTATTCATTGATCCCTTTATTGGGTGGGTTTGTATATTTGTCTACCTGTAAGGGTCAACATAAGTATTTTATGTTTGTGTATTCACCGCTGCCCCCCACTGCCCCCCACTGCCTGCACTCCTTTTGCTGGCTGCTCTGGCTTGCAAGAACCTTCTCCCTTCCTTCTCTTCTCTCCCCCAAGGTCACCCTTGCTTTTTCTACCTTGTGACCCCTTCCCTTCTTTGTTCTGGAGCACATCCCTCCCAGGGCCATACAGACGGAATGAGATGGTGTGGGTGGGTGTAGTTGGGGGGGGGGCCTGTGTCAGTGTGCCTCTCTCTGTGTCACTCCAGGTTATGGGCTGGTGGTGCAGGAGGAGCTGCTCTCGCCGGCCTCCATGCAATATAGCCTGCCCTCGCCGCTGGGCCATGAGCCCTACTGGCAGGAAGTATCTAGCATGGAGTGTGCACCTATCGCCACCACAGAGGAGGACACGCTCATGGAGATGTCTGAGGTACAGGTGTGGCCCTCAGGCAACAGCCCCTCGCTGGTAACTGTGGAAGACTCCTCACTTGAGTGCAGCAATGCAGACGACTCTGAGGGCCTGCTCTATGGAAGCCTGGGAAGGCCTGGGAGTGTGACGCCAGGTGGAGGACGTGTACCCGGGGCGTTGGGTGGCATTGGAGGACTGAGCAGCTCCATTGAGCTTCTAGAAGATCAGTCCATTGGGGCAGATTCTGAGCACAGTGCTGCTGCTACCCCTAGCACGAGCGCAGGGGTCAACATCAATGGGTTGGACGGAGGTCAAGGGTTGGAGATGGACAAAAAACTGGAGGAGCCTGTCGATGATGCAGGCAGGAGCAT
Source organism: Alestes dentex (assembly GCA_037576975.1). Taxonomy (NCBI): domain Eukaryota; kingdom Metazoa; phylum Chordata; class Actinopteri; order Characiformes; family Alestidae; genus Alestes; species Alestes dentex. The sequence continues at coordinate 887,968 of JBBIGA010000040.1, forward strand.
TTCTGGAGGAGCCAATGGGGGTTTTGGAGGAGGAGAAGGAGAAGGCACAGGCTTAGAGGAAGGCTTGTCTCTTATTACAGGGCAGCAGAGGGTTTATGCTCGAATGAGTGAGTCGCCTGGGCTTAGCCGAGTGTCTGATCGTAATGGTGACAGGTAAGCTGACAAGGGCATGATTTTCTGTGTTTAAAATTCTGCTTGAATTTCAGTTGAATTTAAGTTAACATTTCACTTATATGTTTACAGTTTCTGTATTTTAATCTTTTAATTAATTTGACTATTCTAGTTTTATTTTACAGGGGCTGGCTCAGTGCTCTAAATAAGCCTCTTAACAATTAAAATCAATCTGACACATGTGCTCCAGGAAACAGCTTAATTGACATAAACTGACAATTCTGCACTTCAAGATTTTCACTTAGCTAATTTGCTTTCATTATCCAAATGATTCTCCAAACAAAATACCTCTTCTTCTATTAATTTTTATTTTCTCTCTCAGGTCAAGTGGAGGCTCTTTCCTCTCTTACCTCCAGGACCAGACTGCCCCTGGATGGCACTCTGTCCAAGATCCCATCCAGAACTGGGTAGGAACTTCTCAGTCCCCCAATCCTAAGCAGTCCATAGACTCAATGATGTCATCAGTGCGGGCAGCAGTGGATGGAGATCCAAGCCTGTCCCAGGAAGCCTTGCTCCAGCCAATACGGGATATGGGGCACTCTGAGATTGTGAGGGGGCACTTTCGAGGAACCCAACCTTTTGAGAAGGGTTTAGGCTTCCCTCACAGAGTCCCTGAACTTCGAGGATGGGATGAAATGCATCTTAGAGGACAGGTAATATCTAGGCATTTGCTAAACAGAGAGATCCAGAATTAATAGTGATTATCCACCCTCCTAATAAACAGTTATACATGTGCCCTGTGGTCAAATTACAGGTTTTCATGATTTTTAGAAAATGACAAAAATGCGTATCCTCTAGAAAGAGGATATGTGCAGATGTTATGGCAAATTGAATAGCCTATTTTAATTTTAATTACATTTAAAATGTGTCCTGAAATTTGCAGTATAATGCAATTTTAATGTTTGTTTCCCATAGAGAAAGCAAAACAACAAATTTGATTTGACCAAGAGTTTTCAAGCTTTTTCATATGACTATATGAAGGTGCGGAGCATGACATACATATCATGGCGTATGCCACAGCTAATGTCCACAAGTTTACTCCCATTAAAAGCAGACTGAAAGGGATCCACATTACTTTACTATTCAGTAGTTATCTGAGACATATACCCATTCTTGAAGGCACACACTTTGTCTCACACACACACACACGCACACACACACAAACACACACACACACACACGCACACATAATTGTTTGTTGTTGGTTACCTCCTACCACATGCACACACAACCCAAGAAGGAGAGAAGGGCCAGCTGGTACCAGATATAGCACCTGTCTATCTCCCTCTCCTTATTTCTCACCCTCCCCATTGCTGCGGCTGCTACTTTTTGCCTTTGGGGGAGGGATTGCACATGTTATATTTGGATGAGAATGCAGGAACAGTAAGGTCATTGACTACAATGGCCTCAAAAGCCTAACTGGATAATTCTCCTAGTATCCTAATGACTCATTATAATAGAAATAGTAGCAGCCAAATTTGCAAGTAGCTGGTATGAGAAAACAGTGTAGACAGCATAAAGATTTGTAGACCACATTTGGACTGTCTTAAATACAGTGGATTTTAGTATACCTGATTAATACTGTCGCAGAAACTTTCATTTAATAGATTTTCTGGGAGAAAACCACCAATACTCAATCACAAATATTCTCATGTTGCCATGATTAATTTTGTTTCGATCAGGAATTGGACACTTTGTTATTAGTACAGTGTGTTATACCTCATGTAAAAAGTGAGATTGAATAGTCACATTTATTTTAACTGGTCTTCACCACACTAGCAGCTTTATAGTGCTGCCCGGCCAGAAATATTTAAAACATGCAGATCACATGGGCAGCAGGAGACACAGAGAGGGGTGTTTTTGGAAGCAACCAGAGAGAAGGAGGGGTAAAAAGAGAGAGGCAGGGGGAAAGAGAGAGAGAGAGAGAGAGAGAGAGAGAGAGAGAGCGGGAGAGAAAGAAGAAACTGAAGCCAACCAGGGCACCATGTGTTTCATGACATTTGGTCACTTCCCACACCGAGCTGAGCTTTAGAAAGGACAACTAGATCACTGGGAGGGAGAGAGGGAATGGCCTCTAACTGAGGACTGCACACGCTCTTCTGAGAACAACTGGGACGAAAAAAATGTGTAGCACATCTTGGGTCTAAGCTGCTTGTGGAAACCTGTATGTGTGTGTGTGTGTGTGTGTGTGTGTGTGGTCTGTGATAGTGTGTAAAAGGGCCATTTTGACACAATGTGGGCCCTTGTCACAGAACTGCTCTTTAGCTTTGTGTTGCTGGCCTTTCTGGTGATTAGCTGCCAGAATGTATTGCACATTGCTAGTGGCTCGGTGCGATTGGTACTAAGTTACATTCATGCAAAACTGGACCGGGAACTGGGGGAGGATGAGAGCGTCCCAGACGAAGAAGAAAATGTCACCACTCGTGTAGTGCGACGCAGAGTTATTCTAAAGGTACTCCTGTTGTTTTGGGGGGCGGGGGGGGGGGTTGGGTGTAGTATGACTTTGAGATCTGGGAGTGTACATCAGCGTGTTCTTACTGTACTCACAAGAAATTGAGCTAACTAAGTTGTAGGAGACTGTGGGGTTAAATGTGATCTATGGCAAATGAATCCAGTTTTCCTCATTTTATCTATAAAATGATGTGTGTAATAAATAGTCATTTTTAAAAAGCTTTCAAAATACAAGTACTTATGTAACTGTTGCATAGGCAGATTTTGTTTGTACCAGTTTACATTAACTCGTTCATGCTGGCCTGCTCCCTAGCCCTAAAATCAAGACCATATATTAAAGGGGGAATTCTGCCATTTGTAAAAAATATTTCTGAGTAATTCATTGGTTGAAATGTGAACAAGGGTCAGTCAGAGTGGTACAATGTGAGTTTGTGCATTGCAGAAAAGCTTACATGCTTTGTTACATGTTTACAGCGATAGGGATAGAAATCAAGGATCAGAGTAAATACAGCCATTTTATATACTATCCAAAACAACTAGTGAACCGAATGTTTTAGCTAAAAGCTGTATTTTTGGCTAGAACATTAAATGTAATTTTGGCTAAAATGCTTAACAATTTCTCAGGCATCATCCAGAATATTTGCCACCATGTCTTGTAATTGGGCATTATGCAGTATTTTGCATAAATAAACAATATAGCAACATGCCCACAGATGGAAGCTGGAAGTGCTAATCAATAGTTTTTAGTATAGCTTTCATTACTGATGTACGCTGAGAGGAAATCAGGATTTTGAGGACAGGGTTGGTGAGGTTCCTTCAACTTTACAAGTCAGAAATCCAACTTCAAAGTCATTTCAAATTCCTACTAAGAACTCAGACTTCCTATCTCTGGCTTCCATTACCTCTGGCTTCTTGGGAATAGTTTTTCAGTACCAAAATACTGTGCTGTTGTACTGTATATAGTAGACATGTAACTTCGTTTGAGTCTTCTCTCAAAAATAAAAGGAAATATGTCCTTTAACTTTGGTTGTAGATGGCAGGTTCCATTTTCCTAAGAGGCAGGTGTTAGCACTCTCGCTTTTTCACAGTTCCAGTTTAGTTACTATTTTTGTCCTTGAGAGCTACATGTAAAGCAAATGTTAAAGCAATGTTAAGCAAATGCCTTTCAAAATGGCCTGTTGGTGTGAAGTTGACCAGTTGGCTTGCAGTTGTACACACTTCTTTTTGTTTGTTTCTGATGGAAGAGGTCTTTCTCTGGTGATGAGATAGGCAGGACATAGAATGGTAAGACAGACTTATAAAAATATTTTTATAAAAGTTGTTTTTAATGGTCGGAGTGACTGGTAAAACTGTATTCTGTGATAGCTACATAAACTCACGTCTAGATCGTACCTAGACAAGTTAATGGATGAGTGTTGGCCAGTGGTCATGCTGAGGCATTTATCCAAAACATGCTTGCTTAATGTTTCAGTGGTACAGCTCTCTACACACATCCATTTAATTTTCTTTCTCAGTTTTCTTATTGCTTCCTCTCCACTTGCACTGGCTTGCAGTAATAAAATGCAGCTAGTGAAGATAAAAATCAATTTCAAGCATTTCTTGTTGTTTGCACAACACTGAGCCATGATTCTTAACATGTCATCTATACATTGTCTCACATGTCATTTATACATCATTCAAGAAATGTTTTGCACATGTTTTTCATGTCAGTGGCTCATGAATCGGGAAGGTCTGAGTTCTTTAGTGTATGTGAAACATCTTCTTGGATGTGCATTGCTGTCTGAGGATTAATGCAGATATAAGTGACCGTGACACTTATGAACATTATGGGTCGGTTTCCCTGACAGGGATTAAGCCTAGTCTTGGCCTACCCTTTCCATTTCAGTGTTAAATCTCTTTGCCCAGCACTACATAACCCAGGACTAGGCTTAATCCCTGTCCGGGAAACCGACCCTATGTGAACAAGGCTCTATCACTCATTTATCAAACGATGTTTCTGTTGTCTTTAACATATATAGCCTTTGAGATATTACAGTATTATGTTCACCTGAGTAAAGTGACCGCTGTTCAGTTATCCGAACTTATCTCTCTGCTCTGTTTCCGTAACTCGATTTCTACAGGCTTTGTACATTGCCTTTACATTGTAATATATTACATAGGGTGATGAGGCCAAGGATCTTCCTGGAGAGCAAGTGAGGGAGGAGCAGTTTACAGATGAGCATGGCAACATCGTCACCAAAAAGGTCAGCTTCATCATGTTTTGTACTGCTTGTTTGTTTCAGCAAAGTCACCTCACTGCACATTATCTATTCTAATGGAATAGCTACCTTTGGGTGCAGGAAAAATGGTTATTACAGCAATAATCATTTTAATCATTGGTGATGAGGTAATGGACTCATTGTATCCAGTGACCATCAAATGTCACATTATTATATGTAGGTACTATGCACATCCTATGTTTGACGTATCTTGCAATGCGGTTGTATTTCCAGATAATTGCCTTTCTCTTTACAACTAAAAATCAACGGTTGCAAGGTTAAAGACTGTCATGATGCAACGCAGTGATATTGTTGTCCAGCAGTTTGCATAGTATTTCTCCTTCACTTACCTACTGTGACCTTCACAGTTCAGACATCTTAGAAACAAGGGAAAGGAAATCACAGCTTAAAATAGAGGGGAGAATCCTCACATCCACTTTCCCCCAATTCCAACCCTTTTATATCAGTTTCTTATTCTCTCATTTCTCTCTCCTCACCCTTTCTTCAGTGACAGCTGAACATGCTATTAAATGGGAGGGCTAAAGAAAATAAAAAAGAGCAACAAGTACCATTTCACTACATGTAATATGTAATGGCACATTTTTTTACAGGATCGCAGATAGGCTCTGTGAAACTACAGCTTGGACAAGAGATAAATGAGTCCTGTCCCTTTGCAAGACTAATTTTTCTTATGAACATGATGGTGCTATTTTTCTTTGGTCTGAAATAAGCAGCTTCTAGTCATTGAACATGCTGATGCCAAACAAAACAGAGAAATAGCTTAGCCCCACCAACCCATTTATGCCAGCTGCCCCTACCTTTCTTTTCACTTCTATCATATGAATAATCCAGCTCAGCATAATTTCTTGTCATATTTTAACCTAATTTTCTCAGTCTTATTGTTTCTTTTTTTTTAATTCTCCATTCCTCTCATTTGCTCCCCCTGTCTCCACTCTGACTCCATGGTCTTGCCCGCCCCTGTGCATTGGGTGACACTCTAGATCGTGCGGAAAGTGGTTCGGAGGGGAAAGAATGAGGAGGGGGGTCAAGAGCTCATTATAGAGGGACTGCCACAGGAAGTGGATGACTTGGATGGCGACGCAGAGCAGTTTGTGAACTATGCCGTCCTGGGGCGAGAAAGCATGGTGGGTTTCTGAGCACGCCTGGATCTGAGCTGTCCAGTATGGGCTAAACTTAGTATGTGCTACAAGTAGCTTTTGCCATAAGTGCATTACATACTGCTTGTGTTGTGTTAATAGATTATCGGATAGCATACATGCATCCGCCCAGGTGTTGGAGAACATGGATTTTGTGAAGTAGCTGAATGATAGTAGTGCTGTTTATGCACCTGATGGAATACAAGCATATGCTCATGCTGAAAAGTAGCACAATTAATATAGACTTTATTTAACTTGAAATACAGTTTAAGAAGGCTAGTTTTGTTGTGACCAGTGTGGCAGACTACTTAAAAAGATCTGCTATAAAGTATACTACATGAACTGTCTCTTCCTGATTTTTATCCTTGTACCAAAGCAAATAAGACAGGATTTAGACTGTTTATAGTACGCTGTGTTTAATTTGAACTAGCACTAAAATATAAAATGTTTATACATTACTTTCTGGTGTTTCAATGTGGTACTTTTGTTGTTGTGCACTGAATAACCAAATAAACACTAAATCAGTCTACTTCCATTAGAGTCCTAATGGCACTGATTACATGTACATTACACAACAACATTAATGTCTAGAGAGAAACATTATAAAACATATAAAAGTAAGTATTCATATTTAACATCTTATTTAATTGAAAGCCATATATTAAGTAGAAGCCTATTTAACAGCCATAAACTGTTCCAAACATTTGATTTATGAAGGTGCTGTCATGAAGGTGCTGTCTCAAGCTCTGAGGTTTTTAGCATTAAAGTAGCTTTTGTGATGAGTTTAACATCCTGGATCTTCCCAGCCTTCCCCAGTGCATCATGGTTATTTTTCCCAGCATGCACCTCTTCATTGCCTCATTTCCATTTTGTCCCAAAAGGAGGAACCAATCACAGCCAGTCTTGCTAACAAGGAGTAGCAGAAGTATGCAGTGACAGAGTATCAGCTGTTTGTTCAGCTGAGACTTTGTTTCAAAACCTTGTATCTCCAACATGGTAACTCAGTATTTCCCAGTATATTAATGAGGTATAACTTTCTTTTTTTGTCATTTTACTATGAAATGTTCACACAAACAGAAAAATGAGTTTTTCAGTGGTCTAAAAACAATACATGTCATCAAGTATGATTAAATTAATCGACACAGTGATTATGTAATTATATCTAAATGAAGCATTGAAATGCAGATCTATTTTATCACACTCAAAACTATCCTAAAAAACAGTAGATTCTAGGTAAAGATAATATACACCCACTGGCCTTCACAATTCTCATTTTGTTCACATCTGTTCTGAATCAAAGACTAAATTGTTAGCATTGCTGTTATATGATTTTTAAATGATTTTGAGTCAGTCTGCTCTGGTTCCTCTTTGTGGGTGTTAATTTGGCCCTTGTAAACCCTTGTTGATAACTCTTGTTAATATTTCTGTCCCTTTTTGTGATGTTTCCTTGTATGCACTCAATGCCATTAAAACTCTCTGCTCTGAAGTGTGAATGTAGTTGTCCTTCTACATGAAATATTACTGTTTCTATCTGTTGACATTTCTGATGCTTCTCCCTTCTGTTTCTCCCTAATTTTCCATTTCTTCCCTCACTAAACCCTTCCTCACCACCCTGTACTTTGGTGTCACTGTATCTCTCCTTTGCTGTGTCTCACCTTCATCTTTGTTTTCCTGACACCTCTTTCTTTCTCTTTCTTTCTGCTTCTCATCCTTCTTCACTCCTTCTCCATTCTGCATTTATCCCCTTTTTCTCTGCCACCTCCCCCCTTCTGGATTGTCCCATCTGCTGTTCTGCTGCACCTCCCCACACCTTCTTGCTCCTCGCTGCTGTAGCCGGAGATTATGGATGTGAAGAAGGGTGGGGCTCAGATAGTGAAATGTGCCACTCTTCGGAGAGTAAAGCAGTGAGCAAAGGTACAGGCCTTAGGCCTGCTGTGTGCTCATTTAATCCTATTAACCATAGGGATTAAATAGCAGGTTGAACACAGCTATATGTTTTCAACAGCATGTGCTTTGTACTATTAAAGAGCCTACTTTATTACAGCAGACCTCCAACAGAGCAATGTGTATTGATTTATGTTATTTGACTGAATGGAGGAACTATTGTGCTCTGGTTTTGCAGAATGTTTTGGTAAAGCTGGACTACGGTGCTAAAATATCTGCATTTTAGTAATTTTACTGCATTTATAACCAACTGTACCAATAAATGGTTCATAAATGCTTTGGGATCAGCAGATATGCACTTGAAAACTATCAGTATCAGCAGGAATGTACATGAAAAGTAGCAGCATAAGCAGATATGTACATGACGAAAATACAAGTGTATGCCCATAAAATAAACATGTAACCAAAACAAAGCCCTGAAAATGTGTGTAAGCATCAGTATTCCAAAAACTGTTATAAAATTAGGATTGCAGTTTCATATTAAAACCACTAACAAACATATGTAAAGCTATATTTGTTTAAATTAACTTCAGCCTTTTTCGGAACCTCGTGATCTTGATGAAGGAAATACACATTTTTTAAAGTTTCTTTAGGTCAATGGACATGCTTATGCCTTACCTGAACTTCATGTTGTTTCTCTCTTCATCATAGGATGTGTCCTCCACACCGAAACCTTCTCTAGGCACATGATGGGCAGCAAGCGCTGAAGGAAAGTGGAAACCACAGTTTGCAGTCAGGCAATGGACATCAGTACCAATAAATGGCTTTTATGACTTCTTTTTAAAACAAAACTAAAATGACAACTAGGCTAGAGGCATGATTTCATATAAAACAAAAACTGAACCTAGAAAAAAAAGCATCTGAAAAGTGCTTCCTGTAATCTTCTGTATCAGCATGTGAGAGTGCTGTCGCATGGCCTGCCTTTACCTAAACCACAGACAGCAAAGGATTATGGGACTCCTGACGGTGTAAGGGCATGAAAGGAAATGAGATTTCGTCCCACAGTGTGGGTCAGAGATTTGGGGGGCCTGCAGAACAATGATGTTTTATTTCAGCGAGAAGGTTCACAAGGAAAACCAAACGCTAGCACACACATACACACATAACAAAATGAAAACAGCTCTCCTTTCAGCTCTTTCGAATTTGAGTCGTCCAGTAAAAATGTGTTGTAGCTCATTCTAGTCTAGAATGCTCAAAATCTAAATTGAATCATGTTTGGGAAGAATTTGAATTCTAGCACTTGTTACTGTACATAACACAGTATAGGCACTCAAAAACTATATGAATGTTCGTTGTGTATATGAGTCTGGTTTATGTTGCTGCAAAGAAAGAAAAAAAGAAACCGAATCCTTACAAAATGCGATGAGGGTGCTGCTGCTACCCTGATAACTTCTCTACCCGTGTTCCTGTTTGCAGACATGTATAATATGGATGTCACAATTAGTTGCTTAAGAATCTAGTTATGATATCCTCCTTGTGTGTTTTTAAACATCCATGTAATGCACACAAAGTTTCTTTGCTGCTTTTTCATTTTTCAGTGTTTTGTTTTCTCCCTTTTTGTGTTTGATTTCATTGCTGTCTCTCCACATGGGAAAGGGAGGGACTGCCTGCAATAGGTTTATTTTTGGACAGAATGCTGCTTACTATAGCTGTCTTCTGTTGCCTTTCTTGGAGACACAGTGAAGATGTTATGAGATTTGTGAAGGAATTATTACTTGCAGAAGGCATAGCATGAGGGAAACAATGCACCCTCTAACTCATTGGCATGAGTGAGCACATACACACACAGTTTTAAGCTAACAAACACTTCTGTCCAGTGCATATGTAGCAATCGAGTCTTCCATTATGAAAGATAACAGTATCTCAGGTTCCATTTTCCTATAAAAGATGCTGTGTTCTAATAAGGGGTGGCAATATGAATAGATATGGTCATTGGCCAGGAGACTGACATTAGGTCGTTCTTTTGTCGTTCATATTTCATATTTTTAGATTTAATATTGGCAATACACTTCATGAGTTACAGGAAAAGGAGTATTATCTGAGGGAGTCATTGGATATAAACTTTAAAATAATCACACACCATTTAAAAAGAGCTCTTCCAAGATTCTGCAGTAAGCAACCACCTGGATGCAACGTGCAGCCATATGCAAAATTCTGGGCATCCCTGGTCAGATATACATCTTCTACAGAGAATACACTTATGCACATTGAATTCACAGTTGAAAAGCTTTGACACTTTTTATAAAGTATATAATGTTTTTTTTTTCCCAATATCTCTAACTAATGAATAGAAATTGTTTGTTCCCTGTGAAGGTTGTGGTAACTTATTTTCAACACAGTTTTACAAAGGGTGTCCACATTTTGCATACAGCTGAATGCATAATTTTGCAGATTTTGAAGATTTTATTCATACCTGTTTCATATTATGGTTACATATGTACTCATGTGCGTGGAGGGACATTATTTCAACATAGCCCAGTTATAAGAATAAGCGCCTATTCACCCATTGGCTATTAGAACATTTAGTTGTAATTAACTTCATAACTGAATGAAGTGGCATTAGAAGATGCTTAAGCATGATGGGTAGTTCCCCATACACCAATGACATAATTTATATAACTGCAAAATTGTATTTAATGTATAAACCCTTATAGTCACACATGAGCACACCACAGCACAGCACAATGTGAACTTCTTTCTCTGCATTTAACCCATTCACCAAGTGAAGCACTGGGCTGCCACCAACGAGGGGCACCTGGGGGAGCAGTGTGTGGGGATGGCACCTTGAGCAAGGGTACCTCAGTGGTGACACTAGCACCCACAACCTTCTGATTGCAGGGCCAACACCCTAACCACTAGGCCATCCAGCTGCCCATGTGTTTATTCCATATTTCTTACATCCTTTGATTGACAGAAAAGTTTGTGTTTGTAAGAAGATAAGTTTTTTAAAGCAGTGTAATCTAGCATTTAAGTATGACCAAGTTTGACAGATATGATCTTTGAGTATTTTACCATGTTTTTATGTTCTATGACTTCATGTTCTGCACAGCTAGCAAAGCTACAAAGTCTATAATATCTTGTGAAAGAAACCCAGAATGAAGAGCCATTCCTGCAAAAGAATATTGTACAAATAGGTGTGTGGAATGTTACAGAGTATTGCCAGTCCTCTCAGTGCATTTTATTTTGAGCTCAGTAAAGACACTTAGCCACTGAACACTGTGACTAGACTGTAACACTGTCCCAGCAAAGGCATCGCACACATACACACCCAGCACATACACATTTAATTCCGTATGAACCAGGCACACTCAGTCTATGTAACATTTTTAAGCCTAAGAGATATTATGACCTCAGTTGGCATCCCAATACTTGCGAAAATCTTTCACAAAAATATACATAACTAAGATGTCTCCACATCTTGTGGTAATTCATACAAGTTCAGTGTGTAAGGTCATTACAGCAATGTAGTTATATCCTTCAATCTTCCAATTTCATGAAGACCTTATTCATGCCATTCTGAAGAAGGCAGCAGGGCCCAGGGCTGGCTAGATCACGTCATTAATTAAAAGAAAAAAATTAAAACAAATAAAAGTTACTTTTCAACTCATGCAACCATGCAAAGTTTCAAAACTGTGCTCCAGGTGAGTTTAGTTCAGAATTTTTAAATGTTCCCACTTTAGGTTAGAAATTACATCTTAAAGGTTGAGTTGAGGGTTAAATAACATGGGACAGGCTTAAACTTAAAATATGTGGAGAATAGCTTTAAAAATGTGTATGTTTGAGGTTAAATTAACCATTTTTTCCAATTCCCATTTTTTTAATGGAATATCCATGACATGACCTGCCAGGCCTAGGTTACTGAAATTATAGCTACCCTCTGAAAATTATGCAAAAAAACCTAGCATTGTATGATATTTGAATGGGAAATTCATGACATGACCTGCCAGGCCTAGGTTACTGAAATTAGAGCTGTCCTCTGAAAATTATGCAAACAACCTAGCATTGTATGATATTTGAAAATGTAGCATTAGCCACAGACAAGATGTTACAACATATTACCTGTTAATTGTCTATAGCATAGTACCTTACGCCTTAGTTGTATGCGACTGAATTTGACTACTTAGCAGGATATTAAGCACGAGTCTATTTAAATAAGACTGGAGGAGCATGATCCTGTTATGATATAGCATATAAACACTGCTGGCACAAAAATGTTCAACTCCTATGCATAACACACTCACTTTGGTTTGAGTTAGGGAAACTCAAACCAAACTGACATTAAACATCATTTCGATAGCATAATTATGTTTATATTGAGGAATGTAAGCATTACAGATTAAAGACAGTATTGAAAAGGGTATCAAGTTAAGTCAGGGTTTGGTGAGGGATGATAAGACATCACACACACCAAAGTTGCCTGGTAAAACATTCCACAAAATATTGAATGATTCCCTCTATTAATAACATATTTATCAATCTTCCTACCAGCTATGCCAAAAATCTTATGAATAATGAGTAAGTAAATGTATACATATCTATAGAATCATTGATATGGTGTTTATTTCTTGTTTTTTTCATTGCAATGCCAAAATAGGAAAAACAAATTTGCAAAAAACTGTTGTGATTCGAAGTGTGTAATGAATGTATGTCATGAAATAATTCTGAGAGATTTTTTTTTTTGATATCTCATTTATTACTGAATGCTCTAATGGTGCACATTTACTGTATCCAAACTTTCTCTGGTATTTCTCAACACACTGAATGCCAATACCTAGAGAGAAAGTTATGGATATCTTCATAACCGTACTGATAGAACAAAATTCAATTATGCATCATTATTTTCCTCTTTGTTATTTATTTTTACGGCCATGAACACAGTCACGAACCAGCAATGTACAATGTGCCAGTTTTGGGCTTTAATGGACACAACACTGCTATGGTATTTTTTCTCGTTGTATTTTTTCTGAGGATTCACTGTCTGGGGTAAGATGCTGTTGAATGTTAAATTAGCAGTAGAGGAGAACTATCAATGTGTTGTAGGTCACCAGAAGCAACTCCAAACGTATAAGTTGCTTGCACAATAACAAACTCTTCTATACTTACAAGTGCTTCTTTTTTATTTTATTAATTTAGTTTTTATTATAGTATTTTTTGCTGTAAACATAAAATTGCATTTTGTTGATAAATACCAGAATGTTAAATAAGGATGAATTTGGAGTTTAAAATCTGGACTAGTTGGAAAGATGTGGCAATGCAGCATTGTAGAAGTATGCCATCTTTATTGCCCTATATGACTTTCCCTAAAGTTCCTTAATCCTTAAATAAAAAAAGAGGCCCAATTTTTATAAAAGTCCAGTAATCACTAAATCAAACCAGCCCACGAAGGTATAAAGGGAGCAGGGGTTCCAAATACACCACACAATATGTTGATGTCAATATAGTGATTAAACTGATTTACATGCAAATATGTATACTTTTGCAAAAACTAGAGAACACATACTCTTAAAGAATGGATTGAAATCAGTAATGCAATAGCATATTATTCATGAAAAGGAATGCAAAATGCGCACATGCACAGAAAAAAAAGTTTTTAATATATACAGAGAAATATATATATAAAATACACACACACACACACATATACATATATACATATATACTTATATATATATACATA
>JBBIGA010000040.1:910885-924298 GCA_037576975.1 Alestes dentex
TATATAGTCATGTGAAACAATTAGGACAGCCTATTAAAATCTGTGTGTTTTTGTAATATTCTTGGACATATGGATATTTAATCTCAATTGTAACAACTGGGAGATTCAAGTAACATAACTAAACTAGGAAAAATGAAGAAAAGACCTTTCAAAATCTTCTGTAAAATGTAATTCTACAAAAAAAATTCTGGTGAGGAATAAATGAGAACACCCCTACATTTATTTCCACTTAAAATGGCTCAAATCACATACAGGTGTATCACATCAGGCGCACATAGTTAGAATATCATTACTCAGCATTTTGAACGAGGTTTGTCCTATTTAAACCTCAGACATCTAGTCTGGTGTGCTCCTGACTGAGCGTAAACACCATGGTGCGGTCAAAAGAGCTGTCCGAGGCATTTTTGTTTGTAGCAGCTTATGAGTCTGGTAAGGGATTTAAAAAGATCTCAAAAGAATTTGAAATCAGCTCTTCCACTGTAGTCTACAAAACAACTGCCAACTGCCAGGACTTTCAAAACAACTGCCAACATGCCCAGGTCTGGTCGTCCAAGCAAGTTCACCCCGAGAGCAGACCACAAGATGCTGAAAGAAATCTCCAAAACCATAAAATGTTGTCACTAGAACTGCAGCACGCTCCTTCTACTGCTAATGTTAAAGTGCATGCCTCTAAAATCAGAGAGAGACTACACAAGTTTAACTTGCATGGGAGGTGTGCAAGGAGGAAACCTTTGCTCTCTAAGAGAAACATGAAGGCCAGACTAAAGTTTGCCAGATAGACCATAGACAAAGACCAGGACTTCTGGAATAACGTTCTTTTGACTAATGAGTCTAAAATTGACTTGATTTAGACACCAGAACAGAGGACATGTTTGGCGTAAACCAAATACAGCATTCCAGGAAAAGAACCTCATACCAACTGTGAACCATGGAGGTGGAAGTGCCATGGTTTGTGGATGTTGCGCTGCAGCAGGACCTGGCCATCACAGAATCCAACATGAATTCCATCGTGTATCAGAGGGTACTTGAAGAGGCCATGTGAGACAATCAGTAAGAAAAAAGCTAAAGCGGAACTGGACCCTGCAACATGAAAATGACCCAAAACATACCAGTAAATCAACCAAGGACTGGCTGAAAAGGAAGAAAAAGAGAGTCCTGTATTGGCCAAGTCAAAGCCCAGATCTTAATCCCATTGAGATGCTATGGGATGACTTGAAACTGTCTGTACATGCAAGAAGCCCCTAAAACATCTCACAGCTGAAAGAATTCTGCCTTGAGGAGTGGGGCAAACGTTCCTTAGACCGATGCCAGAGACTAGTAGATGACTACATGAAGCATTTCACTGCAGTTATTTCAGCCAAAGGGGTAACCCCAGCTATTAGGGGGTAGGATGTCCTAACTTTTTCCTCACATAGAATATGCATTTTTGGTGATATCTTTTGTTTAATTAATAAAACAAGGTTAATTTTTTGTTGTTGCAAATGAATACCAAGCTTAGACAAGATTAGACATCATATATGAACATTTCTTAATAAAGAACTGAATATTTAATAGGGTGTCCTAATATGTTAGATGATACATACATAGACAGATTTAGATGTATATTTATATATACATGTAAAGAGGGATGCCAGCAGCTAAAATCTTTCCACATGCAACAATGCAGTCAATTCACAAAGTGGCTTCTGTTTGTCACCTTCTTTAAAACCAACCCCCAAGCCACCCAATTCCAGTAATAATCATTTTCTAGAATGTGATGATTTGCACACCTCCAGATACCACCCATCCTTCAAATGCTAGAAACACCCCCAACCCCCCACTTCCAAACACACACCTACCCACCCACCCACAAATTAACAAATGTCTCCTCCTTTTTTGTCTGCACTCTGCCATTCACTTTCACTGAAAGTTACTTCTTGAAAGTGGCTGCTTTCTTGATTTGAACTGAATGATCTTAAAACTTTTTCTTAAGGGTTCAAACAAAAGTTTGGTCTTCTTCCTCATGCCATCCTTACTAAGTTTTCCCTTATCAATTGAACCGATTTGAGGAAATAAATGATAGATAGATAGATAGACAGACAGACAGACAGACAGATGGATAGATAGATAGAAAGATTGAATTTTCATGCTACCTTTTCAAATGCCACTTTGGGATGATTGCGATGTTATTGTTTACTATGGAAAGAAGAGATGACATTGGTTTGTCTTCAGTGGGGCCTGTTAAACATTTTTAAGGTTTAATTTGTGTTTCCAATTTCTATGTTTAGTGTGAACTGCAAAGAGCAACCTATTGGGCTACAGCTGAATGGCTTAAAAAGATTAATCAATGTGTCAACCAGTCATGCTTAGCATATGGACAGGCAGCCAGCCCCGCAAGTATCCAGATAGGTGGCTGATGGATAGAATCAGAATCAGAATTAGAAAACTTTGCAGATCCCGGAGGAGATATAAATAGATAGACAGACGGACAGAAAGCCCCAAATCAGAAGTTGGTACAGTATGGAAAACAAAGAAAACAACAAAAAAACACAGCTATTCTTAAATTAATTTCAGGTTTCAGGTGTTATTTTCTTCCTGCAAACAGCTCTTAAGGTGTGCAACAGTACAGGGCCGTCATTGTTGCATTTTTCATTTCACAATTCTCTACACATTCTCTATTGGGTACAGGTCAGGACTGTTGGCAGGCCAGTCCAGTCCTCGCCCTCTCTTCACGTGCAGACATAATAAAAAAACCAAGAAGAAAAATAAAAAATAATTTAATTGTTTGCTTTATTACTTTTTACACACTTCATACAAAATATAAAAAAGTCTTTTGATACATTTACTGTATTACAATATACACATATTTACTTTAAGAATACATTTTAAACATACTATATATAGTTTGTACACTCATTAAAATTATTTAGAATCCAACTTTTAACAATCACTCTTAGAAGAAAATGTACCATCCAGGCAAATTTTAGTTCCCCAAAGTACAGTGTAATTGCACCTTCAAACATACAACATGATCTTTAATGTCCAAATGCGTTCTAAAGGTTCACATTCACTTTCCCAGCTGAAAGAGCCATTTTTGTATCTTTTCATTATGTCACTCTTTTAAATGCAGAAATAAAACAAAGAACGTGGACTTGACACAGGCAGTATGAGGTTAAGGCAACTGAAAATCTATAACCACAATGGTACAATTGTCCCCTAACTAAAGGCGCTAATACACTACCAGAGTGAGAGCATTTACACTGTTCGTTTTTTTTTCTAAAGACGGAAATATATATATATTTACATTTTGACTATTAAATAAGTCAGTTCTGGCGGTGGTATCATGCTGGGTCTTTTCTCAGATACACCAAAATAGCTTGCTCTGTTTCGTTCTTTTTTTAACTTGACATACATAGGTGACACAACACCTAGCATAAGTTAGAAAACCATGTCCCAAAAGGAAAGATGGTCTTTCAGAGTCTATGGAGGGTTTTTTCCTACTCATATTCAGACGTGCCCACTGGATAGTGTCTTGTCCTCTGTGCTTTGGACGGCAGACCTCTACAGGTGGGAGGTTGTGTGAATACAGATGGGGAAAAGGTAAGTCTCGTAGCAGTTTCCTTCAGTGACAGCCACACTCCTCCACAATCATGTCCTCGTGGTGGCGCAGAACCACGTCGTCACCCTCGTAATAGAGCATGGAGAGCGAGCTGAGACGAGTAGGCACGCAGGACGGACAGGTCACCCGCTCCGGATGATAAAGTTTCAGCAGACTCTGTCAGGAAAACAGAAAACAAGTCACATTTAAATTTCTAGTGTCACCTTCCAGTTAAGCTGCTCTGACTTCTGTCACATATGATGGGGAAAAGCAAATATATTTCAAGCTCTGCAACCAGTGCGTACTTAAGGTCTTATGTGAAAGCTGTTAACGCTTTATGTCGGCGTCTATTCAACGTGTTTTACCTGCATGTAGGCATGATTGGTAGGCTTGAAGGATTCATCCAGCGGAATGGGACACTCCCCTTCGCAGCGGAACGCATTGTAGCGCTTGGGATGGACAATCCATTCATTCCAGCCGATCTGGTCGAAGTCCACCCACATGTCCACACGCCTGCACAGGGGCCTCTGCGTGGACTCCACGGGAGAGCCCGTCCCACTGTCTTCCAGCGCGTGCCGAAAGTGGTCCAGCTCCACACGGTTGCGCTTGTGCCTGCGGCTGTTGGTGCCGTCGCCGCCACGCTGGACTAGGACGTGTTTCGAGTGTTCCACTGTGTGGATTAAAGTGGAGGCGTGCGTCTGACCATGGAGCCGTACGGTCTTAGAAAACACCACGACCATGACCCTATTCGCGGTGGGATGGTGAATCTTCCGCCTCCAAGAGCTGCGGCGCCTCACTGGGACGGCCTCGGCCGTGTCTCCTCCACTCCCTTCCACGGTGTCCTCCACTTTCATCTGCCCCTGCTCGTGCTGTCCGGACGCTAGGTCTCCACCGGGAACAGGGCGGTCAGTTCCATGTGGCCCCGCGTCGCTTCCTTGACGCAGCCAGTGTGTGAGCAGAGCTGTTATGTTGAACACTTGCCAGGGCGAGGAGGAGCCGCTTGTGGGCTTGATGCTGCCGAGAAAGTGGCGCCGTTCCCGACAGGGCCCGCGACCCGGCTCGCACGCTTCCAGGCTTGAGTGGTAGAGATCCAGGACGGCGCGTCTGGACGCGGCAAACGCTGGCAGGCGGATGCGAAGCTCACAAAGCTGGATTTCTTCACTGGCCGAAAGAGAGGATACGTCAAAAGTGATTGTCCATCTCTCACCAACCTGGTGACATTCTGAAGATAAAGGGTAAAAGCGGCCGTCAGAGACAGCAAAACAGATCATCCAACAGTTCCACGCACAAATGCTGAATACAGTACCACTAACAGTGCGTTCCCCTCACTGGGTTGAATTGGAATGTCCGTGTTCTGCCAAGGGAGTTAAAGCTCAGAACAGTAGCTACGAAATAACGCATAGAAGGCGGAGTATGGCCAGGTCAATTAAACTATTAAGGGGAATGAACGTGCTCACAGCAGAAACCAAGATAAGCGCAATAAGCATACACTTAATGGTCTACAGGTTTTGCCAGAGCAAAGCACTCCAGTCAAATGTCAAAAGACGAGGCTTTCCATGGGGAAACTGGGAGGAGGGTGGATGTGTATTGAACATCCCATCCTAAAAGACGTCTGATGGGCTAATACACACACTCGCACACATAAAACGGAGAAACTCTTTAAAGTCGAATAAGCACTGACACTGCTGAGTTGTAAACGGGGAGGATCAGACAGGAGGCGATAACACGAGTCTGGTAATGAAGTGAGACGACCCACAAGTGCCTCCAGCCTGTACCCCCTGCACCACTCACGCGTTCATCATTCAGTTTCTGTGGTTAGGTCACCACAGAAATAAAGGTGTCTGGATATTTTAGCTGTGTATCCACACAGTGTTAACAATAACTTCTTAAGTCAATGACGTTAAAAATACATAAATGAAATTAATTAGACATTGTTTTACTGTATCGCATACTAATTGTGTTATATTTTTACATTTTCGTTTCAATTATTTCGTTTTATTATTAATTCATTTTAATTCAGCTATTTTATTTAACTGCATCTTCATATATGAATAAATGTGCATAAACTGTTTTATCCATCGCTTAGAAATTAACAGTTAGCTGTTCAGTTTTAGCCTAGTAAATAATAATACATGAAATAATGATAATAAAAAGATTTTATAACCAACACGCTAAACCATAAAGAATAAACTCACTCACGCTGGCGTTACACTTCAGTTTATAAATATGATCTTAATTATCCTACCTTTAGCGACCAAACTGAGCACGGAGTCTG
Organism: Alestes dentex; assembly: GCA_037576975.1. NCBI lineage: Eukaryota > Metazoa > Chordata > Actinopteri > Characiformes > Alestidae > Alestes > Alestes dentex. The sequence continues at coordinate 916,738 of JBBIGA010000040.1, forward strand.
ACTGATGGAGGGCTGGTGTGGCCTCCTTGGCTGTGCTGCTCTTCCCTGCCTCCACAGACCTGTAGTCTCGATAGAGCTGCATCATGTACAGTGGGTACCTGTTGGGATAGCGCACAGCAACACTGTACCCTGCAGTTGTAGGGTGCCTTGTGTGAGGTCCTGTCCTGTGCTGCATCTCCAGGCAACCAAGGCCAGCCAGAGCAAATACCAAAGCGAAAAGCAATACAGCTGCGCCCATAGTAACAATGCGCACCACGTTTGTATAAGAAATATGTTCAAAGGTTCCACCTTTTCTAGGAAGACGCGGATGGAGCTCTTGTCTGTACTTCGCCTTTCTTGCTTTGCGGTGTAGTCTGGGTCTTGGCCAGGCCTTTTAAAGTGTCCAGCTGGCCTTTGATGACCCCTGTCATCCTGCAGTCTCTGAAGAATCCCTCTGATCCTTGAAGCACATCTAAGAAGGAACAAGAGCCGAGCTGTCAAGTTCAGTGTCTCTCGAAACCGCACAGGCTTTTATATGCACAAGGCGCGAAGCTCTAATGCCATTGTAAGACATGGACTTCCTTTGATTCGAGGCCACCCAAAGACAAACAGCTCCAGTCAATGACCTGACATAAGGAATAATACGAGACTTCAATTTAATATAATTGAAGGTGCGATTTTCAGACACGTTTAAATCTGTCTTGTGTCAGTATCTCACAGAAGATTTTTTGACTTGAAAAACAACTGAAAAGAAGCCAGAAGTCAGAAAACAAAGCACGACTCGAAAACAAAAAAACAAACAAACAAAAAAACTACCCGGGGACAATCATAGGCACGTCATATCAAACATGCAGTTGAAGGCATACAGCCGCTGCTTTAACAACTATATTATAATATTATAACAACAACAACAACAACAACAACAAATACTACTACTACTACTACGAATAATAATAATAATAATAATCGCAAGAGTCTAGTCATCTAACAGTGCTTTGGTCATCAGACACTACCATACTTCCAGAATCTGTCAAACGTCTCACCATTTAAAGACTCTTAACCATTTTCAAAAGGAGACAAAAAACCTGCCCACCTGAGCCTTCCAGTCTCCTTAAGACAATGCAGTTTCCATTTTTCTCGCATTTTATTATTTATTCTCCATTAGTTTTACACTGTGCTTTTATCTTCAATGTGTTAATTAATCAGTTGATTTATTTATTTGCTTGTTTGTTTCAATATAATTTGTTTTGGTTTCACATTTTTATTTTGTATTAATTTTGTATTAATTAAATTGTCATTATTTTTGCGCTTTGTATTTTTGTATTAAGCATGTATGCAGAAACTAAACTTGCCTAAGTCTTTTCTTCTTATTATGATGATTATTTGTAATATTGTTGATAATATGAAAGTGAAAGTGCCCATTCTGTCACACGTGAACACACCACAGCACACAGTGTGAATCGACCCCTGATCGCAGGGCAAACGCCCTAACCACTGCGCTACCATCTACCATATAGTCCACCGCTGTGGGTAAAAAAAAGAGGTTTAACTACTACTTATATTATAAAACAACTCAAGCTAAATTCAAAATGGTTTGATAGTAGAACGAATCACAATTACACTGTTTTTAGTTGTTTCACAGTTTATATGCAGTTACCGCACGTGGACAGAAATGCATGATATAAAACAATGGATTTTTTTTATAAAGGGAGTAAAAACAATTCACTTGTTTTTATACGATTTTGAGGAGTTTTGTACTTTTCCTCGGCTTTATTGTGGAAGTTATTTGGAAGCTTTTTGTTTCTTGTGGTGTCACTCTAAGCGCTGCATTTGACACCAAAGCTCAGTACGTTCTTTTAGAGCAGCCTTAAAACTTTAGCTGCCAATAAAAAACAACGAATTCTAAAATTGTAAAGCGTGGTGTGCCACACAGCTCTGCTTGAAGCTAATAATGAGTTTGCTAACAGACTTACATTAGGCTATACTGTAAACATGACATAACCACCCATTACTATGTTAATGACAGTTGCAGTTGCATACAAAGGTTTTTGCGACCCTACTTAAATCAAGTTAGGTTGCAGAGGAACCTCCACCTGGCAGAAGTTAGGCAGACAAGGAGTATGTAGGATATGAGGCAGACCATCTATGAAAAGGCATAAAATATCTAGAAAAGCAGCTGCCTAAGGGCCTATTAGTCTTACACATGGTGAGGTAATGTTGTGTATTGTTGTCTGTAATTTTATGTTTATTGTGCACAAAAAACCAAATGAATAAACAAAAGATACAGGTTAAAGTGTTCGTAGGAAATGGGAGAGCATGTAGTTGATGAACGTGTTTGAGAGGAATGAGGAAGAAGGAATAAAGGAATGAAAGGAATAAGAATGTGTGTTCTATATAATTATAATAATTATCCAGCCCTGTAATTGTGTTTGTAGGTTTATAGGTTTATAAGTGTTGACCTAGCCAGATAAATTAACTAAATCTAAAGGCTGGACTGCCTAATTTTACCTTAATCTGTGTCACTTTTAACTTGCATTTTCCTTAAAGAACATTCATTAGGGATAGTGGAGTCCTCTCATACAGGTGTGTATTTGTACTTGTGAAAGCCTCAGATGCATACGGACCTCATCTTGAGTTATTCTGTACGTCTCAGTATTAACCAACATTTTTAGTCACTTTATATAAATTTGTTAACAACTGAAATGTTTACACTGAGGATGTGTTTAAGCCGCCACTGTTCTAAAATGGGCCAAACTGACCGAAATGTAAAAGGAATGTTTAAAATGCATGCACTGTAAACCCAAATAAGTTCAATGAATCAAAACATTTTGAGGTAGCTTGTTGCCCTAAAAAAATTAAATTAAGCATTGTTGAATGAACAAATACATTCAAGTTGAGTTTACTTAAGGTTCTAGTTTAACAATGCACTATAAGACTATAATCACTTAAACTTATCATGTTACATATAGTAAACCCATTTAGGTTCAATTAACTTAAAAACTTTGAGGTAACCCTAAAAAAGTACTGTTGAATGAACTAATATATTTAAATTGAGTCTACTTACTAAAGGATCTTACATTTCATTACATCATGAAATTCAGTTTTGATAAATATTTAATAAATACAAATATGAAAAGAAACAATGTTGTCTTTGTTTTTATTCATTCTGTACACAACAATAAAAGAACAAGTTTCTTCAACAAGTAGCCTGGAAATACAACAGCCAGAAAAAAAACAGATCACAGCTGTGTGACTGTGAACTATGTCCCATTTTGAACTAGCCTTGCCTTGCATTAAAAGCTTTTTAAAAAGAAATTAGATATAAATTAAAATACTCTTGCCAACAGAGCAATCAAACTATTAACCAGATTATCTGTAAAACCTTACAAATCAATCTAACAAGTAGACCAGATAATTAGCCCAAACAAACAAACAAAAAAAAATCACAGCTATGTGACTGTCTATGTGTATGTATTTAGTGTCTAAATGTGTTTGTGTTCATTAATCTGTTTGTGTTTGTCTGTGTGTATGTATTTGTGCCTGTTGGTACCTGTATTTCTGTGTGTGTATTTATAAATGCCTAAATGTTCTGTGTATATGTTGATTAATGTGTGTGTGGCTCAGTGTGTGTGTGTTTGACTATTAATATCTGCATATCTGTGTGTATTTAAAAGTGTCTACATGTGTCTCTGTGTTGATTAATTTGTGTTTGTCGATGTCTGTATGTGTCTATTGATATCTGTATTTTTGTGTATGTGACAGCTGTGCCCGCTCGGTCACGCCCCCAGCGCCCGAATATTAGGGGATATACGGCTCTGGGCTGTCAGATGATGTCAGCGGAAAGGGGGGGGGGTTATAAGTCTGCCGGTCTCCGAAATCAGTGCGTGTTCACACACCTCTACCAAGGGAAGGACACTGGGTGGCAGTTAGCACATGCAATGGGGTGCTGACTGGAGAGACAGACTTGGACCAAGGTCATGAAGGTCCCAGTCTATGAACTTGCCCAAACGTCTTCGGATGACGCAAGCCGCAAAGGCGGCGTTTTTAGAGCTAAAAGGGCGATTTACTACAGCGCCGTTATTACGGCACCCAGATTCTAAATGTGTCATCACAGCTAAGTGACTGAACTATGTCCCATTTTGATGGTTGTTACGGAACTTGCCTTGTAGTAAAAGCTTTAATAAAAAAGGAAATTAGATATAAATTAAAAGAAGTACTTTTCCCAACTATTAACCAGATTATCTGTAAAACATTATAAATCAATTGAACACATGAACTACTAAATAGACCTCATCATAGACATGTTCCAGAACGGTCACTGTAATGCTACTACAAAATGTTGCCTGACCTGAGAACATCCTTTCCATTTTCCATGGCCAGCTGATTTGTCAGAATTAGAACCTTAATTCCTTCTTACCCAAGCTCAACAGAACTTGCTGAATGAAATGGAAAGTGTGGTTCATGCACTTCAGGCAGTTTAGGAGAAGAGCATATATCAGTCCAAACAGAAGGCACATAGCCTGGGGTATAGGTCATCAAGATCATCCATCACAACTTTCCCCTCCAATACGATTGCCACAGAGGATGGGCAGCAAGAAAGTGGGAGATGTGCTACATCTTCTTTCAAGCAGAGGATTGGCAAATCTCTGTATCCATCCTTATCATCGGTCATCTAGACATGACAATAAGTTATTTCAGTTGTGTAGCATTTTGCATTTTGTACACATTTTATTGTTCATTTTTAACCAAACAAAACGATATCAGAAATAATTTGAGAATATATTTAAAAATTGTGAAACGCATTGATTATCCAGATGCTTCTCAACCAGCCACACTTACATGGCTGTTTTAGTCTTACGGATTTAATTGAAAAATACATTACAAATTAGTTTAATTTAGAACAGAAAAATAAATGAAACAGTGTATCATGAAACATGACAAACAGATATTACTTACAAAGCAGTACTTGAAGAAATCAGCTGGATTGTCATCTAGAAGTACTGGAAGCCCTCTCAGGACAAGGCACCTGATTTTAGCAGTATCTGAAGTCTGGACTGCAGTGACAGTGAATATTAAAGGCAACTGTCACTCCTCATTTTAGACAACTGTTTAACATTTGTTTGCTGTGGAAGTCTGTCTAAAATCTGTCCCTTCAGGCCTCTCTGAAAATTTCAACAAGTTTTATGGTCAAGTGACTGACAAAATTCCTTCAGTTTTTCCCCCACCAGTCTACTGAATTCATGGTAGACCTGAAACAGAGGTACAAATAAAACATATGTTAAAGTTCAACACACTGCCTGCACAGAATGGTAATTTCCACTCACAGAGTTGTCTCATCTTATCTGTAAAGCATCAGTGTGGTTGCAGGTTTTCATTCCAAACAAGCATGGGAACGCGTGACTACACTTGTACACCTGCAGCAAACTTCCAGCCAGTCTTACTATGACCACTGATGAATTCTGATACAAGGCAGTTGGTTGAAGGATACTTAAGGTAGTAAAACAGCAAGTGCACAATTAACTTAATTATTTTCAAACCACATAATCAACCACATATTTAGCATTTTTACATGAAAAAAAATATAATATAATGTATAAACATACATATTTACCTGACTTTCTACAAAGAGTGCAGGCCAGCGTTGTTCCATCTGGCTCACAAGAGGCTTGTCCTTTACCACTTCCTTTCTTCTGAGAGCCAATGTCAAGTCCATCTTCTGATTAATCAAGACGTCATTTGGTTTCTTCCTCAGATTTTTCTTCAGTAATATCATCTAAGTTATCTTCATCAACAGAAACCACATGATTCTGAGCACTGTCAATGCCACTTTCATTTCCTGTTCCAGTATTAACTATTAATTCTGTTTTCAAAATACGCCAGTTGTGATCTCTGTGCTCCTTACTTTTATGTGCATTGAAAGTTGAATACACACTGGTCTCAAAAGTGCAGCCTTCAAACGGACACTGAACCATCTGGTTATCTCTAAGGTGTACATACTACGGAGGTGTGTAAAATACTGTCTTGGCATGGTTCAAGAAACTCTCATAGCTGACAACGTAACTTAACATGAACATGTGGTTCAGATTGCTTGCGCCGGAGTTGGGGAATGAAAACGGGATAAGTGAGTTTTAAGAGTTCCGAAGTTCCTGAACGTAACCAAACACTCTTGATATGGACAAGGGAATGGTTCACATTTAGCGTAGCTGCCATGCTTCAATCTGTAATTGTTTTAATAGCTGCCCTCTTTTGTTACAACTGAATGCACAATACTTGCATCTCCAAATCATGTTTACTTTCCTTTGGCCTTACGTTTACCAGTGAGTGGGCTGCGAGGTCCTCCTTCTCTTTTGGCGACGTGCGTTGTGCTAGATGCTCTTGCAAGGTTTCCCGATCCCGTGATAGAGATTAGCAGCCAGGTTCATCTGACGTAGTAAAAAACAAAAGCACTTCGATAACCCCCCCCCCCCACAAAAGATTAATATTTGTAAGCTACAGAAGGTAGTGCAAAAGTCGCGTATGAAACGCCGACATGGCGGCAGCGTCTTTTTTTGTATATAAAAACGCCTTTTGGCGGGTTTCCAAACCGGCCAATAAAATCTCTCCTGGTCAAAACTAAATTGGTATACGTTTATACAACTGAAAGGTGCCATTTATATTCATGCGGTAACCAAAAACGCGATCTTAACTTAAAATAGTTGAGTAATCCGCGGGACATTAAGACATTTATGTACAACAAACTAATTTATTAATGTATTAAGTTAGCTTCTTATTTGCAGCTCCTTATTCGAAATTTTCGTTTCACCTTAAATACTGCTCTCCAGGCTGCAATATCGCTATTTCGCCTGTAGGGGGAAAACTCTACTGAGGTTTACATTCAGAATTGTGTTGCCCTGGTATTAGGATTGTTTCAGAAATGCATGTAGAGAAATAAAAGCATTTTTAACCTTTACATGGCAATGATCTCTTTTCGCTCTTGACCTATCCTGCAAATTTAAAGCTTTCAGACAGTAATCCGACTACACCACCTAAGGGCATTGCACCCAAAGGAATCAAACCCAAATTGGGTCCAAGGACGCAGGTTCGACTCACAATTAGGAAGAGGTGTGATCGTACTCAAAATTACACAAATGTTTATTAAGAGTTTAAAAAAAAAAAATCCAAATATTAAAACCAGGGCACAGCCTGAACACTGCTGCAACGCAGCAACTTGGTTTACAACTGGGATACTTATAACACACACCTCACATGAGGTTACACTCAGTCCAGCATACAGATCAATTCTAAGAAAAAAAGAAACAACAATAAGTTCATATCACTGCCAATGGATTGCAGAGGTGCAACACAAAGAATCCACCAGGTCAAGTCAGAATAGCTGCAACCCAGGTCAAACAAAATAAACAAGACCAACAGAAGAAACTGGGGAAAAAAAATACAGAAAGAACAACATGGGAATAATCAAACCAGGAAACCACATGTGATTATATGAAGAAATACATTTCTATTTCAAGAAAATGATCCAGAATTGCAGTGTTATTAAAGCAATCTCTTAAGCAGTTTTAAATTAAAGTGCCCTATAAAAAGA
>JBBIGA010000040.1:948136-959374 GCA_037576975.1 Alestes dentex
CAAAACTCGCTCAAAACACAATAAAACAACTCCAAAACAACTCCAAAGCAGTTTTACCACAACTCAGCCAGCAAAAAGAAACTTTTAGTGAAGTGTCATAAAATCCAAACACTTTTTCGAAGATAAACACGAGCGATTCTCCGTGCACGTCTCTCCGGCCCGAGCGCTTCTCTGGACTCTTCGTGGAAATTCTTATTTGCTGGCCAAATATCCCCATCAAATGTCTTCAAATTACCTCAAATATCCTGAATTTTGTCTTATGTGTGCATTTCGCTTTGTTTCAGCATAAAACAATCTGTATTTGTCTGTCCGAGCGCTCGGGGTGCCTCTCTGTCTGGCCGGAGCGCTTCATTGATCTGGGACCAAGCTTTGGGCTTTCACACCTTGTATATGTAAATTACAACATCTCGCTAACTGGTGAGAGCAATAGTCCGTCAAAGCCCGACCAATCCCGAGAAAGTGACAAAAGTGTGGGGGGATGAAATCGCGTTTCAGCAAAAGTGGGGGTGTTGAACAGAACAGAAAAAGGACGGCCTCTAGTGGCCTCCTACCATTACCATCCCCAGCCCTGACAATACCCCCCCTCCAAGAACGGCCCACAGGGGCGCAAACAAACCCCCACAACACCCCAAGGGCGGAGGAGGGGAAGGCGGAGGCAGAGGGAAGCGTCCCATGAGCCCCACCCAGCTGTCTCTCAGGACTACATCCTGGCTGGCGCTCCACACGGCCAAGGCGGCCCGGGTGGGTCCCATGGGCCTATCCCCTTTGAGAATCCCAATCTACACATGTGGAGTCCCTATCAGGGAGCCCCTTACTGTCCTTCGGGGCGGAGCCCCCTACCGGGAGCCCCTCACTGTCTTCTAAGGCCAAGCCCCCTCCGGGAAGCCCTCATCGGGGAGCCCAGCATTGTCCTCCCAGTAAGGAATCAAAAGCTCCTCTTTGATTCCTTACTGTGAGCCCCACAGTTCTCAGGGGCGAAGGCCCTTCCCGGGAACCCCGCACTGTCCTCGGGGGCAGAGCCCCTCCCGGGAGCCCCTTTGCGGGGAACCCCTTGCTGTCCTCGGAGGTGGAGCCCCTTACCAGGAGCCCCTCTCTGTCCTTGGGGTCAGGGCCCCCTACCCCCACCTTTGCTGCAGTTTCCTGCCCGTCGAATGCTACAAGCCCCTCTGAACACCCCTCTGTGGCAAACAGCCCCTCTGAAAACCCCTTTGCGGCTAATAGCCCCTCTGCAGCTAATGACCCTTCTACTGGGCTAAGCTGCTGGGCTAACGGGCTAAGCTGCTGGGCCAATGGACTAAGCCGCTGGGCTAATGGGCCCTTCTATAGGGCCTAGAAGGTCTATATACATGGAGCCACCTACTGTGGGCTTCAACAGCTTTCTAATGAGCCTAGTGGCTCTTCTAATGGGCCAAGTAGGTCTGCAGGTTCAGATAAGCCTGTTGTGGCTTGGTCTCGGCGCTCGGGAGCGTGGTCTCCGCGGCTCTGGCGAGCGTGGTCTCGACGGCGCTGGCGAGTGTGGTCTCCGCGGCGCTGGCGAGCGTGGTCTCCACGGCGCTGGCGAACGTGGCCTCCGAGGCGCTGGCGAGTATGGTCTCCGCGGCGCTGGCGAGCGTGGTCTGCGTGGCGCTGGTAAGCCTGGTCTCCGTGGCACTGGTGAGCCTGGTACTCAGCGGCGAGCCTCTCTTGCTCCGATTCGCTTTCTGGCGTGTGGGCCTGCGCACGCCCCAGTGGTAGCGCCTGGAGCGCCAGCATACACAGAGTCTTTGGGCATCTGAGGCTGGAGCGGCGTCTCACATTGAGAGTCACTCGGGGTCCTAGAGCCTGGGCGGTTCACGAGTGAGGCTCGCTACCCCAGCTGAGGGCTCGTCTTCTGAGGCAAGCCGGGCACAAAGTGGTGGAGTGCCGGAAGAAGTCCTAGACTTCCCGGGCCGCTGGTGACCTGGTGGGAGACACGGACCCCCAAGCCTCTTACATCTACAAACCGCGGATCTCCCGCCTCACAGTTCAGCGAGCAAAAGCGGGAGCTCCTCCGCTGTCGAGTCCAGGACGAGGGGGTCCACAATACGCCCAATAATGGGAGATCCGTCGATCCACCCGTCCCACCAGAAGCCCAAGTCTGCCTCATCCTCTGACTCCCCACCACACAACAACTCTGCAGTGGTAAATCGGCTCGTCCTCACCGACTTACCCCCGAGCTGTGACCAGGCCCCAAGGACGAGTTCCTTCGGGGCTGGTTCACTCCGTGCGGGCTCTTCGCCCTGTGTGCAAGGTTGGTCAATCTGTCACATATCTTCCCTGTTTCCAGGCACTTTTGGCAGGCACACACACACCAAGGATAATCAAAGTGCTCCATGTCTTTATTTCTTGACAAAACTAAATAAAACCGGCATGAGAGCCTAACTCAAGAACTCTAGCTTGTGAACAAAAAGGAGATAAACAAGTCTAAGGTGATGGTTGACCGACGACACAGGTCGGTCATAAACCCAACTAAGTACCAAATCCCACAAACCCAACAACCAATAGACAAACATAAGCACTTAATACCAACACAAAACAGCTGAAACTAATAACACACAAAACCAAAAATCCCTTCATAATAAAAGTTCACAAAGAAAAGACAAAAACAGAAAAAGGACGGCCTCTAGTGGCTTCCTACCATTACCGTCCCCAGCCCTGACAAGGGTAACCTCTAAGCTATGATACATGATGGAGGTAGTTTTATGATTTGGTCCTGTTTTGCTGCATCTGGGCCAGGATGGCTTGCCTACAATGATAGCTCAAGCAGCAAGACAAGAACCTTCACACAAGTGGTTTTACCAAAGAATTGTTAAAGAAGAATAAGGGTAATGTTTTGGAAAGATCGATTAAAAGTCCTGACCCTGTGAGAAGTTTATGTGAGGAAATCCACCAACACCCCAGAGCTCAAGTGGTTCTGTACCGAGGAATGGGCTGAGATTCCAGCACTGGATGTGCAGGACTGATCAACAGTTACTGGAAATGTTTAATTGCAGTTATAACTGTACAAAATGTCACACCAGATACTGAATGCCACTCACAGACATGTAATATTGGATCATTTTTATCAGTGAATGACCAACTATAAACCAGTGGTTTAATTGGATTTTCTTTACGTAGTTTTAGGACTGATTGTTTTATGTCATATTTGTGCAGAAATACAGAAAACTCTAAAGGGTTTATAAACTTTCAAGTATATATAAAAACAAGAATGGGAGTCTTTGTTGTTTAAAATTAAGGCAAAAAAATGCTCTGAAAACATAAACAGTTGTGATCCAACAGAACAAAATAGCTGTATCCAAGGTTGCCCTTATATTACTTGTATTAGAATTCCTCACAAAAAAGGTTTTTTCATAAACAATAGAGGCAATATGCCACAATGTGACAGATGTCTGTATTTTCATTGATAAAATGATATAGTACCATCAACATACATACAATAAAATGGTATTTGCACTGTTGTGCAAGTAACAGGTGGATAAAAAGTATACAAAATAGCAACAAAACAACAGGACAAGACAACATTTAGTGCAGTCAACAATAGCCATTAGTCTGAATTAATACAGTACTATGATAGATGCTGAATTCAAGCACCAGAGAATTGCATGTGCAAAAATACAGAACAGAGAGTTACTTGTACAAATAAACAGAGTTAGATAGCAATAAATGTGAGAACAGAGTATAATAATAGATGTATAATAGTATAATAAATAGAAGGGTATTTACAGAGGCAATTAAAGTCTGAATTGTTTGTTTTATTTACAAAGGCAATTAAAGTCTAAGTTGTTTGATTAAGGCAGACAAGATGTATGCATTGTGTTAGGAGGAGGAGAGGGAAGTTCAGGGGAAGGGTGTGTTGGTGGTGTGTATGTGTGATGGGTACAAATTATATTTCAGTTCTGGTTGAGGAGTCTGATGGCCTAGGGGGAAGAAACTGTTTCCCATTCTGGCAGTGGAGGCCTGTTAGCTATGGAATCTTTTGCCAGATGGGAAGAGACATCAAAGATCTTCTCAGCGGCCCTCACTCTCCTCGGGTCTTGTGATCCTAAACATTACAATTCCCATACCAGGCTGTGATGCAGCTACAGAGAATGCCCGCTATAGTCCCTCTGCAGAATGTAGTGAAGACTGGGGGAAGGAGGTGCGCTCTACTCAGTCTCCGCAGGAAGTAGAAAGGCTGCTGGGCTTTCCTGGTGATGAAGCTGGTGTTGAGGGTCCATGATGTGAACACCAAGGTATTTGGTGCTCTGGACGATCTCCACTGAGGAGCCCTTGATGTTCAGTGGGGAGTGATCATGTCGTGCCCTCCTGAATCAACAACCATCTCTTTTGTTTTATCCACATTTAGGTACATTCATGTTGGCTCCACTGCTGTTTGTTAGCCATCACATCTCCTCTCTAAATTACACTTCATCATTCCTGCTGATGAGACCTCACCACACTTGTATCATCAGCAAACTTGATTATGCGGTTTGAACTGTACATTGTGACACAGTCGTGGGTCAGCAGCATAAAAAGCAGAGGGCTGAGCACACAGCCTTGGGGGGGACCTGTGTTCAATGTGGTGCTGCTGGAAATGTTGTTCCCTATCCTAACTGACTGAGGTCTCCCAGTCAGGAAGTCTAGGATCCAGTTACAGAGAGGGAGGTGTTTAGACCCTCCCTGAATGATAGTGTTGAATGCTGAACTAAAATCTATAAACAGCATCTCTTGTAAGTGTCCTTTTCATCCAGGTGGTTGAGGGCCAGGTAAAGGGTGATGCTGACGGTATCATCTGTAGAGTGTTTGGGACGACACACAAACTGCAAGTGGTCCAGTGGGGGGGGGGGGCTGTATGTGTCTCAAGGGGGCAGCTGTATGTGTCTCAAGACAAGCCTCTCGACGCACTTCATAAGATAAGATAAGATAAGATAGACCTTTATTAGTCCCACAAGTGGGAAATTCGCTTAGTAACGGCAGAAAGTGGACAGTACAGAGTTAGAAGCAGAATTGAGTAAACAATAGAATAGAATAAAATAAAACTATACCAAAGTACTATGTCGCCAAATACTATTAAATAAAAATAAAAAATGATCTCAATATACAGTCTAAAGATACAGTATAAAACGGTATAAAATCTAGGAATATAGTGTGTATAGCTGTATTGTACAAAATATACATATATGTATGTAGACTGTAAGCAGACTAAATTGCACATTTTGCATAAAATCCACAGTATAGTATCATCGACTTCTTTGGCATGGGGATGGTGGAATGAGCTGCCTAAGGCAACCAGAGCAGCAGAATCCCTCTCCATCTTCAAAAGCCTCCTTGCACTACTCCCTACATAAACATTTCAGCTTAGAACTCTCTTCTGGCTCTCACACTGTCCCAAAACCTAAGTGTGTCCTTGTACTGTAAGTTGTTTTGGACAAAAGCTTCTGCCAAATGATTGTAATGTTCTGTAATGTTTTCATGACATCTTTGTATATCCTCATAAAATCGATTTACTGAAAGTGCCCGCAGGAAATCAGCATTTGAAAACAAGCTTAGAGAGCAATAATTTGAACTACTGGCACGGCACTGTTGGTTACCTATCTGCAGGACCACTGGTTTAATGGATGATAGGTGGAGAGGAAAGAAGTAGATATGGTCAGCTTAAAATTACATTCATGTGAATTGTTGTGTCTAAGTTATGTTAGAAAGTCACGCGCTTGCAAATCTGGATGGTTAGTCTATACATGATTAGAACAATCTCACCATACAGCATATAGTGCATTCGTTCTCAGTGCTACTCGCTGCATGAAGCAATGAATGAATTTGCCTCAGAGGGAACCCTCAGAGTAGCTTTCAGTTTGCAACATCCTTATTAAAAGCATGAGGTAAAGGGCTTTGAGTTACAGTGTACTCACATAGGTTTTCTGTTTTATAGTAGTTAATTGTTCAGTTCATTACGAATAATTAAGAAATAATTTGAGAACATATGCAGTTCCATAAAGTCCTATTACATTGTTGTGTGCAAGTACCTATATTATTATTTATCTATTTATCTATGACTTACATTGAAGGTGATCCTCATGTTAATGTCAATAACCAATACGCAAACCAATCCAATAAGTAAAAGAAGCATAAGAGTAAACACAAAGTAAAAACTGTACTATACAAAAGACAGACAATGGCTAACACGCACACCAAAACTAAGACTAAAAACTAAATACTAAAACTAAAATTATACAATGAAATTAAATAAAAAGAAATTAAATTTAAGAGAATTTCCTCTTAGTTCAAAGTTATATGCTGCCTTCAGTCCTGCACATTCTCATAACCATGTGCATTATGCAACATTCAGCAGTGTGTGAACACACCAAATGCTGCCGACTGTCAATGTCAGCAAGATGTGTGTGGCAAGCTGGGGTCACTAAAAGGGTTTTGGAAGTCACAACATTGTGCAGCGCTGTCATTTCAAACATATATTGTCAGTGTTGGAGAAAAAAGTAACTTTTTTAGCTCAATTTCTACTAGTCTGTTTGTTCTAAAGCCTCACACAATGGAGGCAGGTGATATTTTCAAATTGTGTAAAGAAAAAAAATAAAAACAAAAATAAAATAAAACAAAAATAGAAAGTTTTGTTCTGACAGTGACTTTATGGAAATGAGAAATGAGACTTTTGGACTGGACTCTTTAAGGAACAGAGCAGAAAGGAGATTGGAAGATTTGTCACAGGAAAACTTAGAATGATAGTGATAGAATTTTATAATAAAATTGAACATGGGGTTCATTTCATTTATTTGCTATTTAATTGCTATTATTTGAAATATATTGAAAATTATTTGGGGAATTTAATTTAACTGTCCTGTTCTGTACAGACTTGTTTTTTTTCACACACAGAGAATCACTGATGGATTTTTAGCTCTTCATTTTTGAATGAGCCAGCCAGTATTAATGTTTTGATGCCATATTCTGCTGAAAAGTCAACATTTTCATTTTTTAAGCATTTATTTACCTTCAGACCCAGATTTGAGACAATTCCCTGAATTATTTCCATTGTATCGCAGATGCTTATGTAAAAAAAAAAAAAGTAAAAAAAAATCAAGTATCTTGAGAAAGAACTATGCCTCATGGTTCAGCTGACAAGGTAAAAAGGGGACCAGTTGGAGTCATTGCACATGCCTTGAGTAATTTGAAAAAAGTATGCTACTCACCAGATTAGTGTTTGAATAAGTTAATTAGAGAGGAAAAACAATAATCAAAATAATTCTAAGAAGGTTTCCACTAATAATTAAAACTGCATCCACTAATAATTAAAACTGCATAATTAAGACTTTTATTAGTTCATGAGTCTAGATATTGAAACAAGCATGCCTCTTGGCTCAGTTGCTGATAAGACCAATTTCATAGGTACTTGTAACTAAATCACTTTTGATAGCCAGCATTAATAGAAGCAGAATAATCTAGCAATTACTGAATAATAAATCATAGGAATTAAAAACGGAATCATAAACATGTGGCAAATAATGTGCATTCAAGCTGTTATGTAACTGACCGCATCTCACCTTCTACTGTATACATGGCTGTATGATGTAAGTTAAAAATACAAGTAACTGATACACATGTAGAGGGAGTGTCCCATTGCTGGCTTCAGAGATTGAAAGACCAGACCATGTTCAGTTACTTGATCTCATAGGTTATTTATGGTGTCACACTGGTACAGTGTCAAAGTGAAACTGTACTGCTGAAGAGCAGAACCTAAATATGGCTCCCTCCTATGTTTACTTTTGTGAACATTACATACAGTATTATCTAGCATTTCTTGGAACAACTGGAATAAGATCTGATCTGCTATATTAGGATAAAGATATAGAAGCAGTTTCAAAGTGCAAAGAATGGTTGCATATGGTATGTAGGCCTGTGGCCATAGTCTAGTCATAGGACTTAACAAATTGATTTCACCAAAAAGAAATACTGTACTGTGGTGAAAATTGCACAGTTTTAACTTCACACCAAATTTTGGTTTGCAAGAAGCTACTTGCACCTGAGCTATGAGGCAAATGTGGCTAACAATTCAGGGAAGCTTATACAGCACCCAGTACATTAAGCATTTAAGCAAGCCTATTTGAGCAAAGTATTCCTTAAGCATATGATCACAACCAAGTCAACACCACAGCCTTCTCTTGCCATTGATATACTTGGCCGAACTCTTAAGTGACTCATGTAGCAAGAGAGAATTTCTGTCCTGAGGGGGCATTAATGGTACTTGACAGTTTGCTGGATGGCAGCCCCTGTATGAAGAGCAATCAGGAACCAAGGAAATTTTACATGATACTAAAGTGCAAACATCACAAATTAAATTTCTCCTGCACACACATAGTCTTAGTGCAAACATACCACTCTAACCTGAATTCTGTGATTTTGCTCAAAAGTTAAAAAGTTAACTTTCATTGTTGAACAAATGCTCTTTTTTTATAAATGCTCTTTTAAATGTGATTTGTGTGGGGCTTTTTAGCATCGGTTATTTCTGTTACTTCTACACAGTAACAGTAAGCGATATTGGGGCAGTAATCAACATTGAAATTAAATCAATATTCTGAAGCGTACAATAATACAAAAAGATTCTGCTGCTGATTGGCTGCTGCCCTGTAACGCATCTCTGGCAGATGCAGTCCACATTCTCACATCATAAGTTTCCCGTGTGCTGCTATGTCACATGTTCTCGTGTTTTTCGTATTGTTCCTCTTAAAGCCCTGTATTTTTACTACTGTAATTTAAATTTAATTATTACTGTTTATCCTGCTTATAGAAAATGACAACATACCAAAGAAAACATAAAACACAGCACAGTATAAGGGTAACATTGGTATTTTACATTCTAGTGTACACTGTACATATGTATATATGGGTTTACCTTTACTTTTCTTAAGGGTAATGTATTAAGCTGAGTTTAAAATTAAATTTATTTTTGTGTTTTGGGAGCATGTTTGGGGGCATATTTAGGGTTTACACGATAAAAATAGGCATTTTTAGGCTTTTTCTTTTTAACCACATCACAAATTTGCATTTTTTCACAATTTGCAGGTGCTCTTGGAATGTGACCCCCGCGAATTTGGGGCTTTACTGTACACTCAGTCCATTTTGTTTGATTTGCAACACCAGCTTCGTGAATCAATAATCTGAAAAAGATGACGGCATTCAGTTTCATTAGTGTTTCATTATTTAAATGTCTTGCCATCTTGCAATATTTTCCATCATGCTGTTTCTTGAGGAAAGGGGGTTTCCAGCACTATCTGGAAAAGCAACTTTTTCTCTGCTCAGTTATTGGTCCCTAGTCTCAGATTTGGTGGGAATGACATGAGCATGGGAGCATGTTGATTATATCCTTGACACAATTTGTAACAATAGTATACTGTACAGGATAGATGGTCTTTCCACCATATTTAGAAAACTGATCTCACGATTAACAGTTCCAGTAAATCCATTGGTAGGAAAACTACAGTAATCTTGAATTTGGCAAAATCATATTTTCACTTCTTGATCAGTTAAAAGGCTCAACAGACTAGTCTGATGTCTGCACGCTATTATGTTTTGATCAAAAAGACAACTTGGAAACATTTGAAGAATGAAAAAATGTTTTACTGTTAAAAATAAACAAAGAATAAAATGAAAATTTAAATATAGAGCGAGAGAGAGAGAGAGAGAGAGAGAGAGAGAGAGAAAATTGCATGTAAACAAAGCTGGTTTCTCTGTACAACACCAGCCAAAACCTTGCAATCTTTCAAAGTTAGTGTAGGCTAAAAGTAAAGCAAATGTAAATATGTGAATGTCATGGAGAGAATAAGCACCATTTACATTTACTCAGAAATGGCACTACATACCTCTTACAGCAGCCAGTGGCCTCCATGTGGATGAAACCCAAAGTTTTTCTGTAGTACACTTGGGACCACCAAAGACCACTGGAAAAAACAGTTAACTAAAATGCCATCTTTGCAAATAGCTGCCCTATAAATACAGCCTTTTTAAGTACACATGTAAAGAGCACAAATAAATAATGCATAAAAATACAGGTACTAGTTTGGAACCCTGCCCTACAAAGTGGGATGGAAAAAAGTTTGGTTCAGTTTGCCTCATGTAATTTCATATCATGATTATCTGAAGCACAAAGTTTATTGTTGAACAAAACTTAAGCCAATATTCTAAATGTAGCCTTTTGTAGAAATAATTTGTATTTTACAGTTGCTCACTTGTGTTTAGTTTAGATTGGCATCAAAGAAGATAAAAGAATGACTGTGAATTCATCTATTATTATTATTATTATTAACTTTTCCTCCCTTCAAGCCATGCAGACTTCTCTGTAGGTTACATCAACAGGCCTAGGGGAAAAAGTTTAACACTGGTTTAGTACTGCAGCTTTCTGGGAATCTCCCAAGGGAAAGAGTCACGGCCAAAGTGGCCATAGGCAGCTGTCCTCTGATAAATGGGCTTCTTCAACTGCAGATCCCTGGAACACACAGGCCAGTGGATTTAGCAACCATCAAAGAAAAAGAACAAACCATGCAATCATCAAACAGACCATAATTGAAGCACAAATCACAGCCAGCCAGGAAGCAGATAGAATACTTACCTTTTCACTGAAGACACGCTGCAAGTGTGTACAGTAGAAAGCAAAGCTTCTAACAATCACTAGCAAGCTATTTACAGGTGTGTCATTAGGTCACATTAGTACATTTAACATACAACCTAGCTGCTTACCAAGCAAAAAACAACTGTAATCAGCTAAATCAGTGTACTCCAAATCAGCAAGTTTCAGTGAGCAAGGTTCCTGGTTTAGCATTAGAAGTATAAAACAGAAAGAGTAATTTGTTCACAGTTTATCTATACATGGATAAATTAGGATTAAAATCTATTTATTTACATGTACATCCATTAAGCATAGAGCCCAGTGATTCTAGAGAAGATACAAAGCCTCAAATCAGGAGCAGTAGGCACAATTATAAATGGCACTACATTCCAAGGGAATCTGAACTAAGCAGAAACTCCAAAAGAAATCCAAACATCTCCATTCTTAGAAATACGGATTAAGAAAATGCACCAAAAAGAAGGAGAGGCAGAAAGGCTAAATCTGAAATGGCTCCATTTGACATAGTGCTCTATACAAGATGTAAAAAGCTATTAGGTAGTGTTGTTTTCGTCAACGAAAATTATGACTAAATATCGTCGTCAACAAACATTTATCACGTGACAAAAACGAGA
>JBBIGA010000040.1:996958-1011859 GCA_037576975.1 Alestes dentex
TGCCCCGCCCCGCCCCTCGACTTCACGGCCCGAGACACCGACAAGACTCAGACTTCTGCACGCATCCCCCCAACCACGGCCGAGACACAGATAATTATTTTATTTTGTTGCGTACGAACTGATTCATGTAGGTACTCATTAGAGTACTAGAGCAAAAAAATACGTCAACCCCTGTCAATAAATCACTGCGCCTATTGCGCCACACCGATCTTCGGCGGGCCTGATTAAAAAGACCAACGGGCCGGACGTGGCCCGCGGGCCGTAGTTAGCCCACCCCTGGTCTAGGACCACTGTCACAGATTGAAGGGATGGAAGGGATGGAAGGGATGGAAGGAAAGAAAAAAGAAAGAAAGACTTTCACTGGTGTTAAGGACATGGATTCTAATGTAAAATCCAGAAGTTAAATGCACAGTTTATAGGATGGGTGGGGCGTGGCCAGCAGCATCTTATTTGCATAAAAGGGACAGAGCCTGAAACGACATGTTTTGAAAAGGACCGAAACTGTGAACAATAAAGTTAGTGATATCTCTATGTGAGAGTGATTTTGTGCAAAGAACTTCACAAACATGTTTTGTAAAGCCCATAGACCTATTATAACTTTTTTTTAAAGTGAGTTTTGCATAATAGGTCCTCTTTAACAGTTACACACACACACACACAAAAAAATTATAGTGTGGACTGTGAAGTACTTCCAAAAAAAAAAAAAAAAAAAAAAACCAGGCCAATACTCGGTTTCTTAATGGGTTTAATAGTCACTTCATATAACTTGCCGTGTACAGAAATGCTGAGTGAACAATATTTTTCTGTGCAAATGTGTTAAGACAAACTCATGATGACCCTTTTTGCATACAGTGTTTTGCACTGAATGCCATATGGGTTTCATCTTAATCAGCCTATAATATTCCCCTGCCTTTCCCCTTTTCGCTTGAATGAGACTTTCACCAACTTATTCTGACAGGGAGGCTTTTATATACAGCAGTGAATATGTAGAGGTGATATGGTCCACCACTTTCACCAATATGCATTTCTGTGTAAGCCATCTTTCCACTCCATTGGTAACAACACTGCCTATAGAGCAACGGTGCAGCCCGCACAATAGGTTTGGATTGTAGCTGCGTCATTTGCTCTCAGATGGTAAAGACAAAGTCAACATCTGCACAGTGGACAAACCCCCCATACATGGGGGAGAGACCCATTTAGTCTAGTGGCTATGGCTTTACTAGACGAAAATACAGAAAACAATAAATAAAATACTTAAAAAGCACAAAAAGAATAGTTTAGTCAAAATGACATGGAAAAAATATTAGGATTTAAAACGATAAACCAATGTACAGAAGAACAGGTTCACTAATGCTAATGTCACTAAACAAGGAGCTCCTTGAAAGGAGATTTGTCCACCAAACTGGATTCACTGTCTCAAGGTGTCAATATTTGTTACATGGGGATCCGGCAAAACGCTACTTGATCTTGACTACAAATCAACAAAAAGTCAAATAAAGCTAACAGATGGGATCAAGATGCTAACAGCTTCAAAAATTCGCTTTAGGAGATTAGAGTTAAATGGATGGCGCCACCAAAAAAAGCTCAACGCCAAATAATATGAACTATCACTGAGCACATAAATTAAAAGAAGTTACCATGGCTTTGAGCCTTGCCTTCTTAAATAACCATTTCCAAATCAGAAATCTACTCAAAATTAATTACATGCTAGCTCATGGACCAAATATATATACATATAAATATCTTTAGACTCTTCTGAACTTAGTGATAAAGCATACATTATTTTAGCTCGAGTTGTATTGAACCATAATGGACCATTAATACTTTGTTTACTGCAATTAAACCTCCTGTTCTCTTAGCAGGCTCTACCTTTCAAAAATACGCAAAAATAATTAAACCCTATAAACAGGGTGATAACTTATCTGACTGAGGAGCCATTTGTCATGTGGATTTATCCTCGCTTCAGTGATAAAAACAAGTATTCATAACCATAACCTGAAACATAAATTATGGGAAGATATATTTACTGTTAAATGTTTTGTCAAATGATGTGTGTGGTAAAAAAGTACACATCCTCTTCACAGAATTATAATACAAAATGCGGTCTGTGCAAAAGTTATAATTTATGTTTAAATGCAATAAAATTTGGTGGGGGAGATGTCATATTTTAGTTTGTAAAGGATGTGTATGTAGCTTCAATCGACAAAACTTTTGCATACTGTATAAACGTTTGAGCAGTTTGTGTAATTCCATGCTGACGATTTCTCTCAGCTATCTGAACTGAAGTAGAAACAACAACTGAGTACCGATGAACAATTTGAATGAATGACTAGAATGATCATAAAGTCTAGCTGCTGTTTGAACAAATGGATGTAATATGAAGTGGTTAAAATAAGGTCTGCATACCAGTGCTCATACCAAACTCATTCCTTATGGATGGTGAATGACCTTGAAAGTGAAATTCAAGTAAACGTGAAGCATGCAAATCTGAAATCCTCTAAAAAGCAATAAAGTACCATAGAAGGCTACAAGCTATAATAAACGTTAGATATATAGGCAATCCACTTCAATTCACTGTATTTCACTGGCATATGAGATACAACAATTATGTTTTTTCTGGGATTCAGCATTAAAATTCTTTTGGCCAATTCTCTTCACAACTCAAATCAACTACTCTTCACAATGGAATACATTTCACTGCAAAAACTTTGAGGGTGTTTTGGACTACGGCAGTGTGGCTTACCTGAGGCCACCTGACCTACATGAGCAATAAGAAAAGAGTTCTATCTTCCACTATGAGATCGTGGAAGGGGCTTTTGAAAGTCCAGTCGTGCCTGAGGGGAGTGCCAGAGGCAGTAAGCGGTCAGTGTTTTGAATGAGCTTGACAGGCCATCTCATATCTACGCAGGTGATTGACCAGCGACTGCACATACGTGAAGACACACTTGGAGTCAGGCTTCTTGCCCATTATCATCATGTCCTCCACTTCCAACAGGGGCATGCAGTTCGCAAAGGCCCTGAATGAAAAAGATACAGGGGAAAGATCAGATAATAGTAAAGGTATGATGACAAAATAGCCTGTTCCAGCTGTTCAGTTAACCACCAGGTGGGATTTCAGCTGTAACAGAAAACATTTACAGGCATCCCAAAAATGCTTTCACTCGGTACAACCAGCAACAGCACAAGAACTACAAATCAGGGCTGATTGAGTTGGTCCGTAAAATTGCAATGTTAAGGTTCCTTCTAAAACTATATTGGTTCATGTTAGCAGTTATTTTAAATTTTTGAGAAGTTCCACTGATTCTTAATTTTTTGCATAATTCAGTGGTTGAGATGTGACATTTCTGATAAAACTTCTAATTTCTTCACAGTTGTGGTGACAAGAACTATTCGAACTACATCTGTCCTTTTCCAAAAAGTCCGATGAAGTTCTTTGACTGCTGCAATTTACTGAAACAAGTAAACAGAAAAAAATATTAGCCCTCTGACAATAGTTCTGGCTCACAACCAATAGTAGTTTGCATGAGTCTCCTGAGGGATCTCAGACCATTCTTCCATGGCAAATTACTCCAACTCTTGCAAATTAGATGGTTTTCAAGCATGGATCTCAACATTGAGCTCTTGCCAAAGAACTGAGATCTGCGCTTTCAGACGGCCACTCTAAGACCTTGATTCTGGTGTTCCTCAAAAAGTTTTGGACCAACTGTGAAGTGTGCTTTGGATCATTATCTTGTTGAAAGACCCAGCGATGACCTAAAGCCAGACTGGCAGCAGATTTCTTCAAATCATCCTTAAAAATGTCAATGTAATCCTCTTTCTTCATTATGCCATGTACCTGAACAAGGTTTCCTGTTCCTGAAGCAGCAAAACAGCCCCACAGTACTCTGTTCCCACCACCATGTTTAACTGTGGGAACTGTGTTTGTAGAGTTGAAGGCCTTTACCTTCCTTCACCAAACAAAAACTGTATCCATGAGCCCATACAGTTCCAGTTTTGTCTCATCAGACCAAAGGACAGATTTCCAAATGAATCCTGTTTCAAATGGTCCTGGACAAACTTCACTCTAGCTTTGATAAGCCTCTGTGTAAGTTTTCCTTGGCCAGTGACCTCGAACCTTCCCATGATGAAGAGCGCTCACAACAGTTTTTTGAAGACGTCCAGAAGTCCAGAAGAGGCCAGTTCGGTGACAATAACCTTTGCAGTGATCCGGGGTTCTTACTGGCATCTCTGATTATTTTCCACTCCTTGAAATCTTTGAAATCTTGCACTTGTGACCACTTTGCTCGAAGACTAGCCGATCTGGTCCAATTCCACAGAACAGAAAAAAAACACAGTATATCACATTTTGTGCTTGTGGGGTTGCATAGCAACAGACCAGTCAGAACACCCATGCTGACCCGTCCACCACCAAAAGTGCCTAAGACGCAAACATCAGAACTGGACCATGGAGCAACGGAAGAAGGTGGCCTGGTCTGATCGCTTTTTTACATCACGTGGATGGCCAGGTCTTACCTGAGGAAGAGATGGCACCAGGATGCACAATGGGGAGAAAGCCAGTCAGTGGGGGCAGTGCGATGCCCTGCAGGGAAACCTTGGGTCCTGACATTTATGTGGATGTTACTTTGATCCGTTGTTGCCTAACGGCAGCAGGCTCTTTCAGCAGAGTAATGCGGCTTGCCACACGGCAGATGATTTGAGGAACATGACAAATAATTGAAGGTATTGGCTTGGCCTCCAGATTCCAATAAGATCAAGCATCTGTGCCATGTGCTAGACAAACTAGTCTGATCCATGGAGGCAAGTTACAGGACTTCAAGGATCTGCTGCTAAAGCCCTATAGTTATAGCCCAGTAAATGCTTGAAGTACATAAGGAATACTAGTAGTACATTTTGAATGTATGTTAGCGTGAATTTCTTAACATACTGAACCATACTTGACCTTTCATTTTTGCATTTTTTTTTAACCCAATATCCGGCTGATTTAGTCATCTCCAAATCCAGCTAGGACTGCACCATCACACTCACTGGGAGGGTGATGCATGGCCTCCCTCTGTCACGCAAAGCTAGCCACCACATTTTTTTTCAAACTGCTGTCAACATTGAGTTACAGGACAGCTTAATGTGTTTGGAGGAGACCGCTGACTGCCAATTCTGTTGCCCGTGCTGGTAATGCTTAGAAAGTGGCACCCAGGAGACCTAATGAGTAACGTATTTGTTGTTTTTAATTGTGCTATGAGGAAACCCACTTGAATAAATGTATTTATTAACATACTCAAGCCCATTAAAGCCAAATTATTACTACATCAGCTATGATAACAGATAAAGATTTTAAATAAACCATATTATAGGCTCAGTCTAACTTAAGTTGCACTAAGTTGCAATTCAATTGTAGGGAGTTTCTAGTGTACAGAACTGACATCCTTAAATTACATACTTAAAGCTACAAGTGTAGCTTAGGTTTCCATAAAAGCTTTGCACATACATTTCATAATAATTACATTTAAGTCACCATAAATTGGACCTAAAAAGTATAAATCAAGCATGCACAGTATTCGACGCATCCGGATTTGTTACCAAAATGTTCCTATATATTTCATATATATGTACATATATAGGTTATACTGTATATACACACATTTGCATACACATACAAATGTCTATATATTTTTTGTAGTAGTTGTAAAATTTTAATTTTGTTGTGTTGTATAGCTTTTATTCTATTGTTTTGCGGCTCTTACCTTTGTACTGTCCACTTTCTGCTGTAGCAATACAAATTACCCACTTGTGGGACTAATAAATGTTTATCTTATCTTATCTTATCTTATATCAGTCAAGTCGGGATTATGTTGAATGATAATACATGGAACAACAGTAAAGCAGTAGACAAGCACTGTAAAGTGATTTATTGACACTGTTAAGACCTGTTTTAACCTAATGACTCCTACAAAGTGAAATTAATTATCCCTTCAACTTAAAAGACAAACAGGCTACTGAGCAAATTCAAAACAAGACATCACTACCACACTTACATGGTGGGCATTTTAAATTTCTGGAGGCATCTACATCTGGCAACAGCAAAAGGATTTCTGGCTTAGTCTTGTGCCGTTTTGTTTCCATTGCGCATCCTAAAACGGTAGCTAAAGCAGAGACCATGAAAGACGACAGGAATCTTTGATCCCGCGGTGCACTTTCTTTGTGTCACGCGGCCCAAACCAAGACCATGTTTGGGCGTCGGATCCCAGAGAGCTGTTCACTTTTGCAAACACTGAGTGAAGCTGAACGTGGCCAGGGGCTTGATATGACGCTATGTTGATCCACAGCAACTGACAAACAAAGCTTTGATAAAGACCATCACCTGACACAGTACAGGTTTTACATGTTCGTGGCGCCTGCTTGGGTTAGATGCTGCCTTTTAAGTTGAACGTTTCTATAATTTACTGCCTTTTTAAAATCCGCGTAAAGTCTGTGATGTATTACAGCTTCTTGAGTTCAGCCTGAGGTTTCCAAATGTAACCAAATCAAGAGGTAGTTTTTGCCAGCAGCCTTAAAGTCACTTTCTGTGTTATAGATAGCAGTCACATTACACTCTACATATGATCTCCAGATGATGGCAATATTCCAACTGCTACTGGCTACATGGCTGCTACTGCTGTTTTTCAGCTATGCAATATACTTGTGTTTATTTCTGAAAAAGAAGGAAACTTCGGGTGCATCTTGGCTGACTGTCTGCTTTGGGGTAGGAGTGTCTATCGCTTTAAAACATTCAAAGTACCATTTTTATGTTACGACCCACCATCTTAATCTGAATGCCCAGGCAAGCCCTCCCCAAATAACCTGATTCAACCACAATCACTGGTCAGGCCTTTCCCGAAAGGCCTTAATGCCACTCTCACCGTTCGGGGTCAGTTTGGACCTTAGGGGGAGTTTTTGGTTTTGACCAAGCCTTTCTGCACCAGGCCTCTGTAGAACTCCTGGAGGTACGTGTACACGCACTTCCAGTCGGGCTCCCGCATCCGCACCATATCGTCCACATCCAAAAGCTGGGGACAGTCCGCAAGCTTCCTACTCGCAAAACCACGGAATGAAAAGGAGGGAAGTGTTGTGGGAAAATGGAAGGACAGGAAAAAGAAGGGAGGAAGGAAGTGGGGGGGAAATTAAGAAAGAAAAGGAAAGAAAAGAAAGGGATGAAGGAAGTAAAGAAGAAAAAAGAAGAAAGAAAGAAAGAAAAGAAAGAAAGAAAGAAAAAAGAAAAAGACACGAAGAAAGAAAGAAAGAAAGAAAGAAAGAAAGAAAGAAAAAGAAAGAAAGGGAAGGGTGCAGTGAGCAGCCAAACGTCAGGGTGAGACAGTATGGAGAGAGACAGAGAGAGAGAGAGACACACACACAAAAAAATAGAACAAACATTACAAGTGTGTTGACATTTTGACGTGATTTCATGCTTCATGATCACAGACACACACAACAAAAGCACAAACGGAGCACCGGTCGGCATCCATTCGGTTTTGTTGTTAGACATTTTATGATGCACAGTTTGCTATTCAGGACACGTGTGCAGAAACATACAGTAGAAAATCAGGGACTCTGACAGTAACTTTCTTGTCCTATACATAAACGTGGCTCGTGAGGTGACCTGCACAGACCTTGTGTATCGTGAATGTGGGCGCTTGGTGACCGCTAAGCAGGATGCAAAGATGAAGAAAGGTGACTAATGACCTAAATTACTGCATGCACACTGCAAAAAATATTGGATGTAGGCATATATGAATTCTCAATATTCATATATGCCTGTGGAAACAGATATGTTGCCTAGATTGAAGATGCAGTGACGTGAATGTAGACGACATACCTATAGATTATCATTGGAATTACCTGGATGAAGATGCACCCGAGGGTAAGATTTAATCTGCATTTTATTCGATACATTACACTGAAGAAGAACAGTGAAAATGTAAACTTACTGATTATCATCAGGTGTATAGATAAGCCACTTCTTATGCGCTCACCTGTTTCCCATTTCCCTAGTTAGTATAAACACCCCCTGGATTTCAGTCTGTGCTTTTGGATTCTTTGTATATCAGAATCAGAATCAATCAGAAAACTTTATTTATCCCGGAGGAAATTGTTATCATCCAGTTTGCTCCCTGTTGACTCCCTGTTGGTCTTCTAATACTTATTTTTTTCATTGCCACTATATATTTTTTGCAGTGTATGCATTAAGGTGTACAGTAAAGCATGCAAAGCATTACATTTGAAAAGCAGGTGAAAGTAACAGCTACTGATGTGATGAGCCCAATAGTCACATTATTCCATGAGAATGAATGAGCTGTTCTAAATGAAGTAGAAAAGAGAATAAGGAGAATTGACAGGAGACAAATGGTAGCAGGGAAAGTCAAGGGGAAATCTGAAGACCCATTCACGGTTAACCAAAAGACAAGTCACGGATTCACTAAACGATGCCAAGTAGTGTTTATCCAGCAGGGGACATACTCAGTCTAACTGGATGCATCTGGTTTAGTACTACTCTGGGTAGAGGAGGGACAGTGGAAAATGTAAACAAATTTGCAACATTAAAGGAATTAAAGGAATACTTTAGCAAAATACCACTTTTTTGTTTACCATAGATGTGTCAAAGACTGGAGTTCAGAATTTTGCTTCTTTAATTAAGTGTTGGAGCTATTAGGCCACATTGCTAACAAATACTAGATCAATTTTCGTAAATACACCACCAAAACTTCTCTCAACCAGATTTTCAGTGAAAGTCAAACATTGTCATTTGAGCTATACATATGTATACTGTTTCATTAAAGCGTCTCAGATTTGTGGAACACAGTATGACTTTGAGTTACAAAAATTAAGTGCCAGTGTGTGGTCAAATGCGTAGCTCATTTAGACAACGAGGTCTGTTTTCCTCTTCCACCTCTGGGGTGGAAGTGCCGGAACGCAAATGGTGTGCAATTTGTGTGTTTCTTTTTTTATTTAAACCACCTCCAGTGTGAAGCTAAAGAAGCAAAATTTGGACTCCAAATATGTCTTGGTTGCTTGATTATTTGGGGGTAAGTAGAAAATGTGTGAATTAGATTTCCTGCCCAGCTATTCCTATAAGGGACAATCATTAAGTGAAAGCTTTCCCAGAATGACACTTCCAGCAGTTCCTGACTTGTCCATAGAAGTGATGCAAGGGAAGGTAGGGGCCATTTTCTGATGCGATGAATATTGAGTTAGACTGATGGACGTAAATTCTGGGGGCTAAACACAAGACAGGTTCAGTAGAGTCAGAAGTTACAGGTTAGTGTCATTAAGACACTAACCTATAACTGCAAACACCCAGAGCCTATTTTCAGCATTCACTCTAGTTGTACTGCAAAATAGTAGGGAAGACCA
Source organism: Alestes dentex (assembly GCA_037576975.1). NCBI lineage: Eukaryota > Metazoa > Chordata > Actinopteri > Characiformes > Alestidae > Alestes > Alestes dentex. The sequence continues at coordinate 1,006,340 of JBBIGA010000040.1, forward strand.
CCGAAGAGCTACTGATTCTGTAGAGTATCAATTTAGATTAATGTTAAAAGTTCACCAATGCACCCTCTGCATATATTTGATTATGTGACATAATAGGTTTTAATGGCAATAATGTTTAATGGTTAAAAAAAGCAAGAGATATTTACTGGCATGGAAAGAACGGTTAAAATCCACGTTCAAAGGTTAAACATTTTTAAAATATTTAATTGGTGGCATTAAACATTTGGGGTCCTGTGCTGTGTGCTTAAAAGTGCAAGAGTAAACGTGAGTGTGTTTACTTATATACTCACTCTGCTGTTTTGAAGGCCACCTCAAAGTTTTGTCTGCGATTGCTAGGGCTCAGGGATGAGTAGTCAAAGGCCTCGGGGAAGAAATTATGCACCAGAGCACAGAAAGCCATACCATCACTCCAGCTGGAGGAGAAGTTCTGAATGTCCACATTCTGAAAGGAACATGAAATTTAAATAGCAAGAGGGAATATGGGACTCATAGTCTACATGAAGTGTGCCAGTGTCTTTGTAATGAAACCAAATTAGCATTGCAAAGTATAGGCTCACAACACTGTCTATACTATACAAAACCACTGGCTGAACGAGTCCCCCCCCCCCTCGGCCATTGCTGGATAACAGTACCATCAATGTGTGCATGCGTAACAAACAAGTGGGAGCCACTTGCCCTAACTGACTAATCATCCAACCAACTACCAAACTAACCAACCAACTAACCTGTCAACTAACCATCCAACCATCCAACAAACTATCCAACCAACTAACCAACCAACCATCCAACAAATTATCCAACCATCTAACAAACCAACCAACCAACTATCCAGCCAACTGAACAGCCAACCAACTAACCAACCACCTTATCAACCAGCTAACCAACCAAATAAACAACCACTTTCATTATTCAAAATGACTGTGAGGCTGTTAGACTGATTAAGGAATAGCCGCTCCATCTCTGTACAGTAACCCAGTAAACCATTTCAGTACGGCATGTAATGCAAGAACACTACAGAGAAGCTGCGTAAACCAGAGAAACTGGTCAGAAACCTGTGGGCTTGCTAGTCTTGTAGTCTGTTAGCTGATGTAACAGACCTGGCAGCTAGTGTTCTCCTCCAGCATGCTGAGCTGAGCAATGTTGCATTAGCAGCAGGTTGAAAAGGAGGAGGTAGAAACCTGTTGTAATTGAATCTGTCAGCTGGCTCAAGACTATCACACAAAACCGGATTTTACTTCCTTTCTGTCAAACAACATTGGCCGTGATGCTAACACACCACTACATAAGCTACAAGGCTTTGTTAATTATCCCTGAGAATAACAGCTTTTCTTGTTAACCTCCTTACCTCATAGTCGCGAGTCTTAGCTCTGCACCAGTCCAACAGCATCTGTTTGATGGAGTTAGCGTTGGGTACGCCGAAGCTAGTGGAGCGTTGGACCCTGTTTATTTGTGCAGCTGGCAAGCTGTTAATAAAATGAAAGAAAATGTAGCATTTTTAACCCTTAGAACTCATAACCTATCAGTAAAATATGACAACTAAACCACTAAAAACCGGTGTTGCACTTCTACACTCTCGCTCAGCATGACGTCTGACACCAGCATCAATACAAACTGGGTGAATTTCTGTATAAGGAGCTGTTTGGCTGTATGATAACGATTTAGCATTTCTTTCGCTTTCGGCAAGGATCCGTGTCACTCAGGTTCTAAGGGTTAAAGTATCATTAGAGTACTGTTTGAATGCATTGTCACATCTGCCATACTTCTAAGGGACATAACAGTTTTGTCAGTACAAAAATGGTCATGAATATGCCACTCACCCTCCACCATCCTTCTCAAGTTTCTCTATCATGGCTTTCCGGGCCTGGGAGGTGGATGTTTTTGGCAGTGTCTGAGCCCTCATGATCTCCTTCTTGCGCTCAGCCTGCCTGCGCTCCAGTGCCGCCAAGCTGCCACCGCTGCGTGAAGTGTCATCCTCGCGATCAAACACACTGAGAGCAAGCAACCAGGAGCATCAGCAATGATGAACCAAAACCGCGTGCAGAAATGTATACTAACATGGGTTTGACCGATATAAAATAGATTATTTAGAATATTGAATTATACACACGAATTACTGTTCCTTATTCTAACGGCCACCTAACTGGCCACTACAGAAATAATTAACATCTCTATCTATAAAGAGTTGTGATGTTATGAAACTAATGCATTTATATAAATGTATTTCTGTCTAAACAGCAGTGTAGCCCTCCCATTTGCACTGAAGGTATAAAGAGTTTCAATCTGTTTTTTGTGTTGCACAATACAGGCCAACCAATCACAACAGAGCTCATCAGTCTTAAAACACTCACTCTTTAGGTGTAAAGAGAAATTGAACAGTCATGGAAAAATAAATTATGAACCGTTTTTAAAGTAAAGTGGCCTCTTATAGTCCCATGTGAACACACCACAGCACACAGTGTGAACAATGTGAAATTCTTTCTCTGCATTTAACCAATTCATTTGTTCAGTGGCCCCATGTTAAATCACATGACTAGAACACAAAGGTGAATCACTAAGACAACACAGCAAAATGATTATAACACAAATCTCTAATGGGCATTTCTCACCTTCCAACCTTCTTGGCTGAACTGGAAGAAGAAGAGGAATAGCTGTAGGATTTAGTTTGCATGGTCCCCCCTGAAACAAAATGAGGATGGAAAATTTTGAGATGTACAGAATTTTGCAGCTTATTATTCTTAGCAGCAGATAGGAAGAAAACTCACTGTCAGACTTCTGAGTATAAGTGGCTTCCATGATAGTGCTACGGGACATCCTGCTGCCATCATCTATAAGTATGGGCACACAAATCAGACAGACATGCAGGTTAAATTAAAATGACTAATAGATATGCCAACAATGTGTTCATTACTTTGACTTTAAAGGCTAAAATATAGATTTTTTTCCCAAAAGATCTTGAAAGGAATCATTTCCCCAGAGGTGCAAGTGTGGGATCTTAAATAAAATCATGTATCAATTAGCATTATGGCAAAGTCTGCAAAATTGCTCATCATGGCAAATTTCATTGAAAAGAATGTAGATGCACTTGCAACTAAAGTGATTTGGCCTAAATGCGAACTGATCCATAGTCTCAGTTATTTGATCCAAAATAAGCATATTTTGGTTGATCCCTGCCCAAATGAACTTACAAAACAAACCGAAATGAGCAGATTGTTCAAGACATGTTAAACAGTGAATCGCTCTGGCAATATCTTTGCCATAGAATTAACTGATATGATTTCATTTATTTATAAGATCCCACACTTGCATCTTTGTTAGCTGTTTGCGTATTTGTTAAGCGCTCATTCCAGTACGCTTGCCCCGGGATGTGAATTTTTTGAAGGATCCCTTAGTCACCTGACTGGGCAAAACGGTTGGTTTTTGTGATCTCGCTGACGGTGGAGCCATCTGCAGATTTCTCAATCTTCTTCATCACCACCTCCCCAGCGCCTGGGCCTGACCGACCCTTCTGAGACCTCTCCTCTCTCTGTTGTCTCAGCTCCCGCAGACGCACCTCCCGCTCCTTCTCTCTCTGGTCTGAGAGGGAGAGCAGCAGGGAAAGCAAAAGAAAAACAGGGAAGATGCAAGGACATGGCAGAGGGAGGAAAAAGAGAACATCCAAGCAAGAGGTTAGAGGTTTTATTTTTACATAGAAAGGATCACTTGAAATGGTTACTGAGTGACTTTAAATATTTGGCCAACTATGAAACAATCACATACTGTTTGAGCCTCACATACACACAATAACAGACACACTGTAACAGAAACAGAGACAGCTAATCTTCTTTTAGCTGAACGTGGTAAGCTGAACTTAATCAGCCTGGGTGTTTGTCTTACCTGTACATTTTCATTTCTAAGCCCCAAAAATAAAGAACAGAATGAAAACGTGGAAAGCTCTGGTCTGGGCAAAGTCAGATATTTAACAGCCAAAAAAGGTTAAGAGACCTTAAGGTGGTTGTTGGAGCTCGGCTAGTTAGATTCTGGGACCACCTTGCTTGCTCTGGCATTCATTTCCAGGTACATTTCCAACAACCTCACTGATAATTGTGCATGGCGGCTGGAAAACTTGCTTGCTCTGCCTGTGTGGAGTCATAAGACCAATACACTCTATGTAAGGTGTATGAGGTGAGATATGGGTGAAACTCTCAGTCGCAAACATTCAATGTGGACCGAACCAATAATAATAATACATTGGTCATGCAAATGCAACATGAGTGGAATTAGGACTTGGTTACCTCTGAATACAGGTGCAAAAACAAGTGAATAGGCTGCAGGCATATGCACACATCAGATAAGAAAACGCCACACACACACACACGGGCTAAAAGCCATCATACCTAGCTCCTCCTGAGAACATCCCAACCTGGCTTCTGAAGGCAGAGGGGGTAAAATGGAAAGATGGAATGAGGGGACAAACAGAAAAAGTGAAGGCAGCAAAGACTTTTGGGGTCCATATGTTCACCAGAAGGGGGAGGACATACAGACAGAGCAAGAGAGAAAGCGAGGGGCATACTGAGACAGAGAGAGAGAGAGAGAGAGAGAGAGAGAGAAAAGAGATAAAAGTATACAAAAGAGACAAAGAATGGTGACAGAAAAAAAAAAAAAAAAAAAAAAAATCACACTCACACATGGGTAATGGACTCACCTCTCTTTTTCTTTCGGAGTTCTCTCATTGCTGCTCTGATCATTTTCCGTTCTTCAAAATCTTTGGAATCATCAAGCTGATACAGAAAAAATAAAAGAATCACTAAAAATAAAAACACTGAAATCGTTCTCAGGCTAGTGGTCGATTTCCCAGACATGGACTAAGCCTAGTATTGGACTACACTTTCAATTTAATTCAGAGAACCTAGTAAACTGGGATGCTGGTGCTGTTGCTCGTCACGTTCCCTTGGGTTTGTTGATGGTGGAATGGGGGGCTCACCAGTGTCTCAGGCTGCATTCATGTCTATCATAGCCCTTGGCTCTGCCTATTCTGGCTACACTGCTATAACCAGTATGTTGGAGTCTTTAGTTATAAATTACCCTGTAAACTGAAAACAGAGCTAACTCTATTTTCTGTTTGTCTCCCATCTTCTCCGAGAGGAATCACTACACATCTGTCCCGACTGACTGATCACCATCAGTGCTCCAAATCACCACCTCATCCTGAATCTGCCATCACCGGGTTCCCTTTGCTCAACTGTTTTGGGTGCTTTCGACACCCCATGTGCTCCTCCCCCATTCAAGGGCAACTGTTGTTCAAAAGCTTCAGCAGAGATTGTTGTTCTTGTTGCTGTGGACTACAGACTCTACTTCTACCGACTCTTAACTGCACCTACCCTGTTAGCCATAGACGGGCAATCTGTTCTGCAGTGATTACGCCTGTAAACAAAAGCTTTCTATCGTTTGTCTCCCTAGAGACTCTGACTCTCTCTGTCTCTCTCTGTCTCTCTCTGTCTCTCTCTGTCTCTCTCTGTCTCTCTCTGTCTCTCTCTGTCTCTC
>JBBIGA010000040.1:1026827-1050168 GCA_037576975.1 Alestes dentex
ACACACACACACACACACACACACACACACACACACACACACACACACACACACACACACACACACACACACTCCAGTGACCAGTGAACCTCCAAATGTCCAATTTTTTAGATGGAAAGATGGTATAAAACAGTGGGTAAATGTAAAGAGCAAGCCTTTCTGTAAGACTTTGAAGTATGCAGACATTTTGGTCCCCTTTAAATATAAGCTGAACTCATTTGTTTTGGCTGCATTTTTTAAAGAAGTAACTTGGGAGGTTTCCAAAAAAGCTTCAGTATTGTGATTCACATCAGGTAGCATGAAAGCACTTCCAAATATAATGTATTTCAGGCCATACAGCCCACCTCTACGTATGCCTATAGGAAAACAGACAGCTAGACAGTAGCAGTTAGTGGTCAGAAACTGGCAATGACTCAAGCTCAGCTGAAGTCTACCGTGCTCTTAAAGACGCAGGCTTAATCGAAAACCATTCCATGGTGGCTCTACCGACTTTTGGCTAATGCTCTGGGCGAAAGAATGAGCTCAATGACAGAATGGAAACGTGGAGGCTTTGAAATATGCCCAGACCGCCTGCAGGCCACTTTCCGAGGCGAGGATGAGCGAAGTGCTTCCAAAAAAGGAAGATGTGACAGAGCTGTGGCAAAGTGACAAAAACACTGCAGAGAGAGAGAGAATCTGTGTGTGTGTGTGTGTGTGTGTGTGTGTGTGTGTGTGTGTGTGTGTGTGTGTGTGTGTGTGTGTGTGTGTGTGTATGAGCTGGGAGTTCCTTGTGATTACAGAGACAGAGATAGGGTCTTATCTGACTGGACTTTTTGTGGCTGGTAAGAAGTAACTCCTAATTATTGGACTGTTAGACAGAGCTTTTAGTGCAGTTTCCCCACACAACTGTAAACACTGGGAACCTCATTCGCTCTCTTAATGTTTCATCTTGTAAACTTCAATGTGAAATAAGTCCTCTCTTGATCCGCGCTGAGTGATGGTCCCATCTGCGCTATTGCTAAGTGAGCGAAAACCATGTTAATACCAGAAGAAATACACAGCAGTAATATAAATATCTTTTCGGCAGACACTGGAAAAGACATTTGGCATTCCTAGTGTCATCTGACCAAATTAGGTTTTTTGGTCTAATGTTCAACTTTTAATAAACATAATATATAGAAATGGGTAGACTCCATGCCAAATACCCAAAAGGACTGCAGTGCATTCCATTCGACTAATCCACTCTTCCCCACATCTGTGAAAATCACTGTGTCGCACGTTGTCAAGAAAAACAACAGATGAAAGTTTCTGTCTACCTTCTCAGATTCAAACATTTAAAAAAACGATTGGCTTTGAAAGCTCACCCCACCTTATAACCTAAAATTAAAACCCAAAAATTTAAATGAAACAGCCATAAAGTATCTCTGAAGTATAAGCTTTCAAAGATCTTCCAATGCAGCCATCAGCAGTGGATGACTTTTCACTTGCCAGCATCTTTTCTCAGCAACTTTTTATCCAAGAGTTAGTCAAATGCACTTAATAATGTAATATAAAGCAAAAGCATCATCTCAGAAAAGCACAGAAGCTACATTACTGTGTGCTAATACTGACACAATGGATTTAAAGGTGGCAATATTTGAAATCTTTTATATAAAACAACATTGTTTTGGTTTTTTTTTTACATAAAATACCCATCGTTAACATTATTATTAACATCAGCGATCCTTAAGGTCCAATTGTGTAATCGTATATTCACTATCCCAGGAGGAAAGTAGTGCAAAAATGAGTCAAAAAATATTGCTGGAATGGAGTTTGGTACAACAACATTTTTGGGCAATATGACCACGATAAATTATATCCCCATGTGTCAACGGTTTTCCAAGAATATCATTATATAGCTAACATATCATGGTATAGAACACTGAACCATCGTATGTGTTTTCACAAACAAGGCATAGTAGATCGGTTGAGTTTATTTAGTGCAGGTAACATTTAATAATCACTGTACTTATAGACTAGATAACATTTTTAAATGTGGCTCCACTAGTTTGTTTTTGTCCATTCCAGCTTATGAGAGGTCAGGAAAAAATGACACGTATCATTAAATTTTCCTATGCTGTTTCTGTACTGAAGACAAGCCATTGACGTACCACCCATTTGCACCCTGCAGGTACTAATGTGCCACTGTATATATCAAAATTACATCCATTTACAAAAAACATACAAACACCATTTGTTCTCTAGAATTGATTGGTAAATTAGTACCAAAAACTGAAACGTGTTGAGTGAAGTGATTTCTATCAAGGTGGCCCTCACTGAGTGATATCACGACCAGTACAGTACCCACCTGTCCTCTGGCCCGAGGTGCCAGTGATTATTCGGGGCATCATGCTTGCCGCCGTGGACGAAGAGGACGCCGAAGCTTGTGGGGCGATGGTTCGTCCATCCCTGATCTCGATGGTGAGGAAGGTCTTCATGTTGGACTGGGGATCTCCCTGGGGGTCTGGTGTCCTGGAAGATGCTTTTCCCTCGGGAGTCTGCCCCTCTTCTGAACCGTAGCAAGCACTCCTGACATTTTCAGTGGAGTTCTGCGGCCCGCCCACTGCTCCCAGTGATTGGACGTCAGACGGAGGCTCCGATTGGTCAGGCAGGCCTTTGCTGAAGTTTCCCACTCGCCCCAGAGAGATGGACGGACAGGAGGAAGGAAGGGATGAGGGTGCATCTCCACTCTCAGAGGGGGCTTGAGTGGCTGTCGCTGTGCCAGAAGCATTCGTAGAAGAGGGTCCTCCATGAACATCTCGAGTCTGGCTGGAGATCACAGCTGGTTCAGCAAATCTGCGCACCCGGTCCCGAACTGAGCTCGCTCGGTTGAACAACTGTGAGGTTTTGCTTGTAAATACTGTAAAGACACAAAACAGAGAGTCAAACAATAATATAGCAGCCCTCGAACCACAACCAGAAAGAACCTTTTACAAAAATTACAGAGGCTTAAAAGCTACAAGTGCAGACGAGGGCTGTTTACATAGCGAGGAAATATGTACACACATTTTTACATCCAAACAGAACACAGCAAACAGAAATTCACACGGACGACGTGAATTACAGACGCGGCTCTCAGAGTATTCCCAATTCTGTTTACTTTCTACTGCGGCTGATACGGGATATTCTCTTTAAAGTTACAAAGCCTTGAAGGGGGGGAGGAATGGTAGATTGCAATCGTACACTGGACGGGGCCCCTAAGCTTGTGCATGCTGTAATTGCCCTATTCGGTCATGAGAACGAGTGAGGGCTTTGGGATGCAGCCATCAGACAGAGGGAGGGCAAGACGTCTTGATACCGAAAAGAGTGGGAACACTTTCACCCCTCCTCCCGAATCACAAACAGGAAAGTCCTAGAAGGTGCACTATACATACGGTACCAGTCAAAAGTGAATTATGTAGAGAAGAGGCCTTGACCAAATTAGTCAATTGACATGGTGGATAAATGTGAAGCGCTGCAACATTTGGCTTTAGCATTTTTCTGATTTTTTTTCTCTCTCCATTAAAGTAATATTAAACATTAAACAACTTTTAATAAATTATTCCTACTGCCTCTTGAATATTGGGTTTTTTTTGCCTATATAGGCCACCAAACAAGTTGTCAGTTTAAAAATCTCTTCAGAAACAAAATTGTCTATGAAATGAAAATACTCATCTCATATTAGTTCTGTGGTTCATTATGATCTTTTTACTTCTTCGATGTATAACTGCGTATTAATGAGCACTAAAACTGGAGGACAGGCCATGAAAAGTTCTTTCTCAGAGCCAAGATAAGTACTTATGAGGTTATTTTTTTTATTTTGACTTTTATTTTGATAGCTGTTAAGATGTAGAAATAAAGCTAAATATAATTGAGTTCTAGTTTATGTATAATTTTATCAATTTGCATTTTCATTCAGTTTAGTTGATCAGTTTCACTCTGCGCTAAAGAAGCTGGATTGGACAGAAATATAAATCATGTTTTGATTTTTGCCTCTAGTTTAAACTTCATCGTAACGTTTTGCAGCTTTTGCAGGTTTACTGCTACTTTTGTATTTTGGATTGTTCATTTATGGAAATGTATCCTGTGAACTTGGCCTTTGTCACTAAGCTCTAATTCTCAGTTTCACATCACACCACACTCTGTACCATCACCTTCAACCAGCTCATCAGCTCCGAGAGCTGCAGCAGCAGACTCATTCACACCCAGGTAAAGTAAGGCACTTTTCCGTATGTCTACAGGAACCATGCTGTACCTAAACTGTACTGTGATGGTACTGAACTTGCAGCACTCTTTGATTTTCCAGTGTATCTCAGTTCACTAACGGAGTTTCTGACGAATCAGCGGCGCAATTCTCTCCACACAGTTCATGTTTAAATCCCAGGACTGCCAGTGGAAGCACAGAGGCACCCTTGAGCAACGTCTCCTAAAACTGCTCCCGGGCGCTGTATCCCTTCCCAACTGCTTCACATGATGAACGGGTTAAATGCATAGGACAAATTTCAAACAGTTCACACTGGGTGCTGTGGCGTGTTCACGTGTAACAAATGGTTCATTTTCAGTTTTTAGCAAAACTATCAAAGAACCTAATTCAGTTCTCAACTCACTTTGTCTTCCCTTCCCTGCTTGATTTAGTCTGATGTTTCCCTAAAGCACCTTTGAAAAAACTGGCAGATGTAGCTAACATGTGTTTTCTGGGTCAGGAACGATCAAGGAAAGCAAAGAAGAAAGGAAGGTCAACTCAGTTTTTTGGACACAGTCCATGAAACATTATAGATGTTATCACTAGGGACTGCAGCCCATAACCTGGCATGTCCACTTTCGAGATCGAAGCTTGGGAGATTTCACTGCTTTTTAGAGTCCTTGCCCATAAGTGGTGGAAGGAGCTTCACCCCGAACTCACTAGTCGCTCTACTCTGAAGACAATATCTAGGGTAACACCATTATACCATTGCAACATCCACTGCACATACTGTTTACTTATTTTAAATAAGTAAAAATAAGTTATGACTAGCTTTAAACGGCTCATCCGGTGCCTCGTTCGCCGAAGTGCCGGGGTCAGCTGCAGCAAATCAGCGTAAACAGATTGAGTCTTTTCACAGACTATCACCTCCGTCACGGGATCTCCTGCGAGCTGCTTCTCCGTCAACCAACACCATCAGCAGCTTCTCCATATTTTCATGGATAGATGTCCGCTGTTTAGAAAATACTTTAACACCATTGGCTGGTGTCATAGCCTTTATCGACTCCTTCTGCTTCAGTAAGGTACAGACTGTAGAAGCAGACTACACTCGTACTGCTTCACCAAGTCGACTACACACACACCTTGGTCATGTTTTTCTAATTTCTTTCTTTAATTCAATGCACATCGTCTGCTCCTTCTCAGCACTGTCCTTCGCACTCACTTTCTTTGGATGGATAAACAAACTTTTGCAAAATAACTGCAAGTACAAATGCTCGTAACCTGAATTTTAGCTCTCAACTCAAAACAAAAAATCTGCCGAGAGACGATTTGGAAAACTCGTAAGTTGGGACACTCGTAAGTCAAGGTACCACTGTAAATATTTTTAATTTATATATAAAATATAAGTGAACTGTGGTTTCGTATGACATGCCTGAATCTTGAGAATAGGCAAGTGTGCAAAATTGAAAAAGAGTGAATAATAATAATAATAATAATAATAATAATAATAATAATAATACCCACAGCAGCAACAACAACATTAATATTAATAATGTCTATATTTATATTTTTGTTTTATTTATATAGTGTACTTTTTATACTATACTGGTGTGTTGTGTAGCTTTAAATCTAATGTTTTGCTGTTCTTAACTTTGTTCTGTCCACTTTCTGCTGTAGCAATTCAAATTTCCCACCTGTAAAGGTTTATCTTCTTATAATAATAATAATAATAATAATAATAATAATAATAATAATAATAATGATAGTAAATCCATATTGTCATAGTACAAAAACAGTATCTAAAATGGTATCTTTATAAGAGATAGCAAAAGGGTTTTTTTTACAAAGTAATTCTGTCTGAGCATCACAGTTACACAGAATGTAAAGGTCAGATGTGGTCAAATGATAAAGGAAAAACCTCAGTAAGAACTGAGTGAAATTAAAGTGTTTAATCATTTCAGGGGTTTGTAAATATGATATTTTCAATTACCTGTTTCTTTGTTAGGGGAAAACAGAGCTTCCGTTCCTGATGTGACCTAGAGACAGGAGATTCATTAAATTAATTAAAAAAAAAACTTGAACTCCAAACAAATCAATGCAGCCAGCACATACAGCAGTACCAACGGCCTTTTTCTGTAATATTGTACCACAAAAAAATACGTCACATTTTAAATTTGATACAGTAATCGCTTTGCCACCTTAAACTGGCATGTAAATGAAAAATAAAGACTGGCTTCTTGAAACACATAACTAAACTGTATTGCAAGCATCATTCAAATGTAACTAAAAAAAAAAATCAAGGTCCATTTCATGAAGCTGGTGACCGTTTTCTTCTGTGCTGCTACATGTAGGCATTCAGCAGAACCAGAATGTTTAGGAGAGAGAAAGGAGGTGGCTAGTTTATTTACGTGGCATGGTAACGAAACTCTCAGAAGGCTGTCCCTTCATACCTATAAAACTCTGTTGTTTATGGTCGTTCCCTAAACAAGGGGGTTATAAAAGCCAGGACTCCGCATCTGTGCTGGTCGTGAGTGATGGAAAAAGTGAGCGGTCGACTAGGCTGGACGGAGTCTCACCTGCAGCTGAACATTACCTCCTAGTGGAAGCTTTGGAACATTAGCATTTCCCCTGAGATTAAACCGAGACTCATCTCAAGTCATTCGTCATTGTACCTCACCTTCTGCTTAAAGCTGCTGGCTTTCGGCCTTCCTCTGGACTCCTGCTGCAAGCAACTGACTGGATTTTCTGTCTTCTTGGAGTTTACCGCCCCATCAACTGTCTCCACATCAGCCGTTGTGGCAGAGCCCTGGTCGTCAGCCTTGCTCATCTCATGGTTGTTAATCTCGTCCTCTGATTTTGTGCTTAGTGAATATCCACCCGCCCCTCGCTCTGCCCCCACAGGCCATACCGAGGGGGTGCCTAGCTCAGATGCGTCCGATTCAGAAACGGGCCTCGAGCAGGCACGACTGCACTCTGACGAGCCCGAATCCAGCCGCTTGCGCTGCAAGGAGTCTTGGCTTCGGTTGGACTCCCCGGAATTGGAGCGGTCCCGGTAAGAAGGGATGACATCAGAGGAAGGCGAACCGGAGTCTTGCTGAGCGCGGAGGGTCAAAGGGCAGGACACCTTCTCCCTGACCAGCGGGTCTAAGACTAACACCATGTCAGAGTTAGAACCTGAAAACACAATGTCAGGCTTCATTAAAGACAACGAATCAGCTTTGTATTTTGATAGCAGTCTGTATGATAAGTTCTCAGGTCATTTTTAAGTTGTGCTCCCCCATTTTGAGTGTCAAGATCAGATACACTGTTTAGATATACTGTAAGTTTGACCTAGACAGCAGCAATGGTTAAAGGTACATTTCTGTAAGTTTCAAAAGAACAATTAATGTAATAGACTGAACTGATACCACTAATAAAGCAACACAAGTATGGGATTCACCGTCTAGCTAACCTGTCAGCTAGCAGCAACAGCAACATTTATGCATCAGATAATGTTCACTTGTTCTTAAATACAGTTAAATTTATACAGCTGTTTGGAGAAATGCCTTGAATCGGTTTAATCAAATGCAGTTTAATCCATTACTATTGATTTGAATTGCCAACTATAGCTGATTTGAAGCTCATAGCTCATACAAAACTTTCCATTTGAAGTTCAGTGGTCACAACGTTGGTATTCACAGATCTGTATCATATAAATACATATTAAAAAGCCCCTTCGCACCAAATCCCCCCCACCCGAAAATACATCAAACAATTCAAAACTTGGGTGGTGCTTAACCTTCCCGTCATCCCACAACTAATTCTGCAATGGCTTTAAATGAATCAATGCAAAGCCACATTTTACTTTTGCGACCCCCGTACTACAACCCGCTGACAATTCAGCCACTTCAATAACCACAAAACTCCTATGATTTGTACTCGCATAGTTTCTTGTTTGTGTCTTGTTTTGTTAAATTTGAAGTCCTCATTCTCACAAGATCTTAATCTTAATGGAGTTTTTCCTTGTAAACTATGAACTATAAACAAACACATGCCTAAACAAAGCAGACATTCTCAGTGATGTCATAAAAAAAGTGTGTTTACAGTGAAATTTTTAAACTAAAGGAGTGTAGGTTTTAATTATCAGCACTTTAATTACCAGATGATAAGAAATGCTCAACACAATAAATGTGATGAGACGCTGGCAAAGTTTAAATCTTAGAACATGAGCAGCACGGATCCGTTCTAAAAAAAAATGGCATCAAATGCAAAAGCAAATAAAGATAAAAAATGAACAAACTTCTTTTATTATAGGTCTTAGAAATTGGAGATGCTGACTTCCCCTGATGCATCAGGTTAGCATCCTGTTTGTCCTTCTGTCTAAATTATAAGCAATTCCACACTCACAGACCACCGGCCTTTGAGGGACTACAGAGCCAGAACCAAACAAACCACTTGGGGGCCTTCGTGGTTTACCATTCGAAAAATGTCCGAGAGCCACTGGAGTTGAAGGAAAGTTGAAGAGAGCAGGGGAAGAAAAAAAAAAAAAAGACAGACACACAAATAAATGGGTTGCAAGCCTAAAAAATGTTGTGAAAAAAACAGTTGTTGTAGTAAGCGCTCAGGGTGGGGATAGAGACATTTCCTGTCGCTGTGCGTGTCTATGCACACATGGGCCCTCGCTCGGAAGGCAGAACTGGGACAGGAAAAGAGAGATCCAGGGACAGGATATGCAGGGTGGGCTTGTAAATCTAATGGCACTCTTTCTCAAAATTAGGGTCAGCAAATGGGTGAAATTCGTACGACTCTTAAGACCAGATTTTGTGGAGATACTGAACAAATGAACTTGCTATATGTATATGTATCTTATTCTGGTGTTACTTTTTTGTACATATTTTATGACTCCCTAAGTGTATATAAAGTTCATGTTTTTCTTCTCCTTTTGTTCCAAGAGCGTTTTTATATAATTATGTTCCAACAATAAAGAATACATTAAAAATAGGGTCAAATGACAGTTCACTGGTCAGTTTTCTTGGAAAAATACAAACTCGATTTATTTTTGTATATTAAAAGGTAATTTAATAGTGGTGCTGCACTAATGCGGCCTTAAAACGGAAAATAAACACAGAGCAGTGAAACAGAATGAAAAAATTAAGGACTACTCTTTTTTCATCTGCCTAATTTGTAGTGGATCTATAGCACATGATGGAGCTAAATGGTGGATCTGTAGTGTTTGGTGGATCTGTACGGAGTGTCTGTTGATGGATGATGATGGATTTGTAGGGTAGGGTGGATCGTTAGGATATGTTGAATCTATAGCAAAGGGTTGATCTGCAGCAAAACATTTATGATTCAGAACAAATTTAGAAGAAAAAGAGAGCTGGTCAACATAATATCTATCATTACTGTGACAAACTGTGTAACACATCATCGTTCAAAGGACACTACTGGTCCTTTTTGTGTCTGTTCCAACTCATGAGCTGTCAGAAACTAAAACATTGTGAGATATTGGGTACTGATGAATTTTCTAGAAGTATTGTGATCCTATTTATTTGCATTATAATGTTTTACCCAATTTCATCCAACACTGGAGTCACAATAAAAAGCAGTTTTGGACTCCTTAGAGGGGTAGCTGGTGGCCTGGTGGTTAGGGGGTTGCCCCTGTGATCCGAAGGGTGAGGGTTTGAATCCCAGGACTGCTAGTGGCACCACTGAGGTTCCCTTGAGTAAGGTACCGTCCCCACACACTGCTCCCCGGGTGCTGTGTTCCTGGCTGCCCACTGCTTCACTTGGTGAATGGGTTAAATGCAGAGAAAAAAAATTCACGCTGTTCACACTGCATGCTGTGGTGTGTTCACGTATGACAAAATGGTCATTTCACTTTTTCAATTAGATCCCCAGAGATGGACAGGATGGTCCTTTGTCTTCCATTATCACTTATCATGATGCTAACCAATACGAGCGTCAGTTGCTAATATCAAAATAAGCAGGTCAGTGTTCTCCTCCAAGCGTGTTGAGCTGTCAAAGGACGTTGTGCAGTCTGAAGAGGAACACTAACCCATCCTGCGTCTCCAGGGATCTAACCTTCTCATTTAGGAGTCCAAAACGGCTCTTTATTGCATCGCCAATGTTGAAAAAAAGTGGATAAAACTTCAAAAATATAGTATCACAACACTTCAAGAAAATGTAACAATACCCAATATGTCACAGTGTATTAGTTCCTAACGACTCATGAGTTGGAACAAACACAAAAAGGACCAGTAGCGCCAGATTTAAACAATAAGTTACAAAGTTTGCCACAGTAACAATAACTGTTGTCATGTTGCCTGGCTCTCTTTTTATTATAAATTTGTTTTAAGTGATTGTTTTGCTACAGACCCAACCTTCCCTGCAGATCCACTCTATGCTATAGATTCAACGTAACCTAAAGATCCACCCTATAGCAATGTTCAATAGCATTATGTGATCATGGAGACTTAGCAAGTGGGGAGGGCAAAATCAGGAAGAAATTTGTGTGGAAACAAAAGACAAAATAAACCAAATACAAAAAAAAAAAAAAAAGTTCTGGTATCACTTTTCCTAAATATTTCTGATAGCCATGGCAGTTAGGCAGTGACTTCCATCCACGTCACTATATCCAACATTCCATACACACCACGTATTGTCACAAATTCTTCCTTCTGGAAAACTAGTCCCATCTATGAAAGAACTGCAGATTACACACAGATTTACAGCTAAACCTGCAAATACCTGTGGACGGAATTTAGCAACAGAATGCTAAGTGAGTTATGAGTCAAACTGTCAAAAATGGTGTGTGATAATGAACTGCATGCTGTAGATATATCTGTTAGACACTAGACTGAAATACAATGGAGTACTCCTTTCAGAAAAACAGTAGGTTTTTCTAAAAGGTTAACAGCACTTAAAGTCATTTCCTTCAAAGCTGTTGTCTCCATAAGTCTTTCAGACTGTGGGAGAGGACAGGGTCACATGACCCAGACTGCTCTTTGACCATAACGAGCCCGGACACTAATGCTCTTTTAAGGTAATAAAACGTCTGAGTGAATCCCTGTCATTTTTGGGAGAGTCACTCTGCCCTAACATCTTGATACTTTTAACATGTGGCAAGGAAGCTTCTGTTTCCACCATTTGCGCATCACAGCAGGAGCACGGCACAGCCTGTCTTTTTCTTTAATGCCCAGTCTGCTCGCAGCACTAGTGCAGCCAGACCACGGCCTTTAAAAAGTGTTTTTCAACGCTCCTGCCCTCAATTCAAGATTTATGGTGTCTGTTGGACCTGCAGTGTACCGCTGAAAAAAATTCTAGAAGCAGGACAATAGCAGATTTTGGTGACTCTGCAAAGGTCTGGAGATGTCCGTGAAGTAGAATGGCTGCTGTTACTACTACTACAACTACTACTACTACTAATAATAATAATAATAGTAATAATACTGCTACTACCACCACTACCACCACTACTACTACTACTACTACTAGTAATAATAATAATAATAATAATAATAATAATAATAATAATAATCATACACAACCAAGGAATATAAGCGAAACATTAGTAAAGAGTCCATATTCTACATATTTCTTGTATTTTATATTTTCTCCCCTATGGTCTTCTTACAATATTAGTGTTGGTTTATGTACAAAAACCAATTAATTTTCCAACATATGTTTATTCCTTAGAATTAAACGGGCTGCTTTTGCTACTGTACCTTTAAGATCAATGGAAATCTGTTCTGACTGGCTCTTGCAAAAAATCACTGGGCCTAAAATACTCCCTAAAGCTCACAAGAGGCTGATTTAAACTGGTTATTTTGCAGCCTGGTTCCAATATGGACATTGGAGTGAAAGTTTCAAAAATGCTAACAATCCATCAAATACTCCAGCAAACCTTTTTCTAAAAAAAAGGCAAGAAAATTCAGTTTTCCATGATATGGGCTCTTAAAGGTTCAAAACCTAGGTAGCATGTAGAATAGCAGAGATGATGAGGCACAGCCCATTCCGTGGCTTCATCTGATTGCTGCCGTGTCCCGTTTTGTTTACAGGGCGCGGGGTGGCAGGCTGTTAGGTTTACAGATCCAAACCCTAAACACATTCTTCTCCATCAGCAAAAACAAAGCCACGCCACTCTTTCAGACAATTGCCAGGCTATAGATAGACCACAGCAGTGCGGATGTCTGGCCCGAACAAGAGGACCGAGTCAGTTAAAGGAACAGCTTGAGAGAAAAAAGAAAGAAAGGGGAAAAAACCCCACAATTTTGCTAAATTTATTCCTTAACACTTAGAACCCAAGCATCACGGATCCGTGCCAGAAGCGCAACAAATGGTAATTTGTTGTCATACGGCAAAACAACTCCTTATATGGAAATTCCCACATTATGGTTGAGGTGCCAGACGTCATGCTGAGCTTTGTTTGGTGCTCCTGTGTCATATAGAACCAAAGTTATTATAATTTTAAAAACATAATAACTGCAGACTCGGGTTTTAAAAATGGCGTCACATCCAAATCATTCACAAAATTTGAACCCGGGAGAACTTTCAGGATAGTCTCCGCCTACAAGTGGGTGTAGAAAACACGCAGAGGGAGGGGCTCCGGAGAGCAGCCGTGTGGCGGTGCGCCGAGAGAAAGAGCAGCAAGCAAAGCGCGTAGGAGAACAAACACCGGCTTTAGACCGTTTATATTTATTGAAACATGATTTTACTAATACGCTCTATTAGAAAGGGTTCAAACAAACGCAGAAAGGACAAAGATCCTGGAGTTTGCTTATTTCGTTTTGCACAGGAGCTACAAAGCTAATGTCACTAACAGATAATAAAAGCTTATAGCCCAGAACAAATGGAATGTCTACTCAGATCCGTCAACACACACTCGCCTTAAATCACTGCCCAGTTGCTAAGTATTCTCAAACGAACTTACTTGAGCGGTTTCAGAAATTGTATGAAATTCTGTTTTCTAGAAATATGGACACAAAGTACCAATATATTGGCTGCGAGCTGCCTGCTACTACTGATTATTCAGATGTAAAGTACTTTATTGCATTCTTATTGACCAGAAACAACAAAAACAAGTGGAAAAAAAACAACAGAGAGGGCATAAATTGGCCCATATAATGGAAGAATGAATTTTAATGTGGTTTGTAATGACTGTTCACATCTCATTTTCCAGTCCAAATACAGAATCTTGCAAAACAAGCTTGTTCTAAGTGTTCAGTTTTTAAGCAGTTTATTCTAAGCATTTCACCCTGGGTTACTTTTTGAATAAGAAAAAAAAAACATAGGCCAGCAAATCACTACAGAGTTCATTTACATATATGGGTTTTCTGAATCTGAATCTAAACTCACAGCCACAAAAACAGACTGTTGAAATAAAGGGTATAAACAGAGACTGGAAATGGTCATGTAAAATTAATAACGACTGTTTTTGCTACATATACCCACACAAAAGTGGATTCTGGGGGGAAATATAAAACGTAGAATAAGGACCCTTTAAGAGAGGAGTGTGACGGTCTGCTGCTCTGAGCTTTTAGCAGAACGTCTTTCCGGAGAGTCGTTCGCATAAACAAAACACGAGGTTTCCGTGACAGGGCTCCTTTGGGCTTGTTTGTTTCTCTTTGATTACATTTATAAAATTGCTCCTGACTAAAACAAACAAAACAAAACGGGGCTGCAGCAACTAATAAAGGAAGTTTATACCCAATTAGCTTTGAGCAAACCACATTCCTACACCACCACCCTTGCCTCAAACCACATCCATTTGGTTTATGTAATGACAAATAGACTTGTTTATGTGGTTTCTGACACTTTACGACAGAAATGTCCGGGTCCACAAAGGGCAGGTGTGGCAGCCCGGGTTCATTTCAATCAAGAAGGAGAAAACACTATTTGAGGACAAGATGATTTAAACAAGTGGAAACAAGTTGTTGTGGACCATTGTGGACTGAAAACCACTATACCATACTGTTATCTATAAAAATGGACACTCGTGAAACAAAAGACAATAGGATCAGCAGCATTCCAATTTGTCATGTTGTGTAATATTCTGGAGCACAGTGTTGCTCCCTTAGCCTCACTTATGGCGCTTTTCCACTGGCACAGGGAACCGTGATGTACCACAAACACATTTTTTTTTCCCAGTTAAATTAAACTGACCTATACCCGAGCTGCTATACGCCAGGGATAAAAACGGGCCACAGCCGTGCGGACTGCATCATTACATTCTGATTGGTCACGACGTGAAAAGTGAAAAAATAAATAAATAAAGAAGATACAAACTAATAAGTGAGAAGCCAGCGAAGTACAAGCACTACTGTCTGTTTGGGCTGAAGACAAATTTATCTTTAACTCTGTGAGACACATGAAGGTGTTCCAGTACGTCACTAACAAGTTATCTGGATTCGGTTTTCATCACATGGATAAAGAATGGAGAGAGAAAAAAAAAAACCTCAAACATGACTATAAATAATAAAAGACCACAATAACAAAAGCAGCTCTGACAGGAAAACTTTCCGCTGGTTCGAGTCCATGGACGCTCTTTTGGGACGACCGGAAAAGCGCCTTTACATTAACAATGTTGTCCCTTTGGGTCTTCGTCCATCAAAGTTCTCTCACTACAATTCCCAGCATGCATTATCCAAATATGCAGTGGCGAACCATGACTATTAAAACCAGGCCTTTAGTTTGGGCCATTAATATAAAAACATGTTTAAAACAAGGAGGAGAGAGGCTTCAGCAGAGTGTGCAGACATGGAGAAGCCACTCATATGCTCATCATATTTACTCATTTATTGGAAATCAAAATGTGATTGCTACGTTGGTCCATTCCTGTCATTTTTTAATAATGCTGGTGCATAATTTGGCAGGCAAACTCCTGAAGGCCTAACCAATAGAAGAGCTTGCTTACTTATAACTATCGAGATACCACAAAACTGATTGGATAATCCATTTTAAGCTATTTTAAGTAACTGTGCTCTATTGTTTGCAACCAAGGTGGTGGGCTGGCGCCCCGCCCAGGGTAAGTCCCGGCCTCGCGCCCACTGACCCGCGACCCTAGTAAATATTAAGCGGTTACAGTGAATGTTTGCAACCAAAACTTATTAATTTAAACACAAAAATTAAAGTCTGTACCTTTGTCTATTTGTATTGACAACAATACATCAAACAGTGTCTGAAACCACATAACCAATTCTATTTGGACAAACTTTAGACAACAAACATGTCTAATGATAATCTACAGATGGTCAAAGTCTGTACAGGTGCTTCAAACTTTTAACAAGACCAACAAATAAATCACATTCCCGGTTCTTTAAAGACTCTTTTGAGCCATGTGCCCTACGAAAATATACAAGCTATTTAAGACGCATTGTGTCCAACACTTCACAGTCACCCCCACCCCCTTAATTTGCCCAGCCTCAGACACTCAAGGAAGTTTGTTGTTTTTCTAGTTAGTCCACTGTTGGTGTAGCTGTGTGTTTAGGGTCAGGATCATGCTGCAAGGTAAACATCCTTCCAGATGTCCTCTTTTTGATATCAGGGAGCAGTATTTCCACAGAACATCTGTATGAGTTTTCCATAGTGTCCAGGTCCACAGCAGCTTAGTGCCTCCTGAATTCAAAAAGTTCCATAAAAGGACGTTGCCTAGCATGAACAATATTGGAGTTTAGCCAGTGGTTGTGGGGGAAAAAAAGCACTGAAAAACAAGGTCTTAACTGTCACGGGAGCAGAGGGCACTGGTTTCTTTTTGCCAGCCTACGAACACGCCGAGTGAGTTACAGAACAACCAAAAAAAACAAAAAACAAAAAAAAAAACAAAAAACATACCTGCACATAAAGGCCTACAGTTTCTTCAAAGTAATCTCAACAAGGGATCGCCACTTGTGAAATCTTTTTATGCCTGGCTCCTGATCCGTGTCTTTCAAACAACAAGCGGAGATCTTTTGTTGCTAGCGCAAGGTTCTTGACTTTGATATCCACACTAACCAGCAGAGATGGCCTAAAGCGATTTATTATAAGCAAGCGAGAATCCGTTAATCGTTTATGATTTACATGAGCCGGTTGTTGGCTTTCAGCTTTGGCCGTTTGGTTTGAACTACTTGAATTTTGTCACTTAGCATTGCTAGATCTCCTGTGGTGTTCTTGCTTTGAAATTGGTTCTTCTTACATTTTGTTTAATAAGTTACTCATTTGAATTTAATGAACTCGTTTGTAAGGTTTATGTACTGAAGTGAACATCATGGGATAGATGGTGTCCACTTACCATCCAGACCCTCAAACGGTCTCCAAATACTATTGTGATGGGAGCATAAGTACATAAGTGTTTATTTCACATTTGGTCTCTCTCATCTTTCACTATTTCTAAAACTGTAGTTTACTTATATGGTCAACAAACAAATCACTTTTAATAAACCATTCAATAAGTGTCCAACCTACAGAAGTTTGGAATGACTCAGATTGGAGGGAGTGAAGTCAAGAAGCTATTGTTGGGAGAGAAAGGTCAAGTTAACCTCGTTCCTTGGGTGTTAGGATCTGTAGCCTGTTGGTGAAGCTAACATCAAGGACCACACACCACAGTACAAGTTTGATTCGGACTAAATGGTGGCCTGCCGAAGTAAGTGTAGACAACAAAAGCATGTATCTGAGAAAGCAAAGTCAAGTGACTGGTGCTAAAGTGACAAAAAAGTCAAAACTCAAACCTGTTCTGCAGTGTCTGGAACTGCAGAGCTTCAGCTAAGCTAAGCTTTAGGCCTAACCATCATGTCCAAGCTCTCGTCCAACTGGACATACAGGGAAACAGCCTCAGACAAAATGGCCTCCGATGGAGACATTTGCGATTCTAGGCATTCGTACTATATTAAAGTGTTTTAATGTCCAAACTAAAGATGGCAGTACACTAAAATGTTTACTGACCTGAGCTTCTATGTTATCAGCGGGACTGTGTAAGCAGTCACTGTATTGTGCTTCTTAAGTTTTATTTTCTTAAATATTATTTTCTTTTTATAGCTGGAATTTTTTCCAACGTTTCAGCCATCCTGAAGAGACGCCAATTCAATACTCCACTGTGAGTAATTTTTTTTTTTACACAAACTTTTTGCATGTGTCCACAAACACTAGTTTTACAGCAACCACGCAATCACACTTTGCATTTTCTCGCCAAAATGCAATTTGTTTCATTTGACAAATTAAGCTTCAAGTCACATGACATCACAGTGTAAGTTTCTGCATCAGTTTCAGTGTTGGGAACAACCACAAAATTATAAATATTGTTCTATTAATATTTGATAGGTTACAGACTTACAGGACATGAACGTTACAATAAAAAATAACACCTACCAGAATAAAGCCGTGCAGTTTTTAATAGCTTATACTGTCTGGATTTTTTCTGCCAAGTTTCAAACATTTCAGGGACAGGAAAAATAAATGTGCTCATCCTTCTGTTCTTCACTAAGGTTCCCCTGTGTTACCCTCTCCTCCCTGTCCCGTCCTGGCCTCGCCCCAGACTTCCTGCTCTTTTGCATCACAATGAGCAGCAAATGGTGGCTTTCCAAAATGTGTGCATTCTCTTCAGGGCTCTCTTTGCTCTGCTCTCAACCTGGCCAAAATTACTGGTTGGAGGAGCTAAGTAGGGACGAACGGAACCACAAATTTCAGGGCCGTACAAAAAAGTAGTTACCTAAACAGACTGGCCGGCTAAATATAGTGGTCAAAAAGGAATGCAGATGAAAGTCAGTGTGGTGGTGACCGCTTTCGGATCTCAACTCTTGCACTACAAGAGATGGAATGAAGCATAAAATAAGCAACATTTTGTTTCATAGTTCTGGTCTTTTACTGATTATACTGTTTTATCTTTCGCACACAAACAGCCCAGAATGAACGTGTAAGTGAAGTGATAAAGTTCTAAGATTAACACTGGTTTATAAATGTACCTAATATATAATGTACTGTGTTTTAAACAGGCTTGATTAGTCTATTTAGTGTGACCGTGTCAGCAATTATACTATTTTTCTTCTTACGTTTTACTTTTTCTTTTTTTTTTTAAATAGCAAAAAAAAGGTGCTGCTTCTCGTTCGAGCCCATGTGGAATTTTGGAACAGTTCCGACACTACCGCATTTGTTGATATTCACTGTAGAATATTGTTTGATCAGAAGCCAAGTATTGAGTCAAAAGTGGAGCAACATATCAGTCCTGTGGGGCTAAACACACAGCCTTTAAGACACTAAAGCTCAGTTCAGTTTTGGAAAGAAAGACTGTTTGTTGTGGTTTATAATAAAATAAATCACATGGACATTTGTTTTAGCACTGCTAGTTCTGGGTGAAAAATGTGTCTGAAGGACAGTAAAGTGTGGAACAGGTCACGTTAACCACGTTATCTCTGATTCCCTGAGCTGTTTGTCTCAGCGCACATATAAATTACCCAAAAATTCAACCCAAAAAAATGAAAATAATATTGCATGATTGTCAGGGTGTGCGTCACATTTATTTGTAAAATTTTGAAAGAGCTATTCTTTGCAAAAAACGTCAGAAGCGTGCCATTTTAAAGCCCTAACAAACATAACCTTTATTAAATTATCAGCCAGTCTACCAGCTTGATATTTTCTTTTCACTACGACACAGTACCATGGCTTTGAAGATGAATTAACCTATAATGCTTTTGGATGTCATTCATGTACTCGCACTGAATAGAAGTGTGAAGTACGTGAAGTTTGGTGGTGTGCTCGGCATTTTACCTGATCTAACGGCTTCCTTGCTCCGAGTTTGGTGGTGGAGTGTTTCAATCTGTTCTGTCTTGTCCACCTTTTCTTTCTGTATGTCCTGTAAATAACAGAAAACAACAAGTAATGGACTGCATCACACCATGACAGAAAATCAAACATCATTTATACCCACAATTGAAACAGAAGAGCCTGATTCCATGCCATTTCAAATGGGCTACAAATATGCGTCAACATTGCGTTATTATGTGAAAAGAAACTAACGGTGCATATATAAATGAATGAGAACAAACAATATTAGAACCAATGAGCAGCTGAAACGCTGCCTCAGTGAAACTGAACTTGCCCACTCAGTTCTCAAGCGTTCTCAGTATTATTCTAAACACATTAGTCAACCAACTATAGGCTACAAAAACATACAGCTGAGACACACCTAATTGCAGCAAAGAGCTTTCTAGATAAGACACAGCTCACTGAGGACAAAGGTATTCACAGCAGATACAGATGATGCCACACTGTGCTCAGGTACATAAAGATTACATGACCAACAAACCTACATAAATGCATATAAAAAGTTTTCTCCAACAAGTGTCACTTGTCATTTTATGATGCAACTCATCAACATTTTCTGAAGCAGCCTTGAGGACAAATTACACTTGTTATAATAAGCTTTAAACATTTATGTACTCTTATGTCAGATGCCAAAAAAGGTTAAAGAAGGTGTAATGAAGCCTTAGGAAAACTGGCCTTCAATGACGAACCAAACACAATCACCTATCGTAGAGCTTGTAGATTGTTTTTCCTCCACAAAATGACATGCAATTTTTCCACTGACACTCATTCTAAACTGGAACCAGTGGATCTGAAACACTTGTTGGATTGAACTTAGCAGGCCTGGGCTTTGGTCTTCCTTTTTAATAAGTAACTTTACCCCAAGCATTTTTTGACCAGGAGGTGCTGTAATCTGCAGGGAATTTAAAGAGGGATTTACACAAGATCAAATTTCCCCAAATTTCCAGACAGCCCAGCCTGAAAAGTCACTAACACATGACTGGCCCTACATAATTAAAAATTATTACAGAAAAAAAAATGTGGTAGCATACACTCGGACTGCACTGATGAAGTAACTTAGCCATTTTAGTTTTAAAACATTCAGCCTGTTCTAAAATTCAGATCGTTTTTATGGTGCTTGTATTTTTATGGTCGATCAACAACACAACACCAGCTCTGAGACTCTCTCAGAGATCAACGATCGAAGATCAAGGATGAACACTTGGCCCCGTTAAACCGTTCTAAAATCAGAATACACGCACAATACACCGGATATTAAAAAACGCCAAATTTTCGCCAAAATTCAATGCGGGCTTGGCCGAGAAGCGGCACCAAATTCCAGCTAGAGAGAGAATAATTACACTACAATAATTACATTACGCTAATTATACTACACTAATTAACAAACACAATGTACATAAGCTACAGGTCATGTAACCAACACAGTGGAGTCAAAAATACCCTTTCAAGATGAATAAAAGTGTAGAAATATGCACTTAAAAAGGTGTTCTAAAGGACAGGGGCAATATCCAGAGGTTAGGCTGTTGTAGAGAGCAACAGGTAGACTGACAAGTTCAGAGTTTGCACAACACTGAGCCATGTACTTCTGTTTGTTTTGGAAGGCTGAGATTGACCTTGAGCACCTGCTTTAAAAGTATTAGGTGCTATGGCAGAGTCGACAGCAAACAATGGCTCATCAGCCGCTCTACACACAGCACCAGCAGGGAAAGCAGATGCCTTGGCACCTGTTCAAAAGTGGAAACAGACAGAAGTAGAAAAACAGAAAACCGTTCACAGCGCAACGCCAAGAAGAGGGACCCAACCGATATGTTGGCTTGATGTCGATGATCAGATTTAAAGCACAGACACTCAGCATGTGGAGAACAACTACTAATTTAAACCTAGCCATCTAAAACCTAGCATGAGGACAAAGTTTAAACATGCTATATCTCTAAACAGAGCTGGTGACAAATAGGAAAAGTCAGTTAATTAACAGAAGTTATAAATAAATAAATACATTTCACCTGCCTCCAGCACTAGAATATATAGCTGTATGCACAAGTTTAGGCGCCCTGGTCGAATTTGTTTTTTTTTTTTCTTTCTAACTAAGCATTCATTCTCTACAGAAAACAACTGCGTGCATTTTAATGCACAATTACTGTTTATTTGTTGAATTTAACAAGTAATAAAAAAAATCATGTGTGACCTGTGAAAAATGTATTCATTTTCCCAACTGCTGAATCAAAAAGAAATAGCACGCTTAAAGTATTGGTGACTATTTGTATACTGGGCTCCTAACAAAAACAGCACAGGTTTTTTTTTTTACAGTGTACTTTGCATGTCTTCTTGTGCTCTTTTACTCCGCTCCAAGCAGCAGATTTGCTTTGTAAAAAAACTAAAGCAAATCGACTTCCTTCATTTAAATCAGACACACGCTGGAAAAGACAGAGCGGCACGTGAGTAGAGGAAAAATACATCAGTAGCACATCACCATAATCCTAAGCTACAGTATAATTAAAGGCCTTCCAGCCAAGACTCAGCTGAGAAGGTCTTAACTCTTTCTCTTGCTCTGCATGTGTTTGTGTGTGTGTGTGTGTGTGTGTGTGTGTGTGTGAGAACACATGTGGGAGTGTGTGTGTGTGTGTTTTGGTAATTTGGCCTAGCCTTTGTTTGTGTCAGGTTTCAGCTTCCCCTCATGCTGCCCTATAGTTGAAAACCGACGTGTGCTTTCAGAGTGTGACCACAGAAAAGTGGGCCAAATGAACTCTGGCGAACTCTTTAGTATTAAACCCACTGTCTCTCACGGATACACGTATACTTACACACAATGACTTGTATGATATCTTATACCCAACGGCTTGCTATTCCTGACCCACTTCTGGCTTCCTGACACAGCAAGGGTGCTGAGTTCCATTCACTTCTTAGAGAGAAACACATACACACAGCCCAAGGCTGTCACTGATTGTTGGCAATAGGATACTGACGACTTGACTTCATAAATTTGTCATTTTAAACATATGCCCACTGGACCAAGAGGGATACTTGGACCAAGAGGTCATGAGCTCGAATCCTACCTTCAGCATATCACCACTGGGTTCCTGATCAAGACCCTTAACCCCAAGTTGCCCCCTGTAGTTAGGGAATGGAAGTCGCTTTGGATAAAAGCGTCTGCTAAATGCCATAAATTGTAAATGGTGGGCTCCTGCTGGTGTGGGTTTCCTCCCTTTCTTGGTTCGCACTAAAGCAACTTGAATAGCTCTGTCATGCAGAGAATCTATTAAACATGTATATATAAAATGCCTTTTGGATTCCCTAATTATTATTCAAGTAGCAAAGTAACCACTGCTCTGATTAATCCAAAACGTACATACGCTTTGTTTTTTTTTTTTTAACAAGAAATCAATTTTAAATCAATTAGTCATAACACCCAAATATAAATCAATAGTCATAACACCCAAATATAGTTCAGCATCATAGGCATTTCAGTTTGTATCAGTTAAAGGTAAGGAACCCATCATGTCTGGATGTTGCTGAATGAACTTGTTATAAACTTGATATACTTTGCATTAATTTGACCATTCTGTCCCAATATTGCAAAGATTAACCACTTTTTAAGAGGGTTTTTATACATTATTTATATAATTTATATTGCTCTGTCAACATTATTTTAAATACCAAGCCAATAACAATTTGGTTAAAAGGTACAAAAACACACACAAAAAATGACTTCAATATAGAACTTAAACACTGTTAAATATTCAAAATGTACTGTTCACTCCCCAGTCCACTCACCCGAAGCATAACTGGGGAATAAACTGCAAAACCAGGCCAAAGTTTTTGATGATAACCATCACATTTATATCTTCCTATTCAGCCTGAAGTACTTCAACTTCGCCCATTCACACTGAAATTAAGAGGAGTGTTTCAGTCTGGACTTTTTTTAATGAGGCATAATAAAGGGCATGCCAGTTAAAGGGATAAATACAATAACTGGAACAGTCTGTTTATGTCTAATAGATATAGGGAGCTCAGAGAGTAATCAGGGTGACAGTTCTTGATATAATCCCGCACAAGTGTTTTTTATACACACACACAGTTCAGTTCAGTTCATTTATATGTGGTAAAATATACAGGAATTTAAAAGAAATCAAATAAAAATGTTTTTGTATGATTGTCAATGTATGATTGTTTTGTTCAATTAAACAAAACCACAAATTAACATTAAAAGAACAGCAAAAGAATAACTTACTTCCCCTGGAGCTACTGTCTCCCTTCTCCTACTCCAATGCACAGAATGAGTACTATTCTACCTCTCAGCGGTTGCACACACACACACACACACACACACACAAACACACACACACACACACATACACAAACACACACACACACCCACAAACACACACACAC
>JBBIGA010000040.1:1050268-1063775 GCA_037576975.1 Alestes dentex
AAAAAGAGGCGGCTACGTATTAAAGAGCTGTAATTCCTAAACCCTTGCTCCAATTTGGATGTGAATACTCTCAAATTGCAGCCCATATTGATTATATAATTGTATCCTGAATATTTTTTCTTAAACTGCTAAAATAACAAAACTTGTGTCACTGTCCAAATATTTTGGGGCCTAACTGTACATCCAATCTTCCCTCTGAAATCAAGGGTATTAATAGGGAATTTTGCTGCATTAACAGCTTCGATTCTTTTTTGAAAGCATTGCTGTGAGGCTTAGATTGCATTCTGCCATAAGATCACAAGGGAGATACTCATGTTACACTCTAAATACTCTAAATAATTTTGTCATATTTCCTCTTGGTTACTTGCTTGACTCAAGATTAATGAATTTATCTAAAAGATTAAAAAAGTTTACTGGTTAATAAAAAAACAGATTTGGAAATCAATTAAACAGTGAGGTTCAACGGCCACTTTAATATTCTAATTGTTAACCATTTTGTTCACATAATAAGACGCTCTAGTGTACAACACAAACTATACTGCACAAGTGTATTGGTAAAATGACAAACATACTCATACATATACGTTCATGTTCAAATATTAAGGCACATTGTTATTGGGGGAAAAAAGAAAAAAAAAAAAAAAAAACTTAGTTTACCAGCTTATACACAGGATAGGAGAGAATAATAACCAAACACCTATTCCACAAAATTTCTGCTGTGTTAATGTAGTGACTATAACGATGTCACAAACAACATTAGTGTTTAAAGACAATCTTATTGGACAAGGAATGTTACTTATGCAATTCTACATTACTGTAACTATTGCAATGTTTAATTACAATCTACTTGCCGCAAATATGACAACTGGTATTAGTGGTTGAGGTAATCTGTAACCATAACTTGGTCTATTTCTCCTGTTGATGATCCCTCAAAAACTCCTTCATGTAGGCAGAGAGAACTTGGGCATCTTCCAAAGTCACTGCATTGTACAAAGAAGCTCGTATCCCACCAACGGATCTGTCAATAAATAAATAAACAAATAAATAAATAAGATGAGCCACTACCTTCGGATGTCTGTATCCTTTGGAAGCCTACAAACATCTCTATGCTCAGACAGCTAGAAAGATGACAAATTTAGTAATTTTCCCCAGCTTCTGTGGGGGGAAGCAAATTTTCAGACACTAGTGTTATTTAAATCTACTTATAGTGCAAATTTCCGCTCAAAATAAAAGACATGCAAAAACTAACCTGGTAGAAAAAAGTATTCAGACATTGGGGTCACTATTAAAGATGCAGCCATTGGTTGGGAAGATTCTGCACAACTAACAGCAGTGTGGGTAAAGGAGCTTTCTAAAGTTCTCAGTGACACTCAAATGGTAAAAAAATACAGAACTCTTCAATAATTCAGACCCCAGAAAGTGAAGTACAAAGGTGGGAGCATCACATAGGGCTGCTTCTTTACTGTCAATACTGAGGCCAGGGGCGTCGGAAGCATTTTTAATGTGAGGGGGACGCATCGGTCTACGCATGGGGGCGGGGTTTGGGCGTGGGGCGGGGGTTTGGGTGGGGGCGGGGTTGCTGCGTGCTGCAAAGTCTCATCCTTTTAGAGGGTGGGGGTGTTTGGAAATCCCTGCTGAATCTTGAATCTTTCGCAATAGAATCCGCTCCACGTAATCGATAGAAGAAAAAACACACCACTGGAAATCCGCACGGGTTTACCTCCAACTCACTCTCCAAGTGAAGTGAATCGGCAGCGCACAGACAGGCTGCTCGGATTTCCAGTGGTGTGTGTGTTCTTCTATAGATTAAGTGAAGTGGATTCTTTTACGAAAGATTCAAGATTCAACAGCGTTGGATGAACCAATTTTCTATGTTAAATGTGGGTGGGTCCAAACGAATAATTATGAAATGTGAGGGGGACACGTCCCCCTCTCATTGAATGGCGACGACACCCATGACTGAGGCATTACACATGGTAAGAAACATGAATGGAACAATGTACCAGAGATATTAGAGGAGACAGTCATTGGCTAAGAACCTGAAGACCATTTCCGTAAGAGATCAACCATAAACATTCAGGAAGAATGAATGGATTATCAAAGACTGGTTTCTGAAAAAGAATTTGAAAGTGCTTGTATGGTCTAGCGCAGGGGTGTCGAACTCCAGTCCTGGATGGTCGTGGTCCAGCACGTTTTGGTGATTTCCCTGCTCAGAAACACCTGGTTCACCTCGCCACTTAATAGTCAGGTTTAGTGAATGTGTTTGAGGAGGAGAACCATCAAACTGCGCTGGACACAAGGACCGGAGTTTGACACCCCTGGTCTAGTCAATTTCCTGAATCAAAGCGGGATTTTGAAAACACAAGTCTGTCCGAGGGTCCCTTATGAACTTGGTAACTGAAGCCTTGTTTGTCACAAGGGACTAGCCAAAATTGAACAATGGTACAAAAATTATAACTTCTAAACAAAGATGTCAAGACGTTGTAATTGCCAACAATGACACTGTAACGATGTCTGAATGCTGTTTCCCTATTATGTGTGTATCCATTTATAAGTGGATATTTGCACTGGAAGTAAAACAAAAACAAACAACAATGTACCCAGTGTAAATGGGCTGCTAGCTTAGTTTCTATTTGTTGACAGAGTAAATGGTATGTGCTGAATTTCTTAGAAAATCTTTACATAATAAATACATCAAACCCTTAATTTAAACAATGTAATGTGACTATTTCATATGTGAGTTTAAATGCAGCATGTATAATACCTGTGTCCTTTTAGCGAAATCATTCCAAGTTTGGAAGCCCCATCCAGAAACAACTTCTCCAGGGCTTCATCTCCCTCCCTTTTCCCAATACGGAACGGAAGGTTCATGCGGCTCCGACAGTCCACATCAACGGGGCATCTGTAATTTAGTGTATATATGACAGAAATGTTCCGCCCGGTCATTTACTTCAGAGAGAATATCAAGAAGCTAATATTCACTAGTCAATTAAATCAAGCACCAAGTAACAAGGAATTGCTGCAACTGATTTTGGACCACCTAGAAATTTACTAGCAGTTCATCCTGTGAAAAAGTGAAAAAAAAAAAAAACAACTTTTCAATACTGCATTTGTACAAAGTCATTTCACTGACGAGTAAAATCCACTGGAGCTGTTGATGACATCGTAGATCAAAGAGGACTTCTGTAGGCTCAGTTTCTCCATGGTTTCTGTGCCTCCGTTATTCTTGATCCAGTCCAGAACCAGGTTCATGATGTAGATGCTGTAAAAATGTAGCAGAAGAAGGAATCAGGAGAGGGGGTGATGATGAAAACAGTGAAAACTTTTAAATGCATCAAATGCATACTGCTAATTAACCAATAGATAGGCCAATAAATATATTAACCAAAAAAACAACTGCTGCCCTCACTTGACTGAGACAACCCGATTGATAGCAGTCCTCATTACAAAATACTAGCTACAGAAACAACAACTCTTCTCTAAATACTTTGTCCATATCGGATGCGATTTTGTATCAAACAACACCCAAAACATAGTTATTAAATTAATGATACAAATTTGCTTATTTGTGGCCTTCTCATTGAAGCATACACGTTCACTTTAACTTGGAGCAAGAAGGAGAATACTCATCAGCTTCAAACTGCATTTGTACATTTTAGTTAGGAACGAGACTTTAAAGAGAAAATATGCTTCTAACTAGAGCTAGCGAACTGCCAGGTTTCCAAACCCTTTTTATGAATCTTAATGATCAGCTCTTCAGTTAGTGATGTAAAGTTATTATGAAACAAGTGCTTGAATTCAACCTTCAAAAAAAGATCAGACTAATTTTGACTTCGTGCTTCTTACGGTTTGCTAGGCGAAATACTCAACAGGTTCTGCTTGACAAATGAAACCCCAGAGCACAAATCTTGAAAATGGCTGGCAGCTACAGAAAACAGCTACATAATCAGTTACATAATCAGCCTGGTGCAATCACTGCACAGCGATATCATCATCATGTCATTGGGAAGACCTAGCTAGCAGACAGAAATTTCAATACAGCTGGAGAAGAAAAAGATGTAAAATTTGTAAATCTGAATGTGCCGTTGAAAAAACACAAAAAAGAAAACAAAAAGATTCCTGACTGGATTGAATATTTAGTGAGTACAGCTCTGGAAAAAAAAGGAGGGGTCACTGCAATTTATTTTTAAATCAGCATCTCTATGAGTATGACCTCCATTCCATGCCAGTGTCTGTTAAATCCCTACACAAGCACTTCATTCTGCTTCATGAGGTACTGATTAGTGATCACATGAATCACATCTTATTTAATGAGGAAAAGTATAAAAACACTGCTGTAATGAAAACCCTCCTCTTGCAGTGAGACCAGTTGGAAGGTAAAACACTACTAGAAGGTAATTATTGCCATTTTGTTTGAGTGAACAAGAGATTTGTTTGTAATTATTCTGTAAGCACTACATAATTTCTCTTATTTTGATGTTTTGTTATTAAAATTATGCTTTAAAGAATAATATTGTTATTTGGAAATTAGGAGAAATATTGTCAGCAGTTTTTAAAAACTAAGGCAAAGCTGTTCAGTTCAATGCTTGCAGCTATCTAAGATAAAAACCTGAGAAACTGAACATTTTTGCAGTGGTCTCTTTTGTCTTCCCCCAGAGCTATATTTTGCTATTAATGTGACATTTAAACTGAAGGGCCTTACCTGAAGCAAGGGGGCGTGTTGTAGAGAGAGTTATTTCCAGCTTGCACTTGGTAATCCAGTACAATAGGGCACTCCTTCAAGGCTTTTCCCAAAAGATCCTCTCTAACAATGACAACAGTCACTCCAGCACAACCTATGTTCTTCTGTGCTCCTGCAAATATGAGCCCAAACTTGGACCGAAGACAAACAAAAAAGTTCAACCAAAAGGCATTACAAAAAACATACATAACAGTAACATATAAACAGTAAGGCAACAGCAAATGTATAACTTAACACAGAGAAATACGGCCAACCTTTGTTACGTCTACTGGTCGGGACAGGAAATTTGATGACATGTCACTGACAAGTATCACGTCCTTGGTATCAGGAATGAAGTTGAACTCAACACCATGGACTGTTTCATTACAGCAGTAGTAAACGTAGGATGCCCGAGGATTCAGTGACCAGCTGCTGCTGTCAGGTATACCTGAAAGGAGGGCAAAGTATTTACTTTCCATTTTTTAATTCATTAAATCGCAATCTTTTCATATAACTTTGTCAGGACATTTCTGAATATCTGGTGTGAGGCTTGTGCGATGTTTCCATTGTGAGAAAGCCGAGAGCACCTCCTTCTGGATGTATACAGACATGACCAATCCTCTTTCTAAAGCACTCAAGGACTAAATCGCAATCGGACCACAATTTAACCCCTTGATATTATGAACAGACTGTAAAACTTTGTGTATTGCCATGTGTAGGGAATTTCTGTTTGATGACAGTATTCCAGCCCTGCATGCATTTCTTGACAATACATATACAAAACAATAGTGTAATCCAGGGGCCTTGGAAGCATTTTTAATGTGGGGGGAGACACACTGGGGGTACACGCTGTACTCAGCATCTCGCGAATTTCCCTCATACAAATTGCTGGGTGGATAAGTGGTGACGGAAAGAATGATTTCGTTTCGGCTTGTCACTCCCTAGTTTAATGGTTCTGGTACCCATGGTGTCATCCACCCTTGGGGAAAAAAAAACTATTAGGAAAATCATTGTGCCTGATATCTATCATTTGTTCCACACATTTACAATATTTTACCCATTTGATTATTTTAAAAATCCTTCCCATTTTTTCTGTCATTCTGCTGCTGTAATAACCCAAACGACCCATCAAAGACAGATTAGAAAAAGTCAATAAAACGAAAAGTTGAAAAAAGCCTTTAATCATTTTTAGTGTAGCTGACTGATGTACTAATGACAGATTTCTCTTCAATAGTCACTCATCTCAAATGCAACTTTAACTAGGGGTGTAACAATGTTTCAAAATATGGAGAAACCACAATGCAAAAACGTGACACTAATCATTGTGGAGGATAAGCATTCTGTAAATTATAGTATTTTATATTTCTGCTATATAAAATACCACAATTACTCTGCCAATCATCTCCCCAGCACATTAACATCAACCCCCCCCCCTTCCAGATCAAATACAGTCATCATTTTCTTCTTTCAAATTTCATTCTAAATATTGTAAGAATATTACATTATTTTCAGTCTTATTTCGTTGAAAATATCGTGAGTGCATCGAACCAAGAGCCTTAACCTTCAAGACCTAACCTTAACCTAATCTCACTTGTGGAAAGACATTTTCAGAAAGACGTGTTCAGAAAGATGAAAAGATGGACAGATCACTCACTTGTGTATTTGTCCAGTTTGGGATGAACCACATTCACTTTGCCGTACTTCTCTGCCTCTTTGGCAGCCTTCGCAGACCAAGCTCCCGTCACTATGTAATCCGCACAGTGGTCCTCCTTTAAACCAATCAGATTCAGAGGAACAGCACTGAACTGCCCCGAGCCGCCGCCTTGAAGAAATAAAACCTTGTAGTTTTCAGGAATATTCCTGCACAGGTCAATTACAAAAATCAGAAGTTAGTACAGTTATTTGCAGTTATAAGTACAAACTGCTCTGCATCAGAGTTGTGAAAGTGCATCCATTGTAAGGCTCGAAAACTCACAGAAGTTCACGAAGAAGATTTTCTGTGGTGTTTATGATCTTGGTGAAGTCTGATGACCTGTGGCTCATTTCTAGGAATAATCATAAGAAATCATTAATATGAGCATATATAACTCAAATTATGGCACTTTTCCACTGGCACAAGGAACGGAGCTGTACTGCCAACAATGTTTTTCCGTTACAAATAAAGCGACCTGTACCCGAGATACTCGGTGCCAGGGCTAAAAGCGGGCCGCAGCTGCTTTCTGATTGGTCAAAATGTCATCACAACATAGATGTTTTTTCAGTCCATGCAAAAAAAAAACAAAAACAAAAAAAACAAAAAAAAAAAACAATGGAGATACAAACTAACAACTGTCAAAGAAGTAC
The DNA here is from genome assembly GCA_037576975.1 of Alestes dentex. Classification (NCBI taxonomy): domain Eukaryota; kingdom Metazoa; phylum Chordata; class Actinopteri; order Characiformes; family Alestidae; genus Alestes; species Alestes dentex. Next base: position 1,057,332 of record JBBIGA010000040.1, read on the forward strand.
AAGCACTGTGTTTGGGCTGAAGATAAATTTCAGTCTTGAGTTTTCTGTGACACTAACAAATTTATCTTTAATGCTGTGAGAAATGCAAAGGTGCTCCAGGACACCATTAACAAGTTCTCTGGATTAGGAGTTCATGGCTCACATGGCTAAAGAGTGTCAACAAAAATAAAAAAAAACTCAAAGAAGACTATAAATAATAAAAGACCACAATAACAAAAGCTTGGCCATAAACTGTGTGAAGAGAATGGCGCTACTGACACACCAGAAACTCTGTTACCAGACTGAGATACACCGGAAAATCAAAGAGTGCTGCAAGTTCAGTACCATGACAGTACAGTTTAGACACATCAGTGTAATTACATCAGTATGGCTCCTTACCAAGAACACTGATTCCTATGCCATTGTAATCCAAAAGCTCCTTCTGTGCTTGGATCAAAACCTATGGAAAACCAGAAGAGTGGTTTAACGTCATGAACATCAACAATTATCCCCATGTGATGCTCATTACGCTCCATCAGGAGTTTCATTCATCTGATGCCCGGTCTATACATTATCCTTGTCAAACTGAGAACGTGTGACCACATGACAAAGATTTGTGGCAGAAACGGTCTGTAGCGCACTGAGGTTAATTCGAAACGCCTCTGTCTTCAGTACACTAGTCAAATCCCACCACACCCACTAAAACGTTCTTCCATACAGCAGATATAGCAGGCATTCACAATATTATTCGAGATAGCAAAAAAAAAAAAAAAAAAAAAAATTATATACATATACATACATATACACACACATATATACATATATACATATACATACATACATATATATATATATATGCGCCACCCAAATTACAAAATCTCTATGAACTAGTGGGGTGTCTTTCAGTAGGACATGGATTTACTGACTATTGCACACAAAGGCAGTGAACAAAGGCACTCAAAAATGGCCCAGTTACAGCCTGAGGCAAGGCCTCAACATTGCTTTCAATGTGGTTCTCTTTACTGCAATGAGGAGAGGGCATATATGAGTGTATGAAATGTAATTTTAAATACTAATTACATGAAACTAATTTCTATTTACGCAACCCCAAAAAATAAGGTAATAATTATAATTAAAATAATGATAAGGTAGACAATACATTATTAGACATTAAGGCAAAACAGGTCAAGCTTTCCCTATTATGGAACATTCAAAAGAATAACAGAAAATGAAACATTCAAGTGGACAATAAGATTTTAATTTAACTTTTGACACATTTCCTGGCACTAAATCCATTATTTAAAAAAAAACATTACGCTCTTTTTGTAATTAACATGCACTTGCTCCGTGTATTTATATCCACAATATACAACGTGTGACATAATAAGGATACAAACATACACAAAAAACGTTTCCAGATCAACACTGAAAACAGACCCCATTTCCGAAGAGGGCTGTCCAGAGTGTCTGTCTACACTGTGAAGTTTCGTTTGTTTTGTTTGTATCTCACAAGTAATACTGTGTCTTAAACCACAATCACAAGTCTGTGGCCCCCTTAATGAAGAGGCTGGATGAGTTCTGAGAGGGCTGGGGACCCATTTACTTAAAAGATTTGGCCAATTATTGACTTCCAGTGTTTGTTAGCACACTATAGCCACATAGCTCCAGTTCCAAGTTAAAGCAGCAAAGGGGCTGCCTGGTTTTTGCTGCTTTATTTTGCAGAGACATGAGCTAATTACATACACCGTCTAAACATTTGTAGATGATTTAAAGCAGGTGATGGGAGATGCCATGCCCCTGGTTAGCAAAAGACCAAAACACATCCCTCTTGTTGACTTTTCATCACACAGTGTGTGTGCTGGTTAGTGGTGTGGGAGCTGGAGGGCCGTTTCTATTTGGCCCGATTCTCCTCTGTCCATTCCACTAACGGATACCATGGTTGCATGATGACTGTAATAGTAGTTAATGGTTGTATCCATTCAGGAAAATGATTAAATCTTGTGAATAAACAGTTAAAATACAGATTTTACTTAACATTCTTTTTCATCTCCTGTTGCATCCTTTCATTGCCGCTCTTGCTGTGTTTACCATGTGTTGACAGTTTAAAAACCGGTCAGTTCTGTGTAAGTTAATAATGAGGGAACGGCTCCTAAATCAGTTTATATTTCCCGATCTAGTTAACAGGTCTGTCAGAAACAGCTGATATGAAGCTGTAGCTCACTTCAAGCAATAAGTGATGAGGCTAAGGATACCGTAGTGTCTCAGTAGTCTTGGTCCTGTTCCCTCCAAGTTGCAATACATTTGTCCTCATTTGAGAGTGAAAGCTACATGTTCTTCTATGGCCTGTGAGGTTTGCTCATCTTTTCAGTCCATCAGTCACGCCGCACTTGGAAGACAGAGTAACCTTCCGAGCCAACAGTCTCCCTGTCTCGGCAAATGACATAACTTTGTTACTGCCGTCATGAGACAACAGAGTAAAGGATGAAATTACAGAAGAGGAAAGATGACATGTTCCCTGTATGAGTGGCCAAAAGGCTAGGAGACCATCTCACCAACTCATCTAAAGAGGTAATTCCATTCATTTTGATAAAAATTGACAAAATTCAACAATCTTTCTGAGTGGTTTTACACATGTATTTAAAACCACCTCATTACAAGACTACTTAAAAGTAATGCGTGTTTACATGTCCACCAATAATACAATGATTATCAGACTTGATCATTTATCTGACCCTACGATCAGAAGGTCATGGGTTTGACTCCCAGGACTGCTAGAGGCACCACTGAGGTTCCATTGAGCAATGTACTGTCTCCACACACTGCTCCCCGGACACTATGTCACTGACTGTCCGCTGCTTCTCTTAGTGAAGGGGTTAAATACAGAGAGAGAGAATTTCACTCTGTTCACACTGTGTGCTGTGCTGTGGACACACGTGACTACAGGGAGCCACTTTACTTTAAATCCTGAAATGATGCAGAAGTTTATTTATAATAATATTTAATATTAACAATTTAACAGAACTAGTACATCTTTTCCAATAACCTTACCGGAACTTTTTCTGAAACGTTACTCCATCCCACTAATCTGAGTTTATGCAGCAGTTTATTTATTGTCATATTTAATATTTAAGTAAACGTAACAATAAATAAATAAACAAACAAAACTAACGCAAATCTTTTCCAATAACCTCACTTTACCTTAATTTTATCTAAAAGTATTTACACAGTCATGGAAATGTATTCATCTTACTACTTAACCTGACATGAAACCGAAAGTAAAAGTAATGCCTTCTTAAGATTTAAAGGTAAATCCTTGTTTATTTACATTTACACAACGACACCGAGGGGTGTGCAAAAGCATGATGCAACACTAAATCTTTAATCTAGTCTAGACTTTAGTGTGGAAAAACACTTTCAAAGCAATCGTTTCATGATTTAAGACTAAATTTGTCAGAAAGGATGATGAAGGAGAGCAGAAGGGAGATGAATGAGTGGCTGATGCAACATCACCCACATGCAGGAGCCACTTCGGACTCCAACTTTAAACACAACAACTCACCAGAAAAGCTGTCGGTTCAAACTTATTTCGCTTCTAGAGGATGCTGTGCAGGTTTGGGAGAATTTCAGAAGGTTGCACTGGAGTAACGATTGCCTTAGAGGAGAAATACTGCTGTTCAGAACAGAATGGGACAAAGTTAGAGAGAAAAACTTACAGAGGGTGGAAGTTTTGCAGGTCCTGCACCAAAGTTAATGGTCCTTTTCTTCTCCATGGCGTGTTTAAGGCGTTCTCTGTCCCAGCAGGTCGTCTGTGTGGGGCTGGAAAAGAACAGGACCTTCTTGATGCTCAATCACAGTGACCTAGTTTTACAGCCCCTGATTAAATGCACACGGTTGCCTCCAGGCAAGTGTTGTTTTTTTCCCTGGTTTTTGATTGGTCGCTGCCACACACTCAGCGGTATTCCGCACTTCTGATTGGATAGAAGCCCCGAGCGGCGAATGTGATTGGCTCTGGTCTTCACGCCACTAGAACGTGACCACGGTGCAGGTAGCAGCTAGTCGCGCAGAAATAATTTAGGAAAACACTGACAGGCCTCAGAGCTGCTGGTTTTGGTGAAACAGCAGTTGAACGGGTTTAAAATGACGTGAAAGGTAATGGCAAAAGTTGCAATGGCGAGAAAGTCCTTTTTACTTAATTTGAGGGGAATCTGACATGGTTTATGATCAGTCTACACTATATGGACAAAAGTATTGGGACATACCTGTTTTCCAGCTTTGGGCTAGACCCCTTACTTTTAGTGAAGGGCAGTCTTTATGCTTGAGCATGCCAAGACATTTTTGTTAATGTCATGCTTCCAACTTTATGGACAAAGTTTGGGGAAGAACATTTGCTATTCCAGCATGTGTCCATAAAGACTTCAGTTGGTTAAGCGTCCCAATACATTTGTCCATATAGTGTATCACTAGTCTACTGCTCAAAGACAACATAAAACTGTCCCAATTACTGGTTGGTTGCTAAGATATCCATTCATTTTGTTTTGTCATCAGTTATGAAATCCAATGATGTGAGAAGGTCTGTGAAACCTTTAGCATTAAAATTGGACACATTGGTTCGATATCAAAAGCTTGTGATGGGGTGTGGGGAGGTATTTCTAGTATGGTCAGTTTGGTAGAGGGTCAGGGTCAGGAGGTTCAATAAAACGATGACAGTAAGTCTAGGTGACCCTGCCCTGTAGTTACAGCCAGAATGTGGTCTATGAACAAGCAGGGTTGGAAGCACAGCTGCACAAAAAATCCAGCCATGTAAACTGAATTGCCTAAAAAAAGTTAAAGATTTAATAGAAAGAAGCTAAACTTGTCACCCAATTTTGTATGGGAGTACTTTAATGGACACTTTAATGTAAAGGGTTGGGACATATTTGGCAGTGAACAGTCAGATTTTGCATAAGGATTCCCCAGATCATTATTTAACCAAGCATGTATTGGATCTCCATCAGGGTTTAGTGGAAAGTTGTTTTTTTTTTTGCCAAACTATTCTTTTTATGAGGCCCACCTACTTGATATGTCCATTATATAGGAGTGCAACAGAATAGTCCACTATCCAGAATGGATGAATAGTTCCCAGTGAATATCGAATAGTAGTTGTGCTTGAAATGTCCATCCCTACCAAAGGATGACCCACACATGTTTTCTTTCTGTCACATGCCGTTCACCATCTACAGGCTGAAAGAGATGAATTACTGTCTTAATGTTGTCACTGACATCTACATGGACCCTGAAAGTTATGTTAGATAAAATAGGTCAAAAGTATTCAAATAAAAGTGGAAGTATTATTTCAACCTCTGTTTGATTGTGTTAAATAAGTACAACAGAGGAGTCGAACTGTCAAAGGGCAGATTTACTAATAGAAGATGTGTACTTTATGTATGATCGTTTAGATATTAAGCCAATAAAATATACCCAGTGATGAGTGTAAAGTTTACTTTTGAGCTAGAGACACATCTTTTACATGATACTGCATGAATATTTCATGCCAAACGCTATGAAATATTCATGCAGTATCATGAATATTTCATATCGTTTGGCATGAAAAATTCATGCAGTATCATGAATGAATATTTCATGCCAAACGATATGAAAACTAATCACTAAATGTTACTAATGTCCGAGCCTATCATCCAAGTAAAGGCCTAACTTACACAGTATGGATTTAAATAATATAAACTGGTTGCCGAGTTATATTTTGGGAAGTTATTGAGTGCTTTATTCAATATATCCTCCTGAGTTCCAGCATTTTCGTTTTTGCCCTCTACCATAGAGACATTTGTTTTCTTTTACTAATTAGAGCTACCCTTTTAATCCCTACCATCCGCTCAAGAGGACACCCTGAGCTTTCCAGTGATACCACATGTGTAAGGGTGGCATGATGTATATTTCCTCTTTCTTTGTGAACAAAATGGGTTCCATAGGAACAAGCGCATTATATGTAAAGGGAAAAAAGTAAGGCAAATATTATGTGATTATCCCTTTGTGGGTATGATATTCACATATTTTCTTGTTTATTAACATGTCAGGAATTATGTAGTGAGTTTTTAGTGCAGTTTAACTATTTGTGATATGAAACAATAGTCAATTTAACAATGTCCTCTGGACTGGACAATTTTAATGATTTTCCATTTTCCATTACATTTTTGATCTTGCCTGAATAAAAGTGCATCGAAAAAACAGTCAAAAAAATCAAAATAATGTCACTAATATTCTTTGTAGCAAAGTATAACATAATAAATAAATACAATTCTGTGATTTAGTGAGATATTTAATTCCATTTCTGTCTACCGAGGGGGTGTGGTGGACGAGGCCTGAACGTCACAGTCACCCATACTCAGAGGCTATGCCTCCTGATTTCCATGATGACCCTGCAACTAGTACAAGTTGGAGTCCAATATTTTTCCCTGTACATTGACAAGA
>JBBIGA010000040.1:1069727-1082667 GCA_037576975.1 Alestes dentex
GGCACTGCGTCCCAATACTTTTTTCCACTCTAGATAGATTTAATTCACAGTGCCTCTCAATGGACAAAAGTATATAGACATAGCGACGTTCAACAATATTACATGATATATTTCGTTATAGTTGTCGTCACATGACCAGCATTTACGCTGCGTCTCGTCTTTGTCACGTGATAATGTTCGTTGACGATATTTAGTGATAATTTTCGTTGAGAAAGTAACACTAGCTAAGGGTCCGTGTAAAATTTCGCAGCTCTAGGTTGTTCCAAGCTGAGTTAGGGGGCTGTGATGTAAACACTGGGTCCTCCAGGTAGCCGGAGGAGGGGCTGCCCGCTGCAATGCCAGTTGAAAATTGTTGCAGTTTGCCGGCGATTTCCATGAACCTGGCAGCCGCAAAACTGGCATTTAAGTATCGATACCAGTGCTAAATTTTAATATCGATTAGTATCTGGAATCGACTTTTTTGACAACCGTAGTTGAGACCTCTGAGACCTTTCGGCCTACTACCGTTAACTCAGGTTGTTCATCTTTGTCTGATGATCTGAAGTCTAAAAAAATTGCAAAAACAGAAGAAATCAGAAAATGCAACACTGTCATACAGCAACAGTGCGAGACCTGCTAATAACCCCCTGAAACCTGGTCAAACCACTGAACCCCCAAAAACTGACGGCCGCTCTGGCTGATCATAAAAAAAAAAGATAATTATGTGAGGAATTTTCTTATTTTTTGGGTCAGTTGTGTCCAAATAGTTGGTTAAATTCTAAAAATAGTATTTTTATCCTATTGGCTAGGCTGTGCTTTAAATAGTATGAGGCTTTAAATACTAGAAAAGAACAAGTGATGCAGAAAGAGGAAAAATACCCTCAGAGTTCTAAGGATCAATCATCCACCAATCCAAAATCTACCAATCATCAATACAAACAAGCCACCAAACATTGCAGCTACATTATGAACAAGCGTGATCTAATACGTTTTTACCTTGAAGAGGCTCGAAGGTATCCATGAAGTCCAAGTTAGGCTGCAGTGGGATGAGTCCTGGCTGGATCATGTCTGCATTACCTGCATGGGCTGAGAATACATACAGGCTGTTAGCCAGGTCAGGGAGAATAACAGGGTAGAGACCAGAAAACTGTGTATTTAATCAGTCAATGTCAAGCAAAACAGTGAACCTTTAATCAATCTTTCCAACATCTAAACATGTAGCACTGTTGATGCTTCTTTTTGACCAAGGTCTGTTTAATGGTGTTTTTAAGATGAAGACTGTGGGGAGGACCCTTTACCAACTCGCCATCCCTGTTGCACCACAAAGTTTCCTCATAAAATAAATTCTTTTAAAACTATTTATAGAAACAGATGCACTGGAGACAACAAAGAAACATTATTTGCATAGGTTAAAAGTCACATAGCTTCAAATGTTAAAGGGGACATATTATGCAAAACTCATTTTAGTTAAAATAGGTCTATGGGCTACACAAAACATGTTCATGAAGTTCTTTGCGCAAAATCTCTCTCACATAGAGAGTCTCACCAGCTCTATACTTCACAGTTTCAGTCTCTTTCAAAATGAGCCGTTTAAGGGCTCTGTCACTTTAATGCAAATAAGCTGTTGCTGGCCACGCCCCACCCATCCCATGCTAACGCTGCACGTTTACCACACGTGAAAATGGCAGAAAACAGAGACTCTATCAGCCCTATATGTTGGACCCCGAGTCGGACCCAGAGCGAGATGAACACAACATGTCATGAGTGACTTGCCTTTGCCTGTAGCCGTAGCGCTCGGCGTCTTATGCAAACAGCTCATAGAAGCAAATGATTCCTGACACCAAAATCTTTCAACTGAGTCACAGAAAACTGATGGATGTTTTTGGAGTGTTTACAGGAGCAGTAGAGACCCAAATGGAAATACAAAAAGATGCAGAAAGTGAGTTTTGCATAATATGTCCCCTTTAAGGGTAGAAAAAAAGTTCTACGTGCCATAATAAGCAGCAAGATATTGTGAAGCTCAAGACAACCTTGAACCTTCTCATCCAGTATCTTCTTGTATTGTTTTACATGCTAAATTATCTGTATTACATTAAGAGTGTGCTAAATAGAGATGAAGGGCAAGCCTCAGTCTGATAACTAAATACTGATAAAATTGACAAATAATTTAGAAAGTAAAACTAGGGAGCTCCCAAGTGGTGCAACTGCATGCTGTTAAGATCAAGTGCCGACTTGCTGCTGCCTCACATCTGCCATAAAATATGCACTCGAATACTCCACAGAAACTACAGCTACTGGCTAATGTGTGAATGTGTGATCAACTATTTATAGCTGGAGCTGACCGTTAACTGCGAGAAAATGTAAAGAATACATAGTCTGAATATATTACTGGCCTTAAAAGACTGCTTTAAAGATAAACCTAATGTATAAAAGGTAAATCACAGTTGGCGCAATGCTCAGTGGGTTAAAAAGACTTCATAAAAGTTAACACATTAAACATCAAAAAGCAAAATGACTATTAAGTGTTAAACACTGTTACTCTCCCTGGCATTAGTATTGTGTGTGTGTGTCCTCATAAGAGCCTCATTTTCTTATGTTGCTCTCTTTTTTGCTTTTGTTTTGTTTCCTTGTTCTCGCTTTTTCATGCTTGGCATCAATCCAACCAAAAGTGAGAACTCGACTAGACTCAGTACTGCGATTCTGACTAAGGTTGATGTTCAGCTACCACAGCTCACAGTTTGCTTGGTAAGTCCCAAGCCTAAGAGATGGATCACCACGCTTGTCCGGGTATGGGGCCGGTATTGCTGCAGGGTTTCATCCCAATCCAACAGAAGAACAAGCTCCGATTGTTAATCAGTTGGTTAATTATCTTTATTGATCCCAGAGAAAATTGCTTAATTATCACATCATTGTTCTTCTTAAGTTTTATTATTATATTTTCTCCACCTGTTTTTGGATCCACTTTTCCTCTGAGCCCTGTATTTGAATTCCAATGCAAAAACACCCTTTAATATCCAGTATACTGTGCCTGTATTCAGGTTTTTTTTATCAGTCGATCAGGGGCCAAGCACTGATCATCTAAAAAATGCTAATTTTGTGGTCAAGTCACCTCTTGCTGTATGGGGAGAAAGAGCGGAGGGGCAAGCTCTCTTAAAAAGTGTCAGAGAGAGAGTCTGTGACACAGATGACTCATAAACAGACTTCAAGACACTAAAGCCCAGGTCAGTAATAAAAAAAAAAAAAAGAAGATGCGTCACTGCTTGTTGTGGTTTAATCAAAAACAATCAGATCGTGAACATGGTTAAACATGTTTTCCCAACCATTTTTGGGCAAGAGTGATTCATTCTACCCTTTGTCAGCCATCCTTAACCATTAATAGCTTGGTAATAGACAGTGAGTTGACGCCCCCCTCTGTGGTTGAGCAGTAAATGAAGAGAACCAGAGGAGGCACCAGTTCAATACACTGCTGTGAGCAGAAAAATTAGTTTTAACACAAACCTTTTTTGGCCAATAAACCAATGTTGGTTTCAATGACTTTATAACAACCACACAATCACACTTCATATCACTTTTCTCAGAAATGCAATCTAGTTATAAACAGTCGTCAAGCAAAATGTGTGAGCTAAAATTTGGACTATAAGGACCAGTTTGAGAAGAGTTACATGAGTTCATGCCTTTTTGAAAATCTGCAGTCACACTGACTCTTTGCAGACAAGGTTGGCAGGTCCAGCCTAAGCATCGGCTCCATCAGCCAGAGATTAGATGTTTCAATCCCTTGGCGTCTGTCTGCTGACGTAAGAGAACTGGGACTTGGTTTTTACCTTCTGGTGTGCTCAGCTGTCCAATGACACAGCATTAGCAGCAGTAAGAAAAGATGCAGCGGCTGTTTTCACATCTCAGTTGAAGCATGTGCTATCCTTCACCCTCCCAGCTTGGTAGCATAAAGTGATGGGTGGAACCCTAACGAGTGGGTGAAACTGACTTGGGTTTCGCCTATCAAACAGACGGAAGTGTTCTTAACTAAATAGGCCAGGACATGAAGTTCTCTTACCAATCTCCCTGGGATTAGGCCATGCCATTGGCTGGTGTGAAGCCAGCGTGGAGAAGAGTGTGTCTGAAAACTCGGACATCAGGACATCTATGTCAAAGATTGGGTCCATCTCCATGGGGGTTGGTGAGTCACAGCTTTTCCGGCTGCTGCGGCGACTAAATCCCACCAGCTCCTCATCCTGGCAGAAGGGGATACGGAATGGGGTGTCGGGACGCACTTCCCCAAAAAGTGAAAACTGCTCCTCTGCCCCCTTCAGGAGGGCAAAAAGGCAACAAGCAGGCCAGGTCAGTTGACAAACACGACGTGGGTCATGCGAAGCAAAATGCATAGAGTTGACACAAACAGCTTTTTAGATTTTTTAGAATAGGAAGTTTACATGAATGGAATCTAACCAGTATGCAAGTTTAACATTTGTACAAGTTTAATCAGACAATCCTAGAATCTGGAAGAAGTTTGTATTACATTTATTAATCAATTAAGTGTTTATACATGTGGTCACAGTAGGAAGAAAAAGTAGTGTTCAACTCATACGCATTACCATAGCTTAATACTATGTGTTAGGGACTAGCATTTAGTACAAAAGGATGCACAATACACAATGGGACGGTGCTTTAGACTCTAGATGAAGCCTAGTCATGGACAGCACTGCAAATATCAGTGGTGGTTAGTGTAGGCTTGACGTAATCTAAAGCTAAAAAACAGACCCATTATTTTCTATTAGACCAAACTTCATACACATGCAGTTTTGTTTTACCAAATGGCAATTGTGAAATGCAACCCTGATAGGAAACAACTATGTATGCAGCAACTACTTTCTGCTACATAAAGACACTACCACAATGCAGACCATTCTAAATGTTATCCTACAGGGTCAATGTAGCATAACATTTCATGTAATATTCTTTCTTTTGGTCTTCTTTCGGCACTGTCCCTATGAGAGCACAATGTACACTGTATTGCCTAAGACAAGGCCACCCAAAGTGTGGTCTACTGGAAATAGTTTGTTCATGAGGCTGTTTGATCCAAGCCTCATAACCCTAATCCCAAAGAGATAAACTTATTTTAAAAGTACATATAAACGACTGAACATTTGCATTTCTTTAAAAACGGTATGCAGTACAAGATTCTAGTGTAATGTCGTAAAATACATTTTTTTATCTACATTTTTTTCTAGGCACCCACCCACACTAAAGCCACCCGAGACAAAAACCACTTTTCCATTGGTATACAGGAACCATGGTGTACCTAAACATCTTGCCATTCTTGAAAACGAACCCAGCTAACTTGTAAGTGATGTCTTGGTATACCTTCGTGCTTCTCACAGATCAATTTGTTATAGAAATCAAAGAAAACTCCCACTGAAATTTATCTTCAGTCCAAACAGGGAGTAGTGTACTCCCTGTTTGTACTGCTTCGGCTTCCCAGCTGTTCGTTTTAATCTCCATTGTTGTTTTTTTTGCGCTGACAGTAAAAAAACAAACAAACAAAACAACAACAACAACAACAACAAACAAAAAAAACGCTCCTTTCCACGTCGATGACATTTTGGCCAATCACAAAGCAGTGATGCAGTCGGCTCGGCTGTGACCCACTTTTAGACCTGCAATCAAGCAGCTCGGGTTCCGGTGGCTTTATTTGTAACGGAAACACATTTGTTCACGTTACGGCACGGTTCCTTGTGCCAATAGAAAAGTGCCAAAAGAGTTTGGGCAGCCTTGGACTAGAACAGTACCCTTACTTCTCAGTAGATGTGTGAACGTGCATTTAAATTGTTGTTGCTCAATATGTGTGCAAAAAAAGCAAATACATCAGATATAATTACATCAGATATAATTAACTACAGTGTTTATACAGTCAGTGTTCTTTGTAGGAACAACCCTTCAAAGCCCCCAGGATCTACATCTTCACAATGCTGTTTCAATAGGTATGGGGGAAGAAAAAAAAAACAAAACAGTTACCTTGAGAAGGCTAGAGAGGTCCTCATCTTTGTGCTTCTGTAACTGTGAAAACAAAACATTCATTACTTTAATCACATCAGTGTGATCAACATTATTGTTGTGTAAAGGTGTTGATCGTCTCTCAACTGCAAAGGATTTAAAGGATACATTTTTGTTCGAATTGCATGTGCAAATTATAAAGGCTTGTTTCCATTGAAAATATGGTCGAAAACACAGTTTTAACACAGTGCTCCAAAATTTTCATGGTAAGGGAGCAGGAACTATGCTTTTCATAGCATGGTAGGAAATAGAGTGGTAGGAAATAATCAGACCACAAAAAAAAACAAAGAAAGCCATGACATCCAGGACTTATGGATGGTAGTAATGTTGAGTCTATGTTTCAGCATCTCTAGGCCAACATCTGTACTCTAACACAAACAGTAACAGTTTGCTGTCCAGCTAAAATGGCCAAAAATAAATAGCACAAATAAACTGATTGTACTGTACTAACATGCTTGAATATTTCCTTGTGGTTTTCACATAATAATAAAATTGATCTTAAAGTGACAGTTACATAAAACTTCTGTTCAGTGACAATTATTCCACTTTCCCCAGATGTAGTCAATCAGCCAAGAAACATTTCCTGTACACATTTTGCTTTTTTTTAGTTTAGAACTGGAGCCACAAGCCTAATATCCCTAAAAAAACATCAGAAGTCAATTTGTCATGCAAAGCTTTTTCTTAAATATGTCCTCAAATCTCTCAACCTGCTTAAACCATATCCAGCTTTTCATTAAGGTGTCACAGACTGACCGTTGTGGTTTAGGACCCAGTATAACCTACACAAAACTAAACAATTTTAAACTGAAGATACATGTGCATTAACAAAAACAGTAGAAATCACAAATGTAATCTAGCAATGTTAGCCTTGTAGCTCCAGTGCTGAAGCAAAGAAGGAAAATTTGAACTCCAAGCATGTCTTGGCTGATGTGGGGTATGTGGAAAAAACAGCTTAAATTAGATTTTTTCCTCTGAACCGTTCCTTTAATTCTGACTGTAAAACATTGAATCCCCGTCAATAGCAGCAGAACAGAATATTATAGAACATACCTTTTGACTCATGTTCTCATTATTAGTCATTAAATAGTATATAGTTAAAAGACCACTTTACCCTTTTCTTGAAGTATGTTCTCCACTTATGGTACTCTCTGAGAACAATTTCAATTCTTCTCTTCCAGTACTTCCCTTCCGTAGCTATTGCCTTAGAATCAGCAGGAGGTTGGAAAAAAATAGCTATTATTATGACACCAACGCATATTGCATGCACAAAGTAACACCATATTATCAAGGCAAAAACAGACAGAAATAAAACATGCATCAGCCATAAGTTAGGTTTAATTAGTACTGTGGCCACTGGTGCTACTCCACTGGCACATGGAACCGTGCTGTTTTTTCAGCTCAACATCCTGTACCCGAGCTGCTCGACGGCAGGGCTAAAAGTGGGCCACAGCCAGGCTGACTTCATCACTGCTTTCTGATTGATCGAAATGTCATCACAACATGGAAAGATGCCATTGTTTTACTGTCTGCATAAAAAAAAACACCAATGGAGATACACAACTATCTGTTTGGGCTTAAGATAAATTTCAGTGGGAGCTTTCTATGTCACTAACAAATTCATCTTTAACGCTGCAAGAAACGTGAAGGTGATCCAGGACGTCACTAACTGGTTATCTGGGTTTGGTTTTTAATCACACGGCTAAAAATGACAAGAAAAAGCAGCTCTGGCAGAAAAGCTTTCTGCTCCACGAACGTGGTTTTGGGCCGACCGGCCATAAACTGTGTGGAGAGAATTGAGCTGCTCACGCGTCAGAACCTCTGTTACCGGACAGAGATACACTGGAAAATCAAAGTGTGCTGCGAGTTCCTACCATCACACCACGGTGAATGATCATACTTATGGTGCAACACTACACATTCTAGAAGGTTTACATCCTGTTCACACGGTGCTGTTACATTACATTACTGTCACATCGTTGTGGTGTCTATTTGATGTGGTGTTTGTATTGTTTCGGTCATTACTTGCACTGCGGTCCATCGAGAAACGTCTCCTCACACTATGTACATGGCTGCTGAAGACAAAGCAACCTTAAACCTTGAAATCTAGTACCGGGTATTCAGTAACATTTCATTGTAAATTAGACATGGCTGCAAGCGACCTGAGTGGGAACCAAAACATGACGAGAAAACACTGCAAACTACTATATACCAAGAACACCATGCCTTCAGTATCCTCCATTCTTACGGTGTGTTTCCATGCTGAAGAGTTTCTAACTGCCGTGGAAAACAAATAAAGTATCTGAACACGAGACGAGTCAAGTCAGAAACATGCAGTGGAAATGCAACATTGAATTGTTTTGCCCTGGGTACAGCTGTTGAGTATTAGGGGCAGTTTTTATTAATAAAGTCTCAATTACATTACCATTGAATAATGTTTTAAAATTTTATACTTTGTTGTTGCTTTTTTTTTTGGCTGACTTTTTTGGGGTTTTTTGATCAATGTTTTCTGCCTTTTTAGACGGATCAGTTAGAAATAAGCACTGGTTGCGGTTCTAATTTGAGCTGACACATATACAGCAATAAAAAACAAATATAAGAATTAAAGAAAAATGAAGTGAGGGGGAACCTCTGTTGGTCGATGGACTCCCGAGTCCATGTTCCCATCCAAAGGTGTAACAAAATGACAAACAGGATTCTCTCTCTTCTCTACATCTGCAGGGAAAGAGGTTCAAAAGGACAATGTTGAGGAAAACATGAAGAAGCTAACGTTGCTATCTGAACAGAATGCTTGTCACTGGCCCTTACATTGAATGTACCAGGCTCTCCAGATGGCATTGTTGAGGCGAATCTTGTCCCTCCAAAGAAGTTTGAGGCCTTTGAAGTTCTTCCATTTTGGAGACACCAACCTCCCACTGACGGAAAGCAACATTAACAGGTAAGATTAGCAAATAAGTTTCCCAAGTTTAATATGTAAATGTTTTTATGTATCACATGTAATTAACATACTAATGGCAAAATGGAATTTTTATGGCGACTTTTATTGTGATAAATAGGTGTTGTCAGTGCCTCTAGAACAATGTTTTATTAAAGAGTCAGATCAAGACAAAACTACATGCAGCCTAAAAAATCAGCCAAAGTATGGTCACTGCATGAAATGCATAGTAACAAGAAGCTGACAAATACAAAAAAAATAATAATTGTAGCTTCAGGTTTTCCACACTGGTTGCTGAGGTGTTGCTACCCAGTTGAAGGAGTGGTGCTTGATGGAAAGCACAGTTTTCCACATCATTGATAGGGTGTTGGTAGTGTATTTGTATCATGCTGATATATGGGGGCTGCACAAACTTTTGCCCACCATTCATGCCCATGTTAAAAAATCTGGGTGGAAAATGGTCACTAAAAGGAAACTGTTATTAACTAGTCAGTAAATCTACCCTTTCATCCGGCTGACTGACATTCAGTATGATCAAAATGGTGATGAGATGCTATACTCCTGTCCTTTCACCAACCCTTAAATCTTATTGATTGTTTAGAGGTATGTAAAGAGGGGCTTGGCAGAGGGTGAGGAACTTGACAACGTGGAAACTGTGGCTGAAAGGAGGACATTGTCTCGACTTCAGTCCATCATGGATGATGCTGATAAGTCACTCCACAGTGGCTAAACCAAGAAGTACCTTCTAGTCACAGACTCCTCACCCTAAAGTGCATCAGTTTCCTCTACTGCCATCAGACTCTATAACTCCTCCCCCGTCACACCCTATCAAGACTCTATAACTCCTCCCCATCACACACCTATCCATCAGACTCTATAACTCCTCCCCCGTCACACACCCTCTCATCAGACTCTATAACTCCTCCCCGTCACACCCCATCAAGACTCTATAACTCCTCCCCCATCAAACACATCAGACTCTACATCTCCTCCCCAATCATGCACATCAGACTCTATAACTCCTCCCCCATCACGCACATCAGACTCTATACCTCCTCCCCCATCACGCACATCAGACTCTATAACTCCTTCCGCATCACGCACATCAGACTCTATACGCACCTTCGCTTTATGTGCAATAACCTGATGCTTTGTTCTTATTGGGTTTAAATCATTATGATTATGTGCAATATTGTCTTATTATCATGCGCAATAGTCTACCATGTCTAATATCGTGCAATTTTCTTATCGAAAGCTAAAACACAACCATTATGCGTAATATCATCTTATTATTATGTGCAGCAGTCTTAACACATGCAGTATCACTACTTGTCACTTTGTGTCAATATTACTGATCTACTAGTAATCTCTCTTATGTGCAATAACATAGCCCTAACCACCATTTGTGTTATTTGTCTATAGTATCCCCTGCCCAACATTTGTGTAGGTCACTGTGTATTTCATATTGAGGTTTTCTGCAGTTTATATTGCATTTATTTTACATTGCATATTGTATATTGTTCTTGTCTCTGTGTGTCTGTGCAGTTGAAACATTAGCCGTTTCCTCCAGGACCAAGAAACCTTTACGATTCAGTTGTAACTCTTTACAGATTTAGGTACTTTTGGGAACCTCTTTGCCTCACTTTCTGTTTTCTCCTTATTCCTACATGCAATTTTAAGCATTTGGTGTCAATAAACTTTTGTCCATTGTATAATGACATGATGACAATTGCCTGCTGAAGCTTAGACATGGAGCACGGGGCTGAAACATCAAATAACGTCTGATTTTCCAAGAACTGAAACAGGGCAACATGAACCAAACTGGCGTCGAGGAAAGGCTCTGACGAAAGGCAGTCCCAGGGTAATCCAATCTGTTTACTATTTCTAAAGGGCAGCCATACAACCCTAGCTCACTCTGAGAAAGCCAAGCCTATTTTATAGGCCACACACTGGATATCCTTCAGCATACATCATAAAAATCGCCTTTTCTTCCTTTATAAAAATGCATATCAAAGCTCTGAATGCACATAAATGTCTAGTCCCTGGTTAACCAAGTCCATTCTAGTGAACTACCTCACTTTATATAAGTCACTCATGGACTCTCAATGGCAGCTGCACTTCACTTTACCTCTATTTACTGCCACTACGGGCACACTTATGTCCTGTTGCTTGATTTGATAAGGTATAATTTACACTCACTCAAAGTGGTTCTATCCTGCTAACTGCCTCCTGTGCAATAATCTACACATAGTGCAATGTTATTCATGCTGGAAGGTTTACATCCCTCTTGCACTACTGCTACATTGCTGTATTGTGTATTTATTGTATTGTCTCTGTCATCCGTTCAACTGTGTTCAACCACCTCCTGTGCAATAAATCACACTTATGGTGCAACACTACTCATTCTGGAAGGTTTACATCCTGTTCACACTACATTGTTACATGACCTTACTGTTAAAGTGTTGTGGACTGTACTTATTGTACGGTTAGTTTTGTTTCTGTCAGACTTTTCTCGAATGTTCAATGTTACTGTATGTTGCACCGTAGTCCATCGAGAAACGTTTAATCACGTTATGTACGTGTTCACAGCTGCTGAGACAATAAAACAACCTTGAACCAATATGCTCATAACACTGCAGTCTGCTTATTCTTTTCACACAGTCACCAGAAAACACTCTCCTAATAAACCAGAAGGCTCAGTGCAGGCATGCACTTCCTACATGACAGGAAATGGCAACTTTTCATCTTGTCGAACCACTTCACGTGCACAGCCCAACATCGCCTGGAGGTCAGTTTAATGGTTTAATGGTCAAAACCAAGTTACAGAACTCTGCTAGGCTACAAATTTTCCAGACTGAAGAAGCTGCGACCTTCTAACAACTTAAACTTTGGCCAACAGGTAACAAACTAGACTGCATTTCCCTGAGAAAATGTGAAATGTGGTTGCCTGTTTGCTATAAAACCAGTGTTTGGAGACAAAAAAAAAAGTTAAAAAAAATCTTTGCTCACAGCGTTGCATCTTCAGACTCTCTTTAGTCAGCGCTGCGTTTCACCACTGAACCATGGAGGGGGTTGTTAACTCGCTATGTTTTACCAAGCCATTTATGGTTGAGGATGGTTGAAAATGGGAGGAGCGAACTGCTCTTGCCCAAAAACTGGCGGGAAAAGCGAGCTTAAGCCATGTGCACGGGCTGCTTGTTTTTTTACAAACAGTGACACTCGTCTCTTTTTTAATAACTGCCTGTGTTTTAGTGTCTTGAAGTCTGTTTATGAGTCTGCTGTGGCAGATTTGTTGCTCTGTGTTTTGTTGCCTTCCAGCCGTCATGGCCATGACATCACAGACTCTCTGGTGTTAGAACCACGCCAACATTTCAAAAACTGTAGGAAGAGAAGCAACACCAAATTCCAGCGATAAAAAGAATAATAAAAACAAAACTTAAGCATAATAGTGTGATTGGCAATGCAATCACTCTAATAACCAGCATTCTTCTCTTCATGACACATCTAAAACAAACAAAAAAAAAAAAAAAAAATCACATTTCCGCCTTTATTTCTAAGCTGTTCTGTCTCTAAAGCAGAACAGCCTCCTCTCATTGCACAACGAGGTACTTGTATGTGTGTGTGTGTGTGTGTGTGTGTGTGTGTGTCTGTCTGTGTTTGTGTGTTTGTGTGTGTATGTGCGTGTGCATGTATGTGTGCACATGACAGCTGGTAAAATAGCCAGAACAAGCTGTTCGAGGAAGCAGTGCTAACTTGTTTTGGCTCCACATTCTTACAGGAATAGAGAGCTGTGGTGTTTCTGTGACGTTTTTCCCCGCATTCCTGGCTGCAGGAAATTCACTGAGGACGCTTCAGTTTCAACAACACTGAACTGGGTCTCGAACTCGAAGACGTTTCACTGGGGATTCTAATGTTTCAGCTTTAATCAGCAGTCTAAGACTTATTCCTAAACACAGGCAAGTGCGTGAGCTTTAAAGCGAC
>JBBIGA010000040.1:1137998-1148815 GCA_037576975.1 Alestes dentex
TGATTCAGCCAAGATTGTTGTGTTTTTGATATTTACAAAATTTTACAGCTGTTGCTGCTACCTTTTTGTGAAATGTGACAAATTCCTTTGGCATGCCTTTAAATTCAGTGTAGTTGTGTATATTTTTTGATCCTCTAATAAGTGGTTAGTAGTTTATTTATTCTGTGATATAACCTTACTAACACACAGCACAATTTCAACAAAAATAATGCTAATATTAAAGTAAAAAGATGTATTATATCGGAATCTGTATGGGTATCGGCAGTCGTGTATCGGAATCGGATCGGAACTGGAAAAACGTGGATCTCATCACTATCTGTGTGTCTTCAAACTCTGGTTTTAGAGCGACTATGTAATCACACAATGCATTTTCTTGCCAAACTGCAGTCTAGAGTTATGATTATTATTAGTATTACTATTATTATTTGTTTGTTTGCTGATTCATTTCAAATAACAGCTGGTCCCAAAGCGGCTCCAGGTGACAAAGCCGCCGCTGAAGAGAAGGATGCCGCTGAAGAGTTCAAGGTCGGCGATCGTGTTTGGGTCAATGGCAACAAGCCCGGCTTCATTCAGTTTCTGGGAGAGACGCAGTTCGCGCCGGGACAGTGGGCCGGCATCGTCCTGGACGAGCCCATCGGAAAGAATGACGGTTCGGTGGCAGGAGTGCGCTACTTTCAGTCCGAGCCGCTGAGGGGCATCTTCACGCGACCCTCCAAGCTTTCCCGTACTGAGGGCGAGGAAAACGGGACGACGACGGCACCCGCGTCACCGACCCCTTCCGTCACGTCGCCACCCCCTGCGCCGACCCCTTCCGTCACATCGCCACCCCCTGCGCCGACAGCCACCGGGACCGCCAAAAAAGCCGCCACACCCACAAAACCAGACGTCCCGGCCTCTAACCTCACTCGCGCCAACAGCGAGTCGGTGTCCAACCTGTCGGAGACCGGCTCGGTAAAGAAAGGCGAGCGGGAGCTCAAGATGGGCGACCGGGTCCTGGTGAGAACGTTATGTACTAATGAAACCAGCCGTGATTTAAACCAAACCCCATCCAGCAGGTGCTTACAGTAAATAAACATGTTGGCTAGAGCAGGACATTTACCTTTTGCAGCTTGAGGGCACATGGTCACCTTCAGGAGTCGTAAGATCTTTCTTCCTCAAACACAATACTGAAGCAGCCTTAAATACAATCAGCTAATTAGACTGAGTTGAGACCAAACTCAGTTGTCCTTGATTATGCTATTTTAAAGAGGGAATTTACACACAGAGACAAAAAGTACAATGTAAAATATATATATAGTCAGAATTAAATTCTCCAGTAAATACTCTGTACTAAATATAATATGCAATATCCATACAATGCTGTGCTCAATAAGAGAGCTGGATATAAATGCTATAGATGCATTATAAAAAATAACAGCTACAGCAGCTTACATTAACACAAATGGAAGTTTGGAGTTGTGCTCTATACAGAGTCTGTTATTGCACATAATGACCTAAGTAGTGTTTTTGCACATGACAGTGTTATTTCAAAAGTAGTGACATAAGAAGTGATATTGCACATAAGACTATTGCACATAAACTGTTTCACATAAATGAAGAGAACTGTCAGAATAGCTGGTGCTGGATGTGTTTAATGGCTCTAAATGCTCTCTCACAGGAAGTTATGACATTAAAAATGTATATGAATACACCTGACTGATGCCGGAGATGTTTTACTTAAGCTTTTGAGAAGGTTTTTCTAATGTGTGCAGTAAAATAATCCCCAAAGTGGTAAATATTTATCTATTAACCACTATTTTACCATCCCGCATCTCATTCCAGAGTGGCACCATGTGCAGAAGACACATGTGGGTTAAACAGGGATTATGGAGAGTAAATAAAATGGCCATATTTGTGTATACTTTGTAACCCCAGGTTCCATTCATCACCACTTAAAAAATAAAAAAAATCAGTTTTTTTGTCTATAAACTTACACATGAAGCAACTCGTATCTCAAACACTGAAGTAGTCAGGAGACTAGAACATCCTGTGGAATTCCTCTTTAATCTAAATAGGTGGTGCCACCAGCCGGTCCTCATTTTGAATTCTCCTTTCTCTAAAACCCCTCACATTTCAGGCCTGTTGTTGCAGTTAACTCATGATATTTCATGATTTTCACATACCAAGTGATTTTCCGTTTTTATCTCCCAATAATCGATGCTGCCAATTCCCACCCACGCTCTCTTATCGCCTCGCAGCAGCATCGGAGGGTTGAGGAGTATTTAAAGAACACGTGTGTAAATCTAAGTAGATTTCAGAATATGTAGGTCAGTATCAGAATTCAGCTGACATGTCTGTGTGACACATGGTGTATGAATGTTTATGAATTGTACAGGCTTATGGTTTGAAATAAAATGGTGCAGTGTGGATGTGGTTTTTCAGGCTGTGTACATCATCCCCTGATTACTCTCATTCCTAACCCGGTGTTTTTATGTTCATCCTCTTTGCCAGGTCGGCGGTACCAAAGCCGGTGTGGTGCGCTTCTTAGGGGAAACGGATTTTGCCAAAGGCGAGTGGTGTGGAGTCGAACTGGACGAGCCCTTAGGAAAGAATGATGGTGCAGTGGCTGGAACCAGGTATGCATCACCACTTTTGTTAGTGTGATTACGGATTCTCTCTGTTGTTCTTTTGGAGCTGCTTTTCCGTCAAGCCCACATTGAATTTTGGCAAAATTCCAACATTCTTTAAAATATGGTGTATTGTGCGTTTTCATATTTTTATTGGTTGATCAAAATATTAGATTTTTTTTTTTTGTGCTCGAGTCGCCTCTGTAATGTATGGGGAGAGTGGTGTCACAGCCATGGCGTCCAGAAAGTGTCAAAACGTGAAGAAACAAATCCGTCTTGCAGTGCCAAAGACAGCAGACTCAGAAAAGGACTTCCAGACACAAAAGCTCAGGTCATTTTAAGCAAGACGTGTGTCACTGCTCATTGTGGTTCAATTAAATATAATCAACCCGTGAACACAGCTATGTTCGCATTTTCCCTCCCGTTTTTGGGGAGAGCGGTTTGCTCCAGTTTTTTTTAGCGATGCTGAAGTATAAATGGCTCGGAAGAGACGAGTTAAAGCCCCCTCTGTGGTTGAGCTGAACGAAGATAGTCAGAAAAGGTGCTGGTTCGATACCATAAAACTAATGTCTGGGTCTCATTTGAGCAGTGTAGTGCTTTTCAGCATTTTGGAGTTCATCTAGTCCTGAACATCCTCACACTGCTTCCTCCTGATTGACCACAGATTCTCCACATGAATGGATGAATAATTTTGGTCAAAACCTTACCTTTAACCACATCAAGGATTCATTATTTGGTATTGAAAATGTTTATGTTGTGTTCCTTATGTATAACAGTATAAGCACAATAAACTGAGGTGAAGTGGCCCCTTATAGTCACACAATCTCATTTCCACTACACTGGTGCTGGTGCCAGGTTCCGGTTCTGGTGCTCGGCCAGTGCTGAACTGGGAACCAGCCAGAACCAACCGAGAACCGGCCCGTGTTTACACTAGACAGGAGCTCAGCGGGAGCCGCATGATAATACGTCACAGGCCACGCCCACTAAACACTTGGTTGTTCGCGTGAAGCCTGCGACTTTTAGTTCTTCCCTAATTTCTTCATACACTTTTTTCTTTCTCAGTGCACTTTCCAAGTTCTGTTGAATCTCTGTTGACGTCCATATTGCTAAAAGAGCTTTAATTTCTTCCGCGCTCCACGTTACCGGACTTTGGCTCTCCGCCATTTTCTCTTCTAAAGCTACCTATCACTCTGCCCACCGCTCGTGACGTTACGGGTTCTCACTACTAGACCAGCAAAGTTTAGGGGCCGGTTCGGTTCGGTGCTTCTTTTAGGGCCCCGGCACCAGTTTTTTTCTGTGGAAAAGCGCGGCACTGGTTCCAAAATTGGGAACCGGCACGGAACTAGCACGGGAACCAGAGCAGTGGAAAAGGGGTAACAGTGAAAGCAGTGTGGTCCTTTCTCTGTATTTAACTCATTCACCAAGTGAGGCAGGGGGCTGCCACCAACGGGGAGCGCCGGGGAGCAGTGTGTGGGGACGGTACCTTACTCAAGAGAGCCTCAGTGATGACACTAGCAGTCCAGGGATTCGAACCCACAACCTTCTGATCTCAGGGCGAACTCCCTAACCACTAGGCTACCAGCTGCCTTGATCCATGTTGTGAAGTGGAATGCAAAATTCTAAAACACGAAATAATTGAAAATGAACTAACATGTCTGTCGTGGTTTTTAGGTACTTCCAGTGCCAGCCCAAGTATGGGCTTTTTGCCCCGGTGCACAAGGTGACCCGGATAGGCTTTCCTTCCACCACTCCAGCCAAGGCGAAGACCACAGTGCGGAAGGTGGTGGCGACACCGGCGGGTCTGAAGCGCAGTCCGAGCACCTCCTCTATCAGCTCCATGAGTTCTGTGGCTTCGTCCGTCAGCGGCAAACCCAGTCGCACAGGCCTGGTGAGTCACACCCCCAGACCTTCAGTCTGTGGTTACGATCAGTAGCTCAACCTCCTTCTCTGTTATCTTTCTAATCAACACCCACTGCAATATACATCCACTATTCATCTCGTATTATCTGGAATTGGGCTGGTAGTGTGAGAATATCATCTAAAATATATGCTAATAAATACAGGAGGTTATGAAGGAAGCACAGACCAGGCCTTTACCCTTCCAGATTGAGAACATGCCAAAATGAACTTTATTAGGTCCAATGCAGTTCATTCGCATTTGAGCTGATAGTCTGCATATGCTAACTTAAATTGAATTGGAATGATTGGCATAATTCATGCACTGCGAAAAAAAATTTAATTGGATAGATGAACAAAAATACGTACTTCAGGTTACAATTGTTGCTGACTCACTGCTGACTGTACTTTCAGTCTTAATTTTAGAGCCACCTCTGAAACTTTTCACACATTTCCACTGGCACAGGGTACCATGCCGTACTGCGAATGAATGTTTTTCTATTACAAATACAGTGAGCCAAACCCGAGCCGTTTGACGGCAGGGCTGAAAGTGGGCCGCAGCCGTCGCTGCTTTCTGATTGGTCAAAAGGTCATCACAACATGGAAAGAGGCCACTGTTTATTTACTGTCTGTGCAAAAAACAACACAGACTCACAACTGACAACTGGGAAGTCGAGGAAGTACAAGCACGACTGTCTGTTTGGGCTGAATGATAAATTTCAGTGGGAGTTTTTTTTATTACACTAACAAATTTAAATGCAGAGTTATTTCAGGACATCATTAACTAGTTATCTGGGTTCGGTTTTCATCACACGGAGAAACAATGCAGAGAAAAACAAGACCATTAATAATTAAAGACCACAATAACAGAAAAACATTGTGCCGGTTCGACTCCATGGACGCGGTTGTGGTACGATCGGCCTTAAGCTGTGGAGAGAATTGAGTCAGAAACTCTGTCACTGGACTGAAATACACTGGACGGTTCCTGTATACCTGCAGAAAAGTAGCTTTTGGACGTCCTGTATGTTTCGCTCTATTGGTTCTGTAATGGGATTTGACTTATTTAGAGCATAATTGAATACAAACAAATAGTTTTTGTTATTTGAAATACTGAAATATGAACAAAGTCAGCCATAGTGGTTCTTTACAGTGATGGTGATAGGAACCAAGGGTTCTGATGTCTAGAACGCAACTATAGCCAGTTTCCTTACTATCCAAAATGATCAAGGAACGTGTGTCTCTTCCGAGTTTTTATATGTAATGGCCATAATGGTAAATGTCAGAAAGTAATATTTCTTGTGGTATATTTTTGCATGTACTAAAAAATCCTTTTTTAAATATTCCGTATGCACTGTAGCTTTCTTTCTGTGAGTGAACTTTTAGATGCATAAAACTCTTCGTTTCCTGTCACCACCACTGTGAACAGTTCCAACAATTCATAAACTGTTTCACATCAGTCCACTCTGAATTACTGTGTTTTAATGGTTTCAGTATGTGTTTTGAAACACCGGCAGTAAATGTTGCACACGCTGAACTGAGGGTAAACGATGCAGAGTATCAGTTCACTATGATTGAGGCTGCCAGTTAATATAAGTCACCCATTTTGTTTCTGTGTAGTTAACGGAAACGTCATCACGGTATGCCCGCAAGATTTCTGGGACCACGGCGCTGCAGGAGGCGCTGAAGGAGAAGCAGCAGCACATCGAGCAGCTCCTCGCCGAGCGAGACCTGGAGCGGGCTGAGGTGGCCAAGGCCACCAGCCATGTGGGAGAGGTCTGCTCAAACAGAGATGTTTGTGTGTGTGCGTGCGTGTTTGTGTGCGTGCGTGTTTGTGTGCGTGCGTGTTTGTGTGCGTGCGTGTTTGTGTGCGTGCGTGTGTTTGTGTGCGTGTGTGTGTGTGTGTGTGTGTGTGTGTGTGTGTGTGTGTGTGTGTGTGTATTTTCGCGGGGGTTACATTCCAAGAGCACCTGCGTATAGTGAAAAACCATGATGTTTTGATGTGGTTTTAAAAAATGCCTATTTTTATAGTGTAAACCCTAAATATTCCCCAAAATATGCTCCCAAACACTTTCATTTTAAACTCAGACTAACACATTACCCTTAAAGAACATGTAAAGGTAAACCCGTATCTGTACTGTACAGTTTACACTGAACTCCTGCAGTGCTAGAATGTAAATACCGATTTTACCCCTGTATAGACTGGACTGTAATTCATGCACGGGCGTTTTCTTTGGTATAAGCAGGTAAATACAGTAATACATTTGTTTAATTTACAGTAATAAAATACAGGGCTTTAAGAAGGGGAAATTCTGGACTGCAGCGTCACAGGGCAGCAGCCAATCAGCAGCAAGGAGAAATAAATACAGCTCTCGGATTGGCTACTTTCAAACCTCCCGCCTCTGAGTACAGCAGTATTCCACCATGCCAAGACACGCCTTTCTTTGTGTTTCCCTCCACAGTAGTTATTTTTTATATGGAAATGTAGCTGAATTTACATTAATATTTATGTTACAAAATTAGTAAATTATATTTTTCTTAACAAATTAGCACTTAAATGTATGAAAATGTATACATTTAAGTGCTAATTTGTTCATTTGTATTGCCACGAAAAAAAATATTCTTTTTTTTTTTTTTTTTTGCTTGCCTTTTGTGATGTTCGGGCCTCGTCCGCAACGCCCGCATGTCCTCGTGCTGGTTGTGTATGGTGCTTAGCAACTGAGGATGAGGACGAGGCCCGGACATCAAAAAAGCAAAAAAAAATGTGCAGGATTTCTGCAATTTCCGCCTCAGTTCGGGGGTTTCAGCGAAAAAATTATTAGGTTCTCTGAAAAAATCAGCTTTGAACTGAAATATAATATAAACATACATGATTAGCAAATGAAAGTATCAGTTGACTGGTGGCTGATATATAACCATCAGTCAATGAGTTCTAAGTCAAAATGTACTTCTTTGGCTTTAGATGGAGACCAAGATGGATAACCTGCGCACCATGGTGGAGGCTGCAGACCGAGAAAAGGTGGAACTGCTGAACCAGCTGGAGGAAGAAAGGAGGTTCGATCCATTTAGAGGATCAGTTTGTGTGGTGTTTGTGCTTATAGAACCAAGACACTTGTCTAATCATTCATTTATTTTTTGGCACTGTCTTTCCATACTTTTCTATTGATGTTAATGGAACTTATAATAATGGGAATGTAAGTCTGATGCTGGTGGTGCTGGGTCCGTTTGAAACGGTGCTCTGCAGCTGGAAACATCGAAAGGAAACCTGAATGTGATCATCCTGACTGTTGTTGTGGTGAATGTAACTGGAGCTGTTTTTCACAAACAGAAGAGTGGAGGACCTTCAGTTTCGAGTGGAAGAGGCTTGTATTACCAAAGGTGACTTGGAGGTAAGGGGACTTGCAGACACTCTGCAAAGCACATTTTCAGCAATGTTTGTTTACTTTTTTCCTATCCAAATCTTGAATTTTCATGATTTGGTGTAGAAGTAGTCTGTATATGTATATGTATGTAATTAGCAGTGTTGTTTCCACAATGTTGAACCCTATTTTTTTGAGGGTAGAGCAATGCTGACAGAAGTCGATCATTCCTTTTCATTTACCTTCCATCCCATTTTCACCTCTCCCTCACTCTTCCCTGTTCCACCCAAAAAACAAATCACAGATGAGCGTTTTTATGGCACACTCAAGTGAAGTGCTATTGTAATCGCTCCTCCACTCATGAATAGATAAGGGATGATGTGTCAGTGCATGTTTTTAAGAGGTCCTTTTTATTCAAGAATGATTTTGACGTTATTTGATAATTGGATGATTCAGGGAAGAGTGAAATAAAATCCGTCCTAGCTGTAGTGTTGTATCCCTGCTGAGATCTTTATGTTTAAATCTCGACTTCAGTAAACCAGCATCAGTAGCTGTTCTTCCAGCTGTAAAATTATTCTTAATATAATTCTTAGATGAATGGATTTTGACTAAAAGCAAGACGGCCAGACTTACAGAGAGACTTTCAGTGTAGCATGAACGATTCTGAGTTAGTTTCATGTTCTGTTCTGCCTTTGTAAGTATATTAGGGGGAAAAAAGCACTTATGAATTTAAGGCCTGTTTCAAAGTAGCAGCGGTTCAAATTTATGTAGACGTTTGTGCTTGTTGCTGATTTCGGGCTGATAAAGAAAACGCTGCTTCTTCCACCGTACATTAAAGCAAAGACCATCTCTTACTGAATTTGATTAGGATTGGAAAATACTACTACTTACAGTGGTGCTTGAAAGTTTGTGAACCCTTTAGATTCTTCTACATTTCTACATAAATATGACCTGAAGCATCATCAGATTTTCACATCAAAGTAGCTCATGAGAACACAGTTAAATCAATGAGACAAAAATGGTTCGGTCATTTATTTAGTGAGGAAAATGATCCAAATTTACATATCTGTCAGTGACAGAAGTATGTGAACCTCTAGGATTAGCAGATAATTCGAAGGTGAAATTAAAGTCAGGTGTTTTCAGTCAATGACACGACAATCAGGTAAAATGAGATGAACCTTTTATTAGTCCCACAAGTGGGGGAATTTACTTTGTCACGGCAGAAAGTGGACAGAACAAAGTTAAGAGCAGCAAAAAATTTAGAAAACACTAGAATAGAATAAAATACTATACCAACAGTACAGTATAAAATGTACACTATACAATCTAGAAATATTAATATGGACATCTGTATTGTAAAGTATGTGTCTGTGGGCACCCTGTGTTATTTAAAGAACACGGATCTATCGAAGTGTTAACACGTTTTAGTGGAAGTGTATCGTGGCACGAACCAAGGAGAAAATCTGATGATGCTTCAGGTCTGTTTATGCACAAATGTAGACAAATCTAAAGGGTTCACAAACTTTCAAGCAGGACTGTAGTTGTTTTTCAAAGCATAGAAGTTGTTTGGTTGTGTGAAGACTTTAATTGTAAAATCATAATAGCTAATACGTGGTTAAGTAACTTGTAACAGGATTTCCCTCAGTTGTGAGAAGGTTTAGAGGTGCACTTAAAACTGCGTACAGATTTTTTTTTTTTTATTGTTGTGCTTGTGACTGGGTTTGGTCGGAGTGTGGAGCTGCCCAGTGATGTAGTCAGTGGAATCCTCCCCTAGTGAATGCTTTTGGGGTGGGGTTCTTTTTCTTTCTTAAGAGAAAGACCATCTGATCTCAATTCACTAGTTCTTAGTCACCAGGTTGAAATTCAGGTCGTTACAGAATACCCTACAGAGGGTGTCACTTAATTTTCAGAAACATGGTGATAAACATGGTACAGCACCCACGACTAAGTACTGTTTTCCTGCCAAGTGGGGGAACACCAGGAACCCTGTCTTAGTCAGACACCCTACATTAGTTTAACCTTCTGTACACTTTGCTGTTGTCAGTCACTTCAGCAGTAAAGAGCTGAGCTGGTTCTACTGGAGGCTTTACACTCCCACCCCTCTAATCTCACGGATGATCTGGTACACTTTGAACCCGGTGGTGGTGTTTGCTGTCATAATTGTCTTCTCTTTCTATCACGGGTTTAGAGTTTCCTTTATCTGTCTTTATAGTCTTCAAGTGCTTTACCAACTTTCACCTCATTTACAGCCATGGGGAAAAAATAGAGACCACTTTTCCCTTTGTTTCTGTTCACTGTTTGTTCAGTGTGTGTCTGTGTGTGTCTGTGTGAAAACATGATGTCACATGCACACACTGCTCTTAACATCACTGTTTTAATTGTTGCAGTTGTAAAATAATGTTAGTGACGTGCAGTTTAATATTTCCAAGGTACAGTATATTATTTATTATTTAAAAAATTTTTCTCCAAACATTTTTTGTTTTGAATTTCAGATCAAGTGTGTATCAGTAGTGTATAAAACAATAGTGACCTGGACATTTTACAAAGACACACTTATTACAAAAGCAATAACCAGTGATGCAGTTTTTTTTTTTTTCCCAAGGCTGTAAATCATTTGTTTCAGTACGATATTTGCAAACTGGGACCTTTTTAATGTGAGGGTAATCATGGTTTCTTGGTGTTATCCATAAATTCTCTCTTCTCTCTCTTTCAATTCAGTGGTTTCCAACTGTAGAATGTCTGTGTGGTGATGTGCGCTTGCTCAGTTTGTTGTTAATGACGGCTGTTTGTGTCTCGCCTCACTCATCGCTCTCAAACACCAGCATGATTTCTGTCGGCGGGAGCCTCCTCAGCATTGCCCTCGCCTCACCAGGCTCCTCCGCTTTCACATTAGCCCGCATGTGACAACACAACTCACCCCCCACACCCCCCCACCCCCTCCTCACCCCCCCCCTCCCAT
>JBBIGA010000040.1:1183738-1194365 GCA_037576975.1 Alestes dentex
TATATATATATATATATATATATATATGTGTGTGTGTGTGTGTGTGTGTGTATTTAAAGAGAGAGAGAGAGAGAGAAAGATGAACTTTTGAGAGCGTTGACTTCTTTTCATATTTCCTGAGTGTGTGTGGTGTTGTGTGTGCGGTGTGTGAGAGAGGAGTGTGTGTGTGTGTGTGTGTGTGTTGAGGGTGTGTTGTGTGGTAGTATTGAGTGCTGCTCTGAGGATGTCTGGCTCCTCTCTCCTCTCCCCCCTCAGCCTGTCCGGACAGTAGTGTTGTCTCTCTGAGGGACGGGTCTCTGCCTGCGTGCTTCCAGCATCTCCCCCTCACTCCTCTCCCAGACCCTGAGAACCTCGCCCGGTCTGCCCGGCCCGGTGTCCTGCTGAGCTCCAGGGGCCGTGTTTACAGCTCCTCTCCGGTCCGGCTCTGGAGAGGCTGGGCTCCTCGGCGGGGCGATGGATGCCTGACGGCGGCGGTGGCGTCAGTACCGTGAGCCCCGGACTGAGCTCCGTCCAGAGCCTTTCGCGTTGGGATTTATATTAAAAAAAAGAAAGAGAACAGAACACGACGTTGTGAACGAAAAACGGGTCTAGCCGGGCAGGGGCAAGGGGGGCATCTCCTCAGCCATGGCTCTGGTAACGCTGCAGCGGTCTCCCACCCCCAGCGCTGCCTCCACCGCCAGCACCAGCACCACCAACGCAGGGGACGCCACGGTAACCTCCCGGCCGGAGAGAACCTTCTCATACCGGCGGCCGGGCCACCACAGCGCGGCTCATCCATCACACAAGCCGCTGTTTTACTGACCAGCCTCACATTATAACGCCAAAAACTGGCATGGCCGTCGGGTTTAGCACCAACATTAGCAAGCTAAGCCTTGTTTATGTTGACGAATGCTGTGCCTATACAATCAGTGTTTATAGCTAGTACATATATTCATAGTAACTCAGTTTTAATGGATAATTTCATTTCTATTTTGAACCATACGAGGTTTGCTTTTAAGCATTTTAAGGTCCAAAATCGTGAATGGGCTAGCCGGTACGCTAGGCTAGGCTAGTCTTACCTGCCAGAAATCATAGCATTCTGTTCAATGACAAAAAGGAGTTCAGGGGTATTACTGAGCAAAGGAGTGGACAATTAAAAAAAAATCATTTTTATCATTTGACTAGAGGAGAGGTAGGTCTTCATAGGAAGGGTACTGAAGAAAGGTTCAATGAAGGAACTGACTACACTCACAACAGGTTCCCCATCATTTCACCAGGAGTGGTTCTTGGTCATGGTTTCATAAGGAACCATCCTATTTGCCCACTAAATCCTCCAAGAAACCAGTCTTTAAGGGTGTAGAACCTCACACTTCTGTTCATTTTTGACAGCATGCATCATATTAAGCACAAGATGCCATGTACAAGTCTAGCAGCTGATTTGGGCTCTGATCAGACATCAGACCTGAGCTGGGATCTGTTCTTACAAACTGGATTGCCCACCCTAAGTCCTGTGGTGGGCCAGGGCTGTAGTGGGGACATTCTGAACAGGGCTTGTCAAAGCCGTGGCCAGGGAGGTTTCGGTCACGTGCTTTCATTATGAATACAGGCCGAAAAGAGACACATACACAAACACACACTTGTGATTTGCCTATACAACTTTGCATGCACGCACACACCTTACATTTGCCTGTTCCATTGCGAAAACCTTCCTGAAACCTTCCCTATTTGGTTTGGGATGGTGCCCTGCAGTGATGCCCATGCCTTCCACTGTCTACCCCATCTAGCTGGGGATCACACTACGCCTGTCTTTCATTGCGTCTGTTTGCTGCAGCGTGTCCTGAGGACCACTTTGCTTCTGTTTTGCAGTGATTAAAGCTCAGGACCTGGCACTGTCGCCCCGACACAAGAGTGCTCCGGTTACCTTAGTAGAAATTCTTATGGGCTGCAGCTCCTGCCGCTGGAGTGCAGTATTCTTTCATGTCCGCAGCCTGTTTTTATTATCCATGCCGGGTAATAAATTCAGCTCTATAACACTGACATCATTTATTTTCGAGGGTTGTTTTGCTGCACCCTGTGACTTTCCCCAGCAGAGGGTGCCAGCTCAACACCCTCTGCCCAAGGCCTGATGTAAACAAAGTGGACTCTATGGGCACTGCTCTATTACATCAACCCCTGCAGTACAGTCGGAGGACCCTCGCCGGCTGTCTGGTACCTGGTTATTGCATAACATGATGCGTTTGCAGCGCTGCTTACATCATGTGTAAAGCGCCTCCTCCAAGCACTAAACCTTAATGTGAAAGAGGCAGTTTAATGGATCGCGCTGGGTAATCATTGCAGGAGAGGACATCGCAAGGTCCTTGCATTTGCAGGGCGAAAACGAACATTTTAGATTTACTGGAAGGTTCCTTTGCAGAGCCGATGACATCATTGTCATCTGTTCCCAAACGGGGCTGGTGTATCTTTCCACCACCTTTCTTGCACGCTGTGGGATGGTGATAGTTTTTGGGAAGGGGTTTGGAGCCCCCCCCCCCCTTCCATAGTGTGTGAAATGGACAGTGAGGGTGGGGCTGCTCC
The DNA here is from genome assembly GCA_037576975.1 of Alestes dentex. Classification (NCBI taxonomy): domain Eukaryota; kingdom Metazoa; phylum Chordata; class Actinopteri; order Characiformes; family Alestidae; genus Alestes; species Alestes dentex. Next base: position 1,186,292 of record JBBIGA010000040.1, read on the forward strand.
ACACACACACACATTTAAATTCACAGCACAATCTCACCAGTCCAGTCGAGAAACACGCAGCTGCAGTGATGTCACCTTTTCGCACGAGGAGAAAGAGAGAGAGAGATAGAAGAGGGAGAGGTAGACATATGAAGAGAGGAGAAAACTACCGGAGAAATGAATGGAAGATGAGAGAAAGCAACGGGATTGAGAGAAAACGCTTATTTAGGACACGGAAGCCGTTTGTGAGCCTCCGATGGTAGTGCCTTCAGCCACCCTGTCAAATTGTCGATTTTCAGCTTCTCCCCGCTATTTTTTTTCCATATTCCTCCCTTCATTCCCTCCCATTTATCTACAGTGGCTCTCACCATTCATTTTAACATTTTACCTCAGTGAAATACCAAATACAGGTCCCCCTTTACCACAAATGGAGTCGATAATGGAGGAGAACTTTGCTTATTTCGTTTTTCCACTGGAGCTTCAAAGCTGCTGTGGTAATAGACACTTACCAAGTAGATTCAATTTGACATACTTTCCTTCATTTTTATTACTAAAGAAGCAGATTCCCACCATGACTTGGTTGATCAGATTTATTTTTTGCTGAACTGTTGCCTTCGTAATCCTGTTTTAAAGAAAAAACCTGCAGATATTTTACAAACTCAGCACTTAAACCATGCATTAGTAAATGGTTAAGATGTAAAGAAAGTCTTTCAAAGTGGTTTGATCCTCTCTTCTAGAGAAATGTAATAAATCAGAACTGTTCACAATGGTGCTAAAAGCTCCCTTATAGAAAGTTGTTGTGTGAAATGGTTGATAATACACTGCCAGTTGTCTGAGACATTGTGTTATGATAGTTTTGAGAAGATTTTGACCTAAAGCATTTATTTGACCCGAGGTCCCCCCAAAAAAACATATTTGTTCAGATTTATGTCTATTTTACCATCATCAGCATCACATATAAATACCCAGAAGACTCGTGTAGCTTCACTGGTGGGTGTGGATAGTAGATAGTTTGTGTTAGCAACATTGTAACCTCTGGTTCCATTCACTGCCACTTATATCGTATTGATAAATGCTGAAATTTGGGAAAATTGGTGGAATTCCCGTTTGAGAACAAGCACTCAGAAACTAGTATTTGAACGCTGGGAGAGCGCTGCACTGTGGAACAGCGTGTCCTGAGGGCGGTTTCGGTTCAAACTGAGTCGCTTCCCTTCAGGTGTGGAACGGCTCTGCCCTTAGTTGGCTCACCTGCCTTCCCCTATTGTTCCCTGCTGCTGGCGGTAACCTAATCACTGGAGTTCTGCCACTCCGCACACAACGAGAAGCTATTTTTAAGGCGCTTATTGTTGTGATGAAGCTGTAAAGTGCATTTTTCCCCATCCGTCTGCCCTCAGAAAGAGTCGGCTAGAGCATAGAGGTTTTAAAGGAGTGATTTGGTGAAGAATCAGTTCCCAGTTTTCAGGTTATTCCAGCCAAGTCCAAGTGCTGCTTCTTTAGTGTGGAACTTGAGCCACGAAGCTGTCTTTCCCAACAAAGTCAATAGTCACCCAAATCTTTTTTCGCGAACACACCCCCAAAACCACGTCCAGCTCTTCATTTAAGTGGTGGAGACTAGTGGATGTGGTTTAGAACACAGTGTGACTTACTTATGACTTGGGTTAGCTCGTGGCCTAGTGGTTGAGGAGCTGGCCCTGCGAACAGAAGTTCATGGGTTTGAATCCCAGTACTGCTAGTGGCACCACAGAAGTTCCCTTGACCAAATCAGTTGTTTCGCAGATTTTCTGCCCAACTTCATCATCTTCACTTGTGCCCAGTAGATGAACCCTCCCCCCATATCACATGAGACCACCAACACTGGGAGGGTGAAGGCTGATCTATGCTTCCTTCAAATCATGTGAAGCTCCACCACATCTTTTCTAACTGCCGCTAACACAGCATCATTGGAGTTTTGCTTATTTTTACCCTTAGTCATACTATTTCCTAATCGACAAGAGGTTGTTCCACCTTAATGAAGTGATTTGAATGTGTGAAACGTTTTGGAAACATTTGGGTAACCATTGACTTCTGTTGTTTTGAATGGTTGCCTTGTAGCTCCAGTTTTTAACAAAAGGAGAAAAGTTAACTTGGCATGTCTCGGCCGCTCTGCTGTGTCTGGGGGAAAAGGTGCTAAAATGGGGGAAAATCTTAAGAGATTTTGATTTTTTTTGCCGCAATTCCTTTAAATTACAAATAAGGTTTGACCATTGTGGCTTTGCTGAGAGACAGCACCTACTGCGTCTGAAACCTTTGTGCATGACACTTTATGGGTGTGTAACACCATTCCTTTGTGGTTCTAAAACCCTGGTCCGGTCAGGTGGAGCCCTTTAAACCACCTGCTTTGTTTTGTTTCTTTCTAGAGGCTCCTAATGGTGCATGGAGCTGTTTAAGCCTAGACTTGTACCAAACTGCAATGCAGATTTATGAGAACTATTTCTTTAGGTTTCACTTTGGTCTAGGAAGTCAGTTCATTAAGTTTGGCGTTTAAAGCAGTAGTTCAGTGAAAAATCAAAACTGACAAAATTGTTGCCTTGCCATAAGTGTGGTCATTTAGCTCAAACCTATGAGGTCTCTGACGTTTGCTTCTTTACTTTTACATAATGCCAGTGTCATTAACAAGAAAACGAAGCTTATGGCCTCCAAGAAGCATTGTACATGCCTACGTTGCCTTCAAAGTGTGTTAGACTTGTTTACATGGTTTCTGATGCTGCATGACATGCTGACATATGTAAATGTGGATTAAAAATCAGCTTTTTAATTTTTGGGGGACTTGTAGTTTCAGTTTCTTGCATTTGAAGTTTTCCCCCTGCGGTCCGCTTATGACTTACGAATTAGGCACAATACACAAGCCGTTCAGACTAGAGCTCATTTACATATCTCTTAAAGGCACAGTATCAAGTAAAATCCAAGAAAAATGTCCATTAAGGATCCTTAAAACGCTTCTTTCTGAAAAAGCGATAAATGCAGTCATTTTCTGCCATATGGGCCCTGTAACAAGTGCATAACCATAAATGATCCACTACATTTGGATAAACACGCTGAAGTTCTTTGTCTTTTATAATGAATGTCTTGTCATGTCTGACCTTTTTTTTTTCCTGACCTTTTTTCAGGACTTCGGCAGCGATGATGAGCGCCGGCTAAATCAAAGGTAAGAAATGTGCTGCGTGTGCTTGTGGCTGCGTGTGTTGGAAAGAGAGAGCCAGCGTCGTCTCGCGAGTTTCGGTAACGGATGATTAAGAAAGCCAGTCTTCACTGTGTTTGGTTGAGCCTTCACCTCAACCCTCATTTAAGTCTGCGCTGCCGCTGTGTTGTAAGAGATAATCAAGGACTTTGTCTCAAATGGCCTGATCACTATCCTCTCGCCGTGGACCGTCACGCCAGGCCCTTATTTTCCAGACTTCTCAAGTGGTTGCGGCTTCTAATGGGGTCAGACGGGTTCAGCGCAGAACAGCACTTCTGACTCCGAGGCGGCTGCTCTTCGCCTCCGAAATGTCATGCTGGGTGACTCAGAAGAGTGGGATATGAAATATTAAATAGGATGCCTGTTGGTAAAAAATGACGAGGCATGTTTTTGGAGGTGGACGTATCTCAGAAAAACTCTCAAACTAGGTCTCGCCTCCTCTGGGAGCAGCAGCAGTCCGCAGCCCGAAAAGTCCTTTCAGATTCCGAATGTGGGTCAGCGCTTAAGTGAAAAGTTTCCCCAGATTTGTTGGCGTAGGTTTGGTCTTGGTCAAGGACTCTCTGAGATGTTCCCTACACCAGCCTCAGAACAGGCTGGGAGAGTCAAGATGTTTTAAATAGTCCATTATCATGCACAAAAGTCACTCAAAGTGCGTTACAGGAATAGAATAAGATAATAAGCGTAACATAGTATGAGGTTAAAAAAAGAAATAAAATAATACAGAAATGCAAGGAATGCACTTTAGGACACCTGGTTATAGTCTCACTTGACCTTCTTGAAGCACTGTGGGCCTCTTGAGCCACAGTGCAAAAAAGCCCCCAGTAGAATTTCTTTAAGTGCAACAAAAACTAACTCTGTCTTCCCCCATTTTCTTGTCTGTGTCGTTGTTTACATTTTCTCCATGTGCCCGAGTCTGTTGTTTTGTTCTTAGCACCACCTTAGCCCAGCCTTAGCCTGTGGATTACTTCAAGAATAATTGATTTTATTGACTCATAATCAGTTGGTTGGTTTAAATCTGAAAAAAATATTTTAAAAAGTATTTACGAGATGGGCATCAGGACACTTCAGCATTCACTTAACAAATAGTAGGTGGTGCTTGACCACCTGCAAGGGTAATTCAGAAACACTGTTAACTACATCCACATCATAAATACGTGGATGGTGTACTTTCTGATTATCAGTTTACCGCGCAACACTAGTCTCTTACTGAATCAACGCCAAACGCGATGTGTTCCATATTTTCTAGCGTGAAATTGTTAGTATAAACTCCTTTATCCTTTTTCTCTCCTACATCCATACAGATACTGCACTGAGCTTTAGTGCTTCTTAAAGACAGATAGAGCTTCAGCCAATCACACATTAGCACATTAGCAAGAACAATCAGTAAAGAAACAGAACTGTAAACTCCGACAGAAAACAGCATTTTTTGGTTTAAGATTATTGCTAAGGACAGCATTCACTGGATTTTGGTAGGGACGTATCCCAGTTCTATGCTTTTGCACTCATTTATGCCATTTTGTCTAATTTATCCAGTGATTAACCATCATTTGAACATTTGTTCGGGTTTATAGGCCCTTTCCTCGTGAGAATGGAAAGAAAATAACCCAAAGGCATCGCCAACGTGGACGGGCCTGTCTTTGTCCGTGTAGACCCGTGAAAGTCCAGGCTTGAATTTTCAAAAGCATCAGGCAGTGATAACATGAATGTCGTTATCAGTGATGCCTCCATTGGATAGTTGTTAGTGTGCTAAGCCTGTGGACAGCGGTGTAGGAGGAAGTGGAAGTCTGTGCGGATTCTACAGATCAGTCACTACAGCTGCGGGGGTCGTAGTCCTCAGGAAGTGACCCAGTGGGAAGCCTGTGATTCCCTTGAGGAAGAACTGTACTGACGTTAAAGCAGAAATATGCACAGCAAGCAGGAAACTCAACTACAGAGATACTGAAAATGTGACGAAGCCGAATCGGCAAACTCAACTACAGTATCTCTGTAGTTGAGTTTCCTGAATCACAGGCTTCAACATTGGTTGCAGACTTAAGTTATGATAGGCTGTGACTGGCCTGAGTAGTTTGATCTGTCCCTCGGGTTCAGTTTGGGATTAGGTCTACTAGGCTAGACTCTGTTGCTCTGGAAACCCGTGCCGTTGGCCTGAGCTGTTCCGGGTCAGGTTGACTCGGCTTATGAATCATAAACAGCTTTCAGACAACGAATCATAAACTGACTTTCTTTGTTGTTGTGCTTGAATGCCTTCGTGCCAGTGGTTCCGACACAAAGATATTTCGGTCTATGAAATATTAACTTTTTAATTAAATTTTGCTTGCACTGGCAGCCAGGTAGAGTCATGACATCAGTGTGTCAGTGTGTGCAATTACATTGCAATGTTATGTTTAAACTTAGGCATTTGTCTGTTTTTTTTTTAAACCACTGCTATGCTACAAAAAAATCTTACCGTGAATACAATGACGCAGTTGGAGAAGTGCATTTCCTAAAGACATGCAGTGTTTACACTGCGGAACCGTAAGTAGTGGTGTGGTATTCCAGGTGATTGCTAGGATGTCGCTTGGTGTCTATGTGTGTGTCATGCTGATGTAAGTGTTATGTATGAACGTCTGGAATAAAATAATCCATAAAATAATCTCAGTGTAACAACAGTGTGGAAACTGTACGTCCAGTCAGAAAGCTGTGTACAAGCCCACCTTTCCTAACCGGACTGAGCATTTCGGAATTGGTTCTTTGTTGATATTTCTGTGGGACGAAATCTGGCAGAAAAACTATAATGAAAAAGAACTCATGTTGCATAACATGTTTGGGGCAGCTGTTGGCCTAGTGGTTGGGGAGTTGCCCCTGCAATCAGAAGGTTGTGGGTTCGGATCCCAACACTGCTAGCGTCATCACTGAGGGTCCCTTGAGCAAGGTACCGTCCCCACACACTGTTCCTCGGCGCCCCTCGGTGGTGGGAGCCCCCTGCTTCACTTGGTGAATGGGTTAAATACAGAGAAAGAATTTCACCCTGTTCACACTGTGTGCTGTGATGTGTTCTCCCAAGTCTACAAGGGTCCACTTTACTTTACTGCACTTTATAACAGCAGTGATGCAGGTTGGAAAGCAATGCACAATCACTAATGATTACACCAGAAAACACAAACACAAGTTCTGTGATGATAGGTGGGCATGGTAGAGGGAAAACATGCTATGGTATTGATCAATATCATTGTTTTCTGTTCGAAGATGATGTATTGTATGTATTGAAACAAAAGAAGGCATTTAGAGGCATAATATGACACAGGTTGTGCTTACTAAGACCAACTAAGTATATAATTTCAAGTTGCCTTTTATTCTCTGCAGCTGCCTGCGTTTGTAAGTCTTTTGTTGCTGGCCCTGCAGAAACTGATGATTCATTTTTAAACTATAATTTTTGACCCATAACAGTGTTTGGAAGCAGATGATGGCCTAACGTTTTTTTTTCCTCTGAATTTATTCCTCTGCAGTGTCCTGTTTAGTACATGAGGTGTGTTTGACCTAAATAAGGTCACACAGAAAGCAAAGGAGCAATTGTTCTGTTGGAACGACACACACCCTCTTTCTCTCTCTCTCTGTCTATCTCTCTAGTCATGGCTGGGTCAGAAATCAGTGCTTTTGTTCCTTTTTCTTTTTTTGTCGATATTCTCAAAAACAGGATATGGGAAAAGAGGTCAGAGATTCTTGTGCTGCTGAGTCTCAGTGGCTCTGACGCATCCTTAAACAAACTTACAGATGGAAATTTGTTGTGGCTGTTTGCAAAAACAAATTAAACTGTACTGTAATATATCTGTTCAATGCTTTTTACTCTCTCCCTTGTGATGAGGCAGCTATCGAGTATGTGTGATGAGGCAGCTATCGATTGCAGCAAAGATATGAGCACCTTTAAGATTAGTTAAGTAGTTCAGGATAGTGTGAGTGTGTGTGTTTGTGCGTTTGTGTGTGTGTGTGTGTGTGCTTGCAATTGTATACAGCAGAGTGGTTACGTCCCTCTGTATGTGGGTGACTCGGGTGTGAGCTCACCTGAACTGAGATTATCATTTAATAGTCCTAGAACCGAGTTTAGCCTCAGTCTGTACTGGGGTGTTACAAACCCTTTTAAAGGTCAGTTTTAAAGTCTCCCTCGTAGAAAGCAAGTGAGTAAAATGGTTATAATAATGTTTGACTGAGACATTATTTTGTGAATGTTTTGACTAAATATGGATTTTTTCCACATGTGGAAGGGTACGTGCAGTAATAGTGTCTAAACCAGAGGTCGACCAATTATCATTCTAGCCGATTAATCAGGCTGATATTTGGCAAGATTTACATTTTTGGCATCTGACGATGCCAATTAATAGGACAATTAATAGACATGCGCTTTTATAGGCAGCCCCGTGTTGCTGCTGTGGAACACGTGTGACGCCCCTCTACTGGCACCTGCAGGGCGAAGTACTCCAGTTAGCTTACCGCTAGAGAAGTAGCCTTCAGTTAGCTTGCCGTCAGAGAAGTAGCCTCCAGTTAGCTTGCCACTAGTGAAGTAGCCTCCAGTTAGCTTGCCTCAAGAGAAGTAGCCTCTAGTTAGCTTGCCATCAGAGACATAGCCTCCAGTTAGCTTGCCGTTAGAGAAGTATCCTCCAGTTGGCTTACTGCTAGAGAAGTAGCCTCCAGTTATCTTACCGCTAGTGAAGTAGCCTCCAGTTAGCTTACTGCTAGAGAAGTAGCCTCCAATTAGCTTACCGTTACAGAAGTAGCCTCCAGTTAGCTTACCGTTAGAGACGTAGCCTCCAGTTCGCTTACTGCTAGAGAAGTAGCCTCCAGCTAGCTTACCGTTAGAGACATAGCCTCCAGGCAGCTCACCACTAGAGAAGTAGCCTCCAGTTA
>JBBIGA010000040.1:1194465-1205612 GCA_037576975.1 Alestes dentex
GAAGTAGCCTCCAGCTAGCTTACCGTTAGAGACATAGCCTCCAGGCAGCTCACCACTAGAGAAGTAGCCTCCAGTTACCTCACCACTAGAGAAGTAGCCTCCAGTTAGCTTGCTGTTAGAGACGTAGCCTCCAGTTAGCTTGCCGTCAGAGACGTAGCCTACAGTTAACTCGCTGCTAGTGAAGTAGCCTCCAGTTAGCTCGCCCTTAGAGACGTAGCCTCCAGTTAGCTTGCCACTAGTGAAGTAGCCTCCAGTTAGCTTGCCACTAGTGAAGTAGCCTCCCACTTACTTACTCACTCACTCACTCAGCCGCAACAGCATCATCGTGTTTAAAGACAGAGTTGCTCAGGACACTGTTAAAGAAAACTAAACGCTTAGCCTAAATGCATGGCTACACTTAACAACGATTGATGCTGTCAGTGCGGTTTATAAATGAAAGTCTTCGCATGTGAAAGTGGAAAATAGAACAGTTTGCCGACATATCTTGAAAACTAAATCTACGCTACATGTAGTGCAGTTAGCTCTCTTCATTAAACGTGCTTGGGTCAGGCTTTCACAACACAATTGCTCGTGGCTTGTGTAGTCCTTGAGCAGCAGGCTGTGTGAAGTAAATTTTTTGTAATCATTAAATTATGACCATTTGGCATAAAACTGGGTCTGTCCAGAAACATTATTATTATTATTATTATTATTATTATTATTAACACAAGGTCACATATCAGCTATCGACTGACCCTGATTTCTAAATATCAGCATTGGCCATTGAAAAGCCCATATCCGTCGACCTCTAGTCTAAACATTTCATATGACTGTGAAGTTAGTTCTGGATAGTAAATATAACAGCTGCGCATTATGTTGTAGATCCCTGGTTCCTATCATCACCATTATAAAGAAATTTGAGCCAAAAAAATTCACTACACTAAAGCATTTCAAACTATGCTGACTTTGTTAATGGTAGCAAATGAATTTCAAAACAAGCCCTTTAGGCTTACCTGTCTGTTGCGCAGTGCTGGTAACATGTTGCTGTCCCTGGGGTTGGAGATTTGGGGGAGTTGGTGGTAGTCATATTTTGGGGAGATTGTGGGGGGCTTAGGTATCTGCCTAGATTGCCTGTATGGACACAAGGGCTGCTTTTACCGAAACCCAAACTCAGAACCGTCCTGTCCTACACTGGAGAAGAGGCCTACGTTTCTTCTGGCCCTTGTCATGTGGAGACATAAAGCATGGAATAAAGAGTGTGGATGAAGAACTTTACTTTGTTAACAAAAGAACGAGAAACAGGAGACTAAACAAGAAATTAACAGTTTGCTTATTTAACAAAAAAAGCGAAACATCACAAAATGAAACAAAATTTTACAAAACAGAATGAAACAAAAAACCAAAACAAAACCGCAGAGCAGACAGAAGAGAGTAGAAACATCACAGAGCAAGAAAAAGTGAGCAAAACATTAAGAACTGACCAACCTAGACTGAAAAGAGGGTCTAGATATATTAACTAAACAAACGAGAAACACATAGACTGGTGAACAGGATAACAAGAGGATTATTAGTCAATAAAATCCGTTATACTTTGGTTATTTTTCGCGCCAAGGCTGTGCGAAGGCGGTGCTAAGACCAAAAGAACAGACTCACATGGATCAGCTAAACAAAGGCCCGTGGAGGATGTAAACAACAACATAAACAAGAAAACGGGGAAAACGGCACATTACAAAGAGCCAAAAAGACGGGGAGAACGTTATAGCCCTGCAACATCCCAGCTTTCTGCTTCCATCTTTTCACACCTTCGTAGCCGTTGGGACTTGTTAATAAATGGCGTTAACAGGAGAATTCTCCTCATTTGATGTCACTTGCTTATGTATTCTTTCAGCAGGGGGATGACAGGTTGAGACCCGTCCTCTGTTGATCTCTTCGATCCCTGAAGGATTACGCAAGGAAAAGAGAAAGTTTGAACCCTCGCAAATTCCATCATGCTTACACAACCCTGACCTGATTGATATGCTCCTGAAAAGACAAGTGGAAAAATTAGATTATTGTACCAGATGGTGCAGGCTGCTCCACAGACTCTCAGTAGGTGTGACTGGAAAAGGCTACATTATGAAAAGCCCTGGCTGGTACCCATATGCATCTTAGAGTGGTGATTAGAACTGGGGTTATCCTTAGGGAGGAATCTAGTCCTAGTCTAGCCTCAGTCTGGACTGGTCAGGGACTGGACTTCGTAATTCTGATATCACCAAACTTAGACCAATACCAGAAGTAGCGTTGGTCCAGAGAGTATTCAAAAAGGTCCTTAATGGTCCTTCTAAAAGTCACTTTCTACATAATTAAATTACATACATTTATACGTAATTAAATTCTCATGGTACTAAATAAACCAAGTTTGTTTAGGGAAACAAAAATTAATTTTCTCTAGAAAAACTGTTCACAGTGGTGGTGATAGGAACCCAAGTGTTTTAAGTGTTTAATGAATCTCCCTCATAGAAAGCAAGTGAGTAAAATGGTTATAATAATGTTTGCCCTAGACATTGTTTTGCGATAGCTTTGTAAATGCTTTGACTTAAAATGGATTTTTTCACAGGGTGTCGTAAGGAAAAAAGTGTCTAAACGTTACACACGACTGTGAAGTCTGGTAGTTCTGGATAGTAAATATAAGAACTGCATCATAACAACTGACCCCTGGTTCCTATCACCACACTTATAAAGAAATTTGAGTCAGAAAATGTCTCTACAATGAAGCATTTCCAACCTTACTGACTTTGTTAATGGTTTGATAATTGTAGCAAATTAATCTCAAAACAAGCCCTCCATGTTGTCCAAACCAAGTGTTGGGTTGTTAACCCCTGCAGATGTCAGTTGGGTCACTTCGCACGTACGTTGTTGTTTGTAGATTCCTCATTGTAGCTTTGCGTGGTTCAAGCCACAGGCTGTTCTTCTGTTCTCACTGCATGAACGGAACTGTCCTGAATTGTTCTGCTCGGATTTCGCCGTGCCCGACACAGCCAGTCTTTCAAACAGAACAAAACAATCGTGATTGTGCGCTGCTCTGTCCTTTTGTTTTGGGAGAATGCTTGGCCTCCCACTCCTTTTTGTGTCGGTCAAGGATGTTCTGATCCCACTGAATTCACCCGAGAAACCGATCGTAGATCAGCATTAGAGAGAAATTCAGCCTCCCACAGCTGCTGTGCATTCCAGGCCTTTAGAGGAGCCGCGTTTGATAAGGATGAGGAGAGGGAGGCCAACATAAACACTCATAAACACCGCCCAGAGTTTTATGGTTATTACTCAATAATATCCAGAAATGGTCACGAGGTGCGAGTCTGAGTCGAGTCGTGAGTCTCAAGCTTCTTTAGACTGTATGTACGAGTCAGAGTTGAGTCTCAAATCTTGAGGGTCTTGTGTACCCGAGTCCCTGAGGTGAGAGTCGAGCCTTGAGTCTCCGGTTCTGAGTCAAGTCTTTTTGAATTCATGAGTTCTGACCTCTGTTCTGACATCTTGGGTCAAGTCTTGAGTCACTGGGTGTGAGTTAGAGTTGAGTCTCTAGCGTGTGTGTGCGAGGTAGAGTCAAGTCTCGGACCTCTTATGTCCTAGTTTGAGTCTTGAGTCTTGGAGTGTGAGTCTGAGTCCAGTCATGAGCCTCTGTGGTGTGAGTGAGAGTCATTGAGTCTACTGTCTCTGGTTGTGGGTCAGAGTCGATTCTCGAGTCTCTGAGGTGCGAGTTGGAGTCCAAGTCTTCAGTTGCAGTAAGTTGTTAGTAAGTGAGAGTCTAGTTTTGAGTCTCTGAGTGTGAGTCTGAGTTGAGTCTTAAGTGTCTGTGTGCAAGTCCGAATCAAAGTGCAAGTCTCTGTGTTTGAGTTGAGTCTTGAGTCTCTGTGTGAGGCTCAATCAAGTTCGAGTCACTACTTGTGAGTGAAGGTTGAGTCTTGAGTCTCTGTGGTATGTGTTGGTTCTCAAGCTTCTATAATCTGTGAGTGCGAGTAAGGAGTTGAGTCTCAAACTTACAGGTTACTAGTTTGAGTCATGAGCCTCTGTGGTGTGAGTGAGAGTCAAGTCTAGAGTCTTCTGTCTGGTTGTGGGTCAGAGTCGATTCTCGAGTCTCTGAGGTACGATTTGGAGTCTGAGTCTTTAGTTGCAGAGTTTTTAGTAAGCGAGAGTCTAATTTTGAGTCTCTGAGTTGAGTCTTGAGTGTCTGTGTGCAAGTCCAAATCAGATCTTAAATCTTGAGTCTCTGCGTTTGAGTTGAGTCTTGAGTCTCTGTTTGTGGCTCAATCAAGTCTTGAGTCACTATTTGCGAGTTAAGGTATAGTCTTGAATCTCTGTGGTATGTTTCGGTTCTCAAGCTTCTAGAATCTGAGTCACGAGTTGAGTCTCAAACTTATAGGTTATTCGTTTGAGTCTTGAGTCTCTAGGTGCGAGTCTGGGTGGAGTCAAGTCTCTAGCTTTCTTTCATTATCAGCAATGTTGAATAGAATTTCTTTAACATCACGGTTAGCGTGAGGCCTTCACTGAAGTCCGTCCTGGGTTTCTGATTCCACTCTAGTCTTGATTCTAATTCTGATGTTTGACCTTTCAGCATGTAGCGTCACATGGCCGTACTACTTTCCATTCTAGTGTACTGTCATGTTGGTGTGTTTTTGAAAGGCTCAACGATGAACATTCTAACACAACTGCTGACCAACACTGCAAGTTAGTGAAGATTCAAGATTACAGCTGATACACCAACATTTGTGCACTTAGAGTTTTATATTTATACTTCTTTATATGTGAAAGTTAACCCATCGCTAAATCACACTAAACCTGGGCTACAGCTGACGAGTGGAGTGCCGTGGAGGACACTCGAGAGCACAACACACACGACGAAGAAATGCAGAGTCGCTGTATAACAAATCTTCACATTTTGCGCAACTATTGAACCACCTGATGCATCAAAGTAACACCAGCAAATGACCCTGCCAGGCTGTTGTGTTGGTTCCATGCCTTTATAAACCGTCTTTGTCAAGTATTTATCATCTCCTTATTCATTCATAACTACTGCGGCACTGTAAGCATACAACAAACATAATCGTCCTGCCGAACACGTATTCAGCATTGAGGCGAACGTCATCTCACTGACGAGGAGATGGTTAGCTGTTCTGGCGGCGCAGCTGGAACGAATACAAGAACAACTCACAGTGCAAATTAACAATGTCGAATTTTAGCGTGGAATGACAGCGCACAAGCAAAAAAAATACGGGTAGAACTGTTAAAAACAACTCCTCCGCCAAAGAGTTAATGAACTGCATTTCCAGCATTACTGGTAAAGAAAGCCTCGCACAATTGGAGTCACGCTAACCGCACCTTCTAGATTTAGTTTTATTCTTTGCTAGCCATGGTAACACGTTTGGATAGACTGTTACTCTTTCACGCATGATCATACATGGAAGTGTTGATCTTTGGGGGAAATTGCCTGTACGACTTCTCCGCGGTGACATCAGCCCGATTGCCAGATCTTCCAGCTAGCCGGGTGATTACACCATCCAGAGCCAGCGGCAGGAGCGGCCAAGCACAGCTATCTGTGTTTTTGTTTGGGTGTGCGCTCTTATCACGGAACATGTTTGAGGGCTTTTGGCATTTGGCTGGCGCGTGTTAAGTGCGACTGTTGCATAATTCTGTGAAAATAAACAGGATTGAATTGGGCAGGGACTCCTGATCCTGCATGGTACTCTGGAGATCGTTTTTGTTTGGGTCTGTTTGATAAGCCTTGCGTTTCTCCGCGGACTGAACAGTCTTCCAAATGCGGCGTTTGAGGTCATATGGAGGAAGAAACAGGCTGAACGAGTCTTCTTGTCCTGTTTAATGAAGCACTCCTCTCCAGGAAGGCTTTTCTCCCTATTAACCGCGTCTGCCCCGTGGACAATATGGAATAAGGGTAGTTATGAGCATGACTCAGCTTTTCCAGTCTGTTAAACAGAAAGCTTTTATAATTGAATGTATAATGAGGGGAGGCAGGTGGAAGTCGTTTCAACACATTTGTTCGGACTTGGAAAACAAGTGTGAATCTGTGGGGCGAAAATAGATCTCTAGAAGTCACTGGGCACGCAGGGAGGTTCAAAATAAATGTTTAAATTGCGCTCCATTTGAGAAAGGTATTAAATGAAACCCTCATGACTAGAGAGGCATCAAGCAGGAACCAATAATGAATCTTATTATGGGCAGTTTTGAGGCATTCATTGTAAACGTGAGCGTAAAAATGTGAAATCAAAAATATTTTGAATGAAAAAAGTAGTTCTACATATAAATGTATGATGAAATGAAAATAGTTCTACATATAAATGTATGAAAGTAATAATAATATTTATATATTATATCTAACATGTAAATATATGTAATATGTTTATTTATATTGGTGACCACTGATCCTATTGGCACTCCTCCTAACTTCATTGTGAATGGGCGGGGCTAAACTGCTATAAGCTGTATGTGTAATATATACAAACATATTCATATATATTCATATATATATATATGTGCGTGTGCATGTATACAGTTTTTCTGTTCCATCTTTCTCCTCCATCCCTCCACCAGCACGGGTCAGTGATAGAATGCAAGTGTTGCGTAAAGCCACCCCTGGAGGAGTGAAGAGACTTTCTTTGTTGTTGCTGTGTGTGCAGAAACCAGTCAGGGTGTCAAGGACTGAAGCTCTTTCCTCTGTATTCTAGCACTGTGTGTGTGTGTGTGTGTGTGTGTGTGTGTGTGTGTGTGTGTGTGTGTGTGTGTGTGTGTGTGTGTGTGTGTGAATGTTTTAAATTGGAAGACATGTGATATGTAATCAGTATGTTATTACACATATATACACTAGGGTTGTCCTTAAAAATTAACATTTGAAAAAGCTAGTTCTCTCTTCCTAATTATGTTATGTTAAGAAAATATTCCCGGAATATTTTTATTATTTTAACGCGTGTTAGGACAGAGATGTGCACAGGCTGATCTGAACTCCGTAGAGAGTTGCAGACTTTGTTACGAAAAGCTCTGTGACGCTGTTCAAGCAGACTTGGACTGTGCTCTGGGTTTCTTGTCATTAATGTGGAGCAGTGGAGGGACTGAAGATTACAAAATAAGATTATAAGACTCTGCATTGTCATTGAAAGTTGTAAACAAGCATCCTCATGTAATAATTAAACATAGAAGTAGGTGCGGGAATTCTGACAATATTTTAGTATTTTACTTTTCAGTAGAGGTTTTTAAATAGATCTAATTGATGTTATAACATCATAGTAACTAAATATTATAATACATGTATTATGCATCCTAGATACATGTTTGTCATATTAGCTATTCAAATACCATACATGCACATATATGATATATGATATATATAATGTATGTGTTGGTACACGGTGCAAATATATATTTGAACATTCTAACATATGGGATGTTATTGTTGCATAAGAATACATACAGCTCTGGACAAAATAAGAGACCACTGCAGTTTATTTTTAAATCAGCATCTCTATGAGTGTGACCACCATTCCATGCCAGTGTCTGTTAAATCCCTACACAAGCACCTCATTCTGCTTCATGAGGTACTGATTAGTGATCACCTGAATCACATCTTATTTAATGAGGAAAAGTATAAAACACTGCCGTAATCAACACTCTCCTCTCGCAGTGAGACCAGTTGGATGGTAAAGCACTACTAGAGGTTCCTCAAAGGTAATTACAGCCATTTTGTTTAAGAGTGAACATAAGATTCGTTTTCTTTGAATTATTCTGTAAACGCTGCATCATTTCTATCGTTTTGATGTTTCGTCATTTCCTTTAAAATAATGCTTTATTTGGAAATGAGGAGAAATGTTGTCAGCAGTTCTTAAAAACGAAGGCAAAGCTGTTCAGTTCAGTACTTATAAAAGATGAAAGAACATTTTTGCAGTGGTCTCTTATTTTTTTCCAGAGCTGTATATATACTACAAGCGCTTTATTTGTACGACCCCTAGTATGAAAACAAAACTGTGTGTGCGTGTTGGATTAGGACGGACACACGGACACACACCTGTACGTACAGCTCAGCCGGCGTGCAGGTGTTGTCCCGGCCCGGACACCTGTCGACATGTTCTGTGGTCTGTCTGGAGCCTCGCCATTGGATACACTCACCGCAGTAATGCTGAGTCACATGGCTCGGATTGGCGGGCGTTTCGTGTGTTCTGTGAATCAGCGTTCCAGCACAGCCACCCAGACTAATCGGGACACACACCAACAGTTATTTATACCTGCACACACACACACACACACACACACACGCACACATATGACCAAGGCAAATTAAGCTCCTGCTGCCTGACTGCATAGCCTGGCTACATAAAGCAGTACAGTCGACCCACAAATTGTGAAAAATGCTTAGTTTTATTGTCTAAACTCTAAACATGCCCACAAATATGCTCCCAAAACACTTCAATTTCATTTTAAACTCAGTAGCCTTAAAGAAAATGTAAAGGTAAACCCGTATCCGTACTGTACAGTTTACTCTGAACTCCTGCAGTGCTAGAATGTAAATACCGAATGAGGAGAAATGTTGTCAACAGTACAGTCTATAAATGTTGTTTTACCCCTGTATAGACTGTACTGTAATTCATGCACGGGTGTTTTCCTTGGTATAAGCAGGTAAAAACAGTAATGATTTAATTTAAATTATTAGTTAGGTTCTAAGGAAAAATCCGTGGACGACTGAGGCTGCGAACTCTGAACCGCGACTGCGCGGGGGTCGAAGGTACTGATGTTCCTGAATCACTGTAATAATGACAATAATCATAACTGCAGCTGTGCTATCGGATAAACCAAGGTCGTAGATAGATAATCGGCTTCTAGGCCTTTGTTAACAGCAAGTAAGATGATGTAGGCATCAACAATTAAGTCCTATTTTGATGCCTTTGAAGGAGAGGAGGCGTTCCTCACTTGTTTCTAGCTTTCCCCTCTGAAAATCTCTATAAAAACTGGCGAAGGGCCAAAATTCAGATTTGAAAATGCAGCTTCGATTCTTATAGTGAGTCTGCTTGAATACCCAGCTACTGGGTGAGTTTTGCGGCGAGTTTGTGCGGTTAGCACAATGCTAACAGGTGCACAAAACATTTGGGTAAGCCAATTAGCCTCGTAGCTTCAGAGCAAAACTAGACGCAAACTTCAGACACCAAATATCTCGCTGTCTGACTAAAATGTGTTGTTTTTACAGCAAAACCAAACCAAATGTTAACTTGAATAATACAAGTGAGGTAGTTTCAGTGCTGAGTGAGGGGGCGCCGGGCCGCGAGGACACGTGGCTGCGCGGTGGTGGGTGAAGAGCCAAGTGTTTCCTCGATTAGTATAGTAGCTGCTCCTAAATATGCTTCCCTGTTTCTCCTGATCATCGGTGTTCTGATCACACAGAGCATGAATTCCTTTAGGACTTAGATCCACACGGACGTTCGAGTCTTGGATACGCATTTTTTTGCGTTTTGTAGCTGCGCTTGATTGACTTCACTAAGGCGTTAGACTGGTGTGTGTTTGATGCTGTTTAACGCCAGCCTGCAACGCAATGTGTAGTTACGTGTTTTTACCTGTGGGGGCAGTAATTATTCTGTACAAAGTTCTGCATTGAAACGTGTTTTAAAAATTCAGTCAAAATGTGGTGTCTTCCGCATTTCCCGTATTTCCCGTACACTTTACAGAATCATGGGACATGTTCTGTCCTCCAGAACGTCAGTCGAACACCATGCAAACGCTGTAGTGAAGTTTTCTTTGCGTTTGTCAGGATTTTGGCAGAAATTGACGCCAAGAAGAGCGAGTTAAAGCAGAGTACGACTCTGTATTTCTACTTTCATCGTTTTTTCTTTCAGTCTCTTAAAATTTCTTGACTTTCTTTCCTTCTCTCTTGTTTTCTTTCTACCTTTCTCAATTTCTTTATTTTTTTTTCTTTTATTCTTTTGAAATTCCTTGTTCTCTCCTTCCCTTTCTTTGTACTTTTTTCTTTGTCTTGAAATGTACATTTTTTGTTTATTCCTTAATTTGTCTGTTTGCTTCTCTCTCTCCCCCTCTCCCTCTCTCTTCCTCTCTCTCTCCCTTTCTCTTTTTCTCCCCCCTCTCCACTCTCTCTCTCTCTCTCTCTCTCTCTCTCTCTAGTGATTCATCATGCCTGTATTTCTTTCCCCTCTCCATTCCCTTAAGTCTTATCAGCTTTAAGATAGACCTCCCCCTCAGTTACTCCCTTTAATCTCTTAAAGGATGGAAGTGCAGAAGAGAGAGAGAGTGAGAGAGTGAGGGGATGAGTGCTTTGCTGATTCTACTCTCTGGCTGGACCCTCATACCCACAGTTAGATAGGGATGAAGGTGCTGGACCGGCCGTTCCTCTTCCACCTCGCCGCAGTGTCCCGGGACGGCCGTATCTGTTCTGGGGGGGTGGGGGAGGACCTCCTCTGCCTTCAGGCTCTAATAAGATTTAGTGCGGACTCTGCCAGGTCGTCCTGTAGCCCATGTGAGAGCCGCCGGCCAGGCGCTCCCTCACTTCGGCTGACCAGCTGGAGAACGTCCCAGAACCTTCAGCCTTATTTAGTTACTATAGGTGTCCAAGAACCAAAAGTTTTTTGTTGGCCTCCTTCCTTCTGGTCCCTTCATCGATCGAATAACAGCTTCTGTTGTCCCTCATTCTGGTTTTAAAGCAGCTGGCTGTGAAAAAGAAGGTTTCTTTTGTCCAAGAGGACAAGAGGAGGCTCTAGGTGATTTTTGACTGATCTTGTGGCAATTTTAGGGGTCCAAGCAGTGGAGGTCAAAGTAGAAAAGTAGAGCAGAGGAGGGAGAGTTTTCTTTTATCTGGGACGACAAAAGCAAGCTGTCACTTCAGACCACAGGGCACACAAAGTGCAGCATACGGAGAGGTTTTAGTCTCTCTCTCTCTCTCTCTCCCTCTCCCTCTCTCTCTCTCTCTCTCTCTCTCGCTGCCTGTCTGTAATCCAGCTCAGTTAGAATAAAGCCAGGAAGTCTCTTGATTTGGGCAGATTACTCTGAAAGAAAGGGACCCAGATTTGAGAACTCTATTGGATTCTGTATCTCTTTTTTTTTTTAGCCCAGCCACTGTTCCTGTGTGTGTGTGTGTGTGTGTGTGTGTGTGTGTGTGTGTGTGTGTGTGTGTGTGTGTGTGTGTGTGTGTG
>JBBIGA010000040.1:1205712-1220700 GCA_037576975.1 Alestes dentex
AAGGTGTGTAGATGTATGATGGTGTGTGTGAAGGTGTGTAGATGTATGATGGTGTGTGTGAAGGTGTGTGGATGTATACATGCATATGTGTGTATATGTTTATGCATATGTTGCATTATATCTAAACTTTGTTCTACTATTAAATATCTCTGCATTTCCTTTCATTTTCCTTCTATGTCTTTTTTCGTTTCCATAACTCTCTCCAGTGTACCGATCTCCAGTCAACTCCCGTAATTCGAACTCGCCCCTACTTGGTCGCGGCTCCGCCCTGTGCTCTGCTGCTAAACTTCAGCTGCGCTGTTGAAGTATGTGTGTGTCCTGGGGCAGTGTGAGGACAGCAGATGCTGCACAGCACCTGCCTGGGCCCAGGACACACACATTAGGGCCTCACACACTCCGCGGTGCTGGTTAAGCATGTCCCAGACGAGTACAGTGTGTGTTTGTGCGTGTGTTTATGTGGATTAGCCGGATTAGCGGTTTAGCGCAGCGTATTGGAGATGTAAGCACAGCACTTCTGTTCTGACATGCTGGTGAGGTGTAGGTAAGATGGTGTGTGTGTTCTGTGGAGCTGTGACCAGACACTCATCGGCCACTTTATTGGAAACACCAACCTTGTGCTTCCACTCACAGGCCACTTTATTGGAAACACCAA
Organism: Alestes dentex; assembly: GCA_037576975.1. Taxonomy (NCBI): domain Eukaryota; kingdom Metazoa; phylum Chordata; class Actinopteri; order Characiformes; family Alestidae; genus Alestes; species Alestes dentex. The sequence continues at coordinate 1,206,365 of JBBIGA010000040.1, forward strand.
TCTTTGAATGTCCTCTCAATGGTCACTTTATTGGAAACCCCTACCTGTGTGTTCACTTGCTGGGCACATTATTAGAAACACCAACCTTGTGCTTCCACTCACTGGCCACTTTATTAGAAACGCCAGCCTTGTACTCCAGTCCTCGGCCACTTTATTTGAAACACCACCTTGCGCTTCCACTTACTGACGTGTCCCAGTTCTATGCCCTTGGACAGGTGAGCAAGGGACCTCAAATTCAAAAGACTGTGTGTGAGATATGTGTGAGTGATCACTGTTCTGAATGGCTGCTTTTTATTGTCCCTTATTCCAAAGACAGTCTAAAGACTGAAACCCTCATAACTTTAGTGTTAAAGGATGGGGCTTTTTCCATTGTATGCATACTTTCAGTTTATTTCCCGCCGCAAAGTTACCATTGTGACAGTACGAGGTTTTTTATGACAGCAACAGTATGTTTGTTCTCTTACATGGACAGGTTATTACTTCTTACTAAGATTAGATAAGATACGATAACCCTTTATTAGTACCACATGTGGGAAATTTGCATTGTTACATCAGCAAAGTGGAAAGTAGAAGCAGCATATATATATTGGGATATATATATATATATATAGCAGCTGGAACGGACGTCTCTCCTTCACACACTGGGGTGCAGCAGTCTGTCACAGAAGGAGCCACTCAGTGCTGTCAGAGTTCTCCTGCATGGGGTGGGAGATGTTGTGCAACAGGGATGACAGCTGAGCCACCATTCACCTCCACTGGGTCCAAGGGGCTTCCTAGAACAGAGCTGGCTGTCCCTCTAGTGAGCAAAACAAATCGGCCGGTTTTGGGCCTTAATCTTGAGTCTCAAACTGTACACTAGCATGGTAGAACTGAGGGAGGGGTTTCTAATAAAGAGTACATTTCGTTAGATCTCAGATCTCAGATTGTATATGAACCACTTTCACCGGACCACATTAGCCAGAACCCCCACAGAGCAGCTCTTGGCTAGATATTCACTTCATTGTATTTCATCTTGGTTCAACACACTGACCTCCATTCACAAGCCCAGGTGCTTACATTAAGAAGTGAGAAACATGAAGTACATGAAGAGACCCTAAATGGCATGTTCTTGTGTAAAGGGCGGCCTGGAGGTCTATTTGCAATCAATAGCAACAGCAGAGCTCATCTGTTCAAGGTAAACATACAGTACTGTGCAAAAGGCACCTTCAGAAACAATATTTATAAGTGTTTAGATGAGCAGTGAGTGTTTTCTTATATTAATATTACTAAACATACTATAATAAGCTGAAAAGAATGAATACAAATAAAATCATAGTGTGAATAGTGATATTAAGTTCAGTATATCAGTGTGTTCCTTGTGAAAGTCGAGTATTACTTGCAGTTTCCATTAGAAACCTGGTTTGACTCGATCCTTCATTAAATTAAATCGGGAGCTGCTGATGGAGTTTCACAGTCCAAACAGCGGCTGGAGGAACCAAGGAGGAATCTGGAACCGAACCTGCTTTCTCCTCACCAGCTCACAAAAACTACATTTTTACAAACAAAATAAATCCTGGTACTTTTTACTGCTTTCTTGTTTGTTTGCATTTATTTGAAGGACTAGCAGAAAGATACTTTATCACATGCTGAGAAAAATGGCTTTTAACTATTTGCATGGGTGCCTAAGACTTTTTCACAGTTCTGTACTCCCCCTCTCTTTGGGAGGCCCATCTCGCCGTTTGTCACTGATTTTGCTTGAATGTTCTCCTTTTTAACCCACTTAGCTCATCTGATGTTATCTCAGCGGTGTTGTTTCAGCTGCTCTTGGCTAAGACCTGTGAGGCTTCGACTCGCGTTGCTCTCGAATACATCACCACACTCCGAGTTCAACAACAGGGTGTGAGACGGAAAGAGACAGAAACCAACCAGCACTCTCTCTTGCATGTTAGTGCCACTCTCTTGTCTGTGAGGTTTTGTGGTTTTCACAACTTGTAACCTTGAGTCACTGCTGGAACAAACAGGTTGGCAACTCTCAGACATTCACCGCTTCATCATGCTTCTCTCAAAGCATTAAGGAAGCATTAAGTCATGCTGGCACAACCGTAGAAGTGAACTAGGCAGTTGCCTAGGGCAGCACATTAGGAAGGGCGCCAAAACTTTTGTTATTCACCCCTAACGCTGTTGGAATTGAATACTGTCAATCAGGCACTTCTCAACAACATTGGATCAGAGAGAGTAGCTACCTGATGTTTTTAACTTGATGTTAACATGTTTTTCAAACAGAAGGAGAGACACGACGTGACCATTTCGTCCGGCTAGTGAACCCAAACAAAAATGTTTTGACTGGACTGATGGCAGACATAATTCTGCCATGCATCAACACTGTAGTCCTGGAGATGCATCATTTAGTATGTGATGTACTAAAAATATTATTCAAATGCTGTGACTGGGGTGGTACAGTCAAGGGACTGTCGACTCTTTAATACCTTTAGTTACTAAAAGTTTTTCATTTTATTTTTTCAGTTCCTGTGAAGGTACTACAATTGCATTGCAGTGTTAAGAATGGTACAGATGGTGCATTAGGAGTCTTGCCCAGGGACTCCTACTGAGTCAGGGATTAAGCCCGGACTACATTCTCCTTTGTGTGACCAGTTGCACCAGTGAGGCGTGTGTCTGGTCGTAAGCTGAACTGCCCAGAAGCTGAATTTTCACCCAACACTGGACATACCATTTCCCCCTACCTGAGAGCAAGCGTCAAGACCTTGTCTGGGCTTGTAACCTCTTCAGACAAGCAGGTTCATCCAAGTGTTGCCCCACACCATGCCAAGACTTGCTAAATCGTAACTTGCATGGTTAGCTAACTGCGCTACAAAACATCAAAAAATGGTCTTAGCTGCGTCTACCTTAGCAGTTAAGACCTGTTGGTGCAACCGGCCTTGCAACAGGCTTTGATTGTCGACATTCTCCCATTGATTTTGTTGACCCCACTTTCTTGTCCGGTCATCAGGTGTGCTCATTTCACGCAGCCTTATGAAGGACCTTCTCTGCGCCTGAACGCAGAAGCCGAAAATAAAGTGGAAGGGTTCTGTTGACAGGTCTAGATGCAGCAGTTTTCTGCAGCTGCTGTTGGATGCTGCCCTTTGGCACTGACCTGAGGTCACGTTTGGTGTTGCTCTCATTAGGGAAAGGCGCCTGGAGCTGATTCTACATAATTGGAAAAAAGATCTTGACCCAGAGCTACTTTGTGAGATGAACCACGTGTGTTTTTTATAACACCCCAAGAAGAATGTAGTGCAGAGGAGTAACTCAGTCACAGTCTTTTAAAGGCCCAAGAAAGTTCAGTCAGCGATTTGATCAGGTTCCGTCAAATGTGTATCGTTTGTTTAAGGGTTAATAGCTCATGCTGAACCAGCATTCTTACGCCGCTGTCAAGGAAAACCTGAAAGTAGACAATATAGGTGGGTTTGTTCTTTCCCTTGCTTAAATCCCACTTCCTGACAGGTTTTGTTTATATACGGGCCTTGAGTTTTGCGCTTTTCCCGCACACACTTGCTCACCCTGCCAACCGTGAGGGGGGGGTGGTGACTCACAATGGCAATGATGGAACACTAGTTACCTGCAGGGTTGCCAGAAAAGGCAAAAAAAAAATTCCAAACAACAGTAGGGTTTTGGCATCTTCATTGCTTGGACCCCTTACAAAGAACAACAGCCAGAGAGGCGAGGCCCAAAACAAGGTCCGATCGGAACAGAGCTTGTTAATTAATGGCAGTTGAGATTTACGAGCTTGTCTGGCTGCCGCGTGATCTTGCTGAGTTGCCCGGGGTCATACCAGGGCGGCAAAGAGGGAAGCATATAAATGAGTGTAAAATTTGTTTACCTGCTGTGCTGTTCAGGCCCTATGGATCTCATCACGTTAAAGTTCTAATTTAAAGTTTTTAAAGCCAGTGTGATTTCAGCTTAACTTCTTCAAGACTTCCAGTTGGCTCCTCCTGAAAAAATGCTTTGAATAAGCATGAACGTGTTTAAACGTTTGACTGGTACTTTTCATTTGGCTGGCTTCTTAATCGCTTGGAGGGCTAAGTTGATTTTATCTTTTATTGAGGCACCCTCAAGAAGAAAGTGTGGGTTAATGAGGCGCTAGAGACCAGACAGGTGTTACCAGACCAGAGAGGGAAGTTGTTTTGGGTTGTAACTCACTTCAAGCCTCATAAGGTTCAGAACATTAGGAGTCTTGAGTTCCCCCTCTGAGTCTTTGACATTACACGGAGACCACAATCCACCCTCATTTTTGACATTTACTCCCACTTAGAAGGTCCCAAATTTGCAGGTTTGTCCAGATTTTCCTGGATGAACTCGGTATGAAATGAAACGAGCTGCTTCCCCAAGCAAATTTCTTTATTGTTTTATTTTCCTGTTCTACTGAACTGGCTTAATTAGCAGGGAAATTCTATTCACGTTTGGAACAAACAGTCAAATTCTGACAGACATCAGGAAAAAGAAAACCTCAGCCTTTAGGAGTGGTTGTGACATCACAGACATGAATGTAAAAGGATGTTTTTGAAGCGTAGTTTAAATATATATACACTAGACTGGGGAGCAGGGGGTGAATGAGAAATACCTGGGCTGGGAAGGAGACACAGGTGGAGAGAAGGAGGCGGGGCTAGTGTGGAGAAGCTAAGGAGGAGGTGGGGCTAGTGTGGAGAAGATAAAGAGGAGGTGGGGCTTGTGTGGAGAAGGTAAGGAGGAGGCAGGGCTAGTGTGGAGAAGATAAAGAGGAGGCCGGACTAGTGTGGAGAAAATAAAGAGGAGGTGGGGCTTGTGTGGAGAAGATAAAGAGGAGGTGGGGCTAGTGTGGAGAAGATAAAGAGGAGGTGGGGCTTGTGTGGAGAAGATAAAGAGGTGGTGGGGCTTGTGTGAAGAAGGCAAGGAGGAGGCAGGGCTAGTGTGGAGAAGATAAAGAGGAGGTGGGGCTTGTGTGGAGAAGCTAAGGAGGAGGTGGGGCAAGGGTGGAGACACTAAGGAGGAGGCGGGGCAAGGGTGGAGACACTAAGGAGAAGGCGGGGCTAGGGTGGAGAGGCTAAAGAGGAGGCAGGGCTAGTGTGGAGAGGCTAAGGAGGAGGCGGGGCTAGTGTGGAGAGGCTAAAGGGGAGGCAAAAGGAGGTAAAAGGATGTTTTTGAAGTATAGTTTTACTATATGTACTAGACTGGGGATTGAGGGATGCCTTTGGGAACATTTACAGTTAGGGCTAGGATCACTTCTCAATTATTATCGATGACCATGAACTCAACCATAAAATCAGTCATTGGAAGTAGCTCCATTCTTGTAAGGTTGGGTATTCTGCACTCTGATCTGAAACTCCAGTCCTGGTCTGACTTTACTTAGACCAACAGCGGTGGGTAGCCCTGTGAGTCACTGGGACCAGCTGTGATAGGGAAAACACCATTACACGACATTAATGGGCTTTTATTAAACAGTTAAGCAGAAAAGAGACAAAAGAGGAAGGAATGGATCCATTGAGTGGTAACAGTGAAAATGTTTTCCATTCCTTAAAGCAAAATTCATTACAAAATTCTTAGGTGAAGCTCTGCTGCAGCCTGTGGAGAGGAGCAGACAGACCACGGACAACGATGTGAAAGAAAAGACAGCATTCGTGTTGTGCGTTTTCAATCAAGCACAACTAGTAATAAAAGAACGTGAACATGAAGAATGACCTCAGCCGAGAGTTTAGGATCGCTAGTAGTGCGTGAATCATTAATTCCTGTTGTTTCCTGCTCGGCCTCACCTTTGCAAATCCTGTTTTTCATTTTTATCACTGCAACGTTATTTTGTATTGATTCAGTGTATGAGGTGTGCCATGCTTTTGAGAAACACCTTTTTCACAGTGTTTTTTTCTCTCTCTCTCTGTCTCTCTCGCTCTCTTTTTTTCTCTCTCTCTGTCTCTCTCTCTCTCTCTCTCTCTCTCTCTCTCTCTCTCTCTCTCTCTCTCTCACTCTGACTCTCTGTCTCTCTCTCTCTCTCTCTCTCTCTCTCTCTCTCTCACTCTGACTCTCTGTCTCTCTCATTCTGTCTATCTCTCTTCCTCTCTCTCTCTCTGTAGGAGATTTACCTCAGCACTTGCAGGTAATGATCAACATTCTTCGCTCTGAGGACCGCATCAAATTGGTGAGCACACCCTCAAACACACACACACACACACACACACACACACACCCACATATACACACACTCTCACACACACACACACACACACACACACGTTCACGCATGCCTGAATGCATTTTATTGCCGGCCAGAGGCCATGTGTGTGTTTGGCCAAGTTCATTAAGGGATGAGGACATGCTCCGGCATACATGCGTTGTTGGAGAATGTTTCCAGGCACAGCGTGAGAAATGGGAACTGTAGCCAGTAACACTCGCCGAAAGCGGGGTGTACATTCTCACACGTCCACATATGTTTGTCTTGTTTTTGGATAGGAAGTGAGTTTTTGAAGGAATAGTTTGAATGACCATAGTCTTGCACTGAAAAATGGATCCATCAAGTGATAACGTGACAAGGGAACATAGAGCATTGAATAGGAAGTAATCTCAAACAGAGATTTATTAACAAAAGAATGAGAGGGATTCAATGAAAAACAGAACAGAATACTAAGCTAACACCGGGACTGACAAAACAAAACAAAGCAAAAGTAGACATACTACATAAATACAAGGGGGAGCAAAACAAAAACAAAAAGCACAGGACAAAACACAGAACAAACTAGCAAGAAAAACTACAAAAGAAACACCTGGGCTGGGGAGGAGACACAGGTAGAAGTACTAATGAGGAGATGGGACTAGGGTGGAGAAGCTAATGAGGAGGAGGGACTAGAGTGGAGAAGCTATGAGGAGGAGGGACTAGAGTGGAGAAGCTAAGGAGGAGGAGGGACTAGAGTGGAGAAGCTAAGGAGGAGGTGGGGCTAGGGTGGAGAAGCTAAGGAGGGGGCGGCTAGGGTGGAGACGTTAAGAAGATGGGACTATTGCGGAGAAGCTAATGAGGAGGAGGGGCTAGAGTGGAGAAGCTAATGAGGAGTAGGGACTACCATGGAGACACTAAGGAGGGGGCGGGGCTATTGTGGAGACACTAAGGGGGGGCTAGGGTGGAGACACTAAGGAGGGGGCGGGGCTAGGGTGGAGAAGCTAAGGAGGAGGTGGGGCTAGGGTGGAGAAGCAAAGGAGGCAGGTCTAGTACAGAGACGTAAACAATAACATATATAGTAACATGAGGAAAAGACAGAGCATACAAACAAGAAGCATAAGAAAAGACAGAGCTAACATTCCAAGAAACGAAGAAGCGGGGAAAAAGACAGGAAGAACAAAGTTAGTGTTCTCCAGTTCAAGTGGGTAGGAAACTTGCCTCTGGACCAAGAGGCCATGGGTTCGAATCCTACCTTCAGAATACCACCACTGGGTTCCTGAGCCTTAACCCCAAGTTGTTCCAGGGAGACTGCCCCCTGTAGTTAGGGAATAAAATCGCTTTGGATAAAAACATCTCCTAAATGCTGTAAATATAAATTTAAAGAGACATTGCTGAACATAACGTCCATCACTGACTCACAGCTGAAGCTCTGCTGCAGGGTTGTGTGTGAGAGGAGGAATGAACAAACTGCGAGCAATAATGTGAAAGAAAACGGATTCATGTTGATGTGTATGTTTTCAATAGAGTGAAAGTGTTTTAACAGACGCTATGGGGTTAATGTAGCTATGCTACCAGCTGGCATCCTGCAAACTTTAAAAGTGCACCACACTGATAAATACTGTCTTGAAGCTTGAAGTTTGTCCGTATTTTTGTCAAGTACAGTATTAGAAACCACGTAAGTGAGTGTGAGATTGAGATTATTTACCAAAAGTGTTCATTATGACTTACTGGAGAAATAAGGAGCTAAACTGTGTCCTGAGTTCTCATCCCTCCCGCTGATCCAGTCTGGGATCAGAGGTTGGAAACGCAGCTATGTTAGAATGCATTAAACACTAATAGCAGCACCGTTTATCCAGGCGCTAATCGGTATTTCAGTTTTGACAGGTCAGGCCCAGCTACAGACGTTTGGGGTCTTGTGAGGAAAAAGAGGGGGAAAATTATCCTGAAGAACCTCATTTATTATACACACTAACTAAGAGAGTACTTTTACAGTCTGAGGGCAAAAGGGCATGGGTTTAAGCCCCAGCTTGTCTCTGTGAGATGGGTATAGTTATAATGAATGTGTGCTTGTTGAAAATGCACTTTAAAGGACCAGACATTTTGTAGGTATGCATTACTGATCGTTCACACTGGTTTTGTATGCATGTTTGCATCAGGCGGTGCGGCTGGAGAGTGGGTGGTCAGACCGAGTGCGGTACATGGTGGTGGTTTACACCAGTGGCAGGCAGGACACGGAGGAGAACATTCTGCTGGGGATGGACTTCAGCAACAAAGACAGGTGAGCTCAGCCACGCACCACTCAGTGTTACAGTCACCGCAGACCACGTGAGCAAAACTAGCACTTTTGCTAGTTCGGTAAAGGATACCGTTTTCATCGTAGTTCAAATGTAGTCAGTCCTTCACAACATGTTTGGTGTTTTTTTTTCTTGTTTGTTTTGCTAGTTTTGCACTAGCAAACCGTTTTGCTAGTTTTGCACTAGCAAACCGTGTCGAGTAATTTCTGTGATTTCTGACACTTCAGGACTGTTATCTATAAAAATGGCCAGGAGGTGTTAACATTTCTTAGCTTTGCAACTTCCTTTATGGGTTTTTCTTGATGTCAGTTGCTTTAGTCTCGTAACTCTAGTGCAAAACGACACGTTTGGTATCTGATTTGCTTTTTTGTTTTGCACTGCAGCTTTAAGGCCACAAATTAGCACTGTGCGAACCTCATGCCTGAATCATCAAAAAAAACCCAAAAAAAACATCAAAGCGTCTTAGCTAATCACCTACATCACACTTTCCTACATTTCAGAAATGCAACAAAACAAATTACAAAACATCTCGAGCCAAATAGCAAATGGCCACGTGAAGCCAAAATCAGGGAGTGTGAGTACTCACACTGGACCCACTTGCTGGTTCTCACCTGAGTGGCCTGCACTAATGTTCGGGACCTGAGTGGGTTTACATCCCTACGTCCCTCACTGCTTCATCCTTTTCGCCCAGTCAGCTGCCAGATTTACTGTTTCCCATGCCTTCAAATACTAAACCTGCATATTTTTCAGCTCCTTACCATATTCTAGTCCAGTTTGACCAAATATATCAGAGTTCTTGTATGTTGTAGCCAGTTGTTCCTGTAATCTCTTCATCTGCCCAAATTTCCACCAAACCCCATACCTGTACAGTCGACGTGTTTGTGAAATGGAACAGTCCCAATCGATCACTTACCGTGTGATTGATTACCATGCCCAAGTCCAACTGAACTGCTTCTAGGTCCACCTCTTGAAGCGTGCCCAGGCATGGGACTTGAATGGGACTATCCCATATGGTCATACTAGTACAGTACAGAGCGACAGCACCAAACGAACAGGACTTCCTAAATCCAGCAAAGGGCATCTCACGGCACCAGTTCTTACCCAGTTACCAGTTGCTTTCCAGTTGTTCCTGTATTCTCCTCATCTGCCCAAATTTCCAGATAACCCTGCACCTCTGTAGACCAAAACCGTCACTTCGCCGCCATGTTTGTTAAATGAGACAGTTCCATTTGAGTCCTGTGCTGAACTGGTCCTGGGCCCACCTCCGCAGGGGCCAGGAATGGTTCCGTTGGACTTGGGAACAGGAAGTCCAACAGAACCGTTTATGGGTCCACCAGGCACGAAACTTGAACGGGACTGTCCCATATGGTCACACTAGTCAAACGAACTGGAGTCTGGGGTTAAAGTGCTCCCTAAATTCAGACTGCTTCAATGTCAATGTCACTGTACCAATTACGAGTCCCACCTCCTCAGGCGTTCCGAGCACGGCGCTCAAACGGGACTGTCCCGATTACAGAACATGGCAGTGAAGGGACGACTTTGGTCTCTACCAGAAGTGCAGTGTTAGCTGGAAATTGGAGCAGATCACACAAGTCAAACAAACTGGACTTTGGGTTTAAAGTGCTCCTGAAAATCAGACTGTGTCTCACTGTAGCAAATTCTGTGAAGACAGTGAATGTAGTTTTTGAGTCTCTGTAAGGCAATAGAGAAGCATGTTGTTCTGCTTCTTCCTCAGTGATACGGAGCACCTGAGTTTGCTACAGTACAGTAATCCCTGTGGTTATGCGGTCATCGAATGCGCGCTGTCTGACACGGCGGTTGAACACGTTCAGACAGTCTTAGTCAGCGCGGCGAGGACGCTGATCTGAAACAGCTGCAATAACAGACCAGTAGCAGTTCAGACTGAGTCGTATCGATCGAGGTTGTAGGTAGTGCTGGAGCTGTTGCTGATTTTTAAGCGAATAATCGTGACATGCCTACCCATTTATGATGACAGGATTTGACCCTGTTCTCTCATGATGAAACCTGGCATCTCCAAATGGAGATTTCTTTACAGTGGTGGTGATAGGATTTCTACAGTATCAGAACAGTCATATGCAAACACTGTTGGTCTAGTGAAATCAAATATATAAAATATAAAATGTGCACCACATCAATACATCAATATGTTACATTCAGCAAATGAACAGAAGTACATTAAACTTTGCAGGACGTGTACTTATTTTCACTCATTTTCAGAAAAGCAAAAAAAAGTAAACAGTAAATGAACCAGGACTACTTTATTTCCTACCTAAAATGACCAGACGACCTACACGTGTCCCCCGAGGTTTAATATGTAATTTTGATGATGGTAAAATGTTTTTTTAAATGATTGTTTGTTTATTTTTTTGTAAAACTCAGGCAGGGAGTCTCAGGCATCAGACAGTGTATTCACAACTTTCTAACTTTCTGTGGAGTTTTGAAAGGTTTTAAACTCTCAAATGGACGTTTGGTTCCATTCACCGCCACTGTGAACAATACCAACTCTAAAGTTTCTCTAGAACAGAGAGTTTCACATCAGACCACTGAGTGACTGCTCGTATCGGAGACATTTAGAAAGATCGGTGGAATTCCCCTTTAAGTATATAAGAACCAGATTGATCAGATACATCCAAAAGTGGTAAAACAAGGTGATAGAAGCAAATCAGACCCAGTAATGACCGATTCCTACATGGAAACGTTCCTGTTAGTAGCGCTCCATTATTGCAGCCTTTCATCCATGCAGTCGTTTGGTCACCCTGACACAGTGTAGGAAGTGTGCTGTGTTTATAGGGGAATATTTGGGAAGTAAGATTCCGATTCTCTCTGCTTTTTGTCATTGCTTTAAACTGTTTTTTTCTTTTCTCAACAGTAAATGCTGCTCTATAGGAATGGTGCTGCCGCTCTGGAGCGACACGAAGATCCATTTGGATGGAGATGGGTGAGTGACCTCTGTTGCATTGCTCCCTAGTGGTCAAGGAGAGTAATTGCAGCCTGAGGGTGCATGATTGTGTGGTGTGTGTGGAGAGCTGTATACACAGAGCAAAGCGGAAACACTAAAGAACCGACACCCCCCTCAAATGCAGAATTTGTAGATCTATTTTGTTTAAGGTTATATTACAGTGATTTGATGACAAATACAATTGACCTATTATAGTACTCTGTATAAATTACACTTGGCTGGGCAATATGACAAACTGTTATGGTAGAATATGTCACTATATACTTTTATACTATATATTTCTGTACTATACTTCAAGGTCAGAATTCTTTCAGCCTTTTTTAGAACCAACTTTACCTCATTTTGTTTAAATTAACACCTTTTCAGAATGCACCAGTTTAATTGTCATTTTCATACATCCGATTATTCAGATTGGCTCCACCCATCTATAATGAAGCTTTAAGGAGTGTTTCAGTCCTGTTTTTTTTTTTTAAAGGGAGCACGAAACAAGGCAGCCAGTCAGAAACAAATATTATTTACATAAATCAGTCTTAAAAGCACAGCAAGGCCAGATTGATTCTAAGGCATAAAGAGAAGCTGAAAATTGTCAAAAAATGACTTTTTTGGTGAGTACAAGCACACAAATGTCAAAAAGAAAAGAAAAAAAGGGTAGGGGTCCTTCACTGTTGTTTTGATTCTTCCTAAATGTTTGCCATGTTGCCCACCCTTAAATTAGGAGAAGGCGGGTGTGTAAAAGCCCCCTAATGAAATGAGCTCATCATGAAACCATCGTACATCTTTTAGAATCCTGCTAATTTGGAAAGAATGACTAAACTGTGAGGTGCAGGGTTGTGAGAGTGGAACCAAGGTGTTAACTCAGTTGACCTCTCTGTTCTTGTTTTCAGGGGTTTCAGCGTGAACACCGCCGGCCGCACGCACATCTTCAAGCCCGTGTCTGTACAGGCCATGTGGTGAGAGAGCTCGTCCATACACTCAGTATTAAAACCCGTCGTTCAGGCGGTGACATCATGTACTTCACCCTAGTCCTCGTGTTGCTACACCATCCATATTCATATTTATGTATCAGTAAATTTTTATATTTTTAATTTTCATTTTTGGAATATAATCATTATTGCTGGGCAATTATTAATATGTTTAATCGCGATTAATCGCATTGTTATACGCAAAATTCAATAATTAATTCAAAAGTAGTGTATGCCGCGCTTTTATTTTTAAAGTACTGCTGTACGAACAAAAGTGCAATAACATTTAGTTTGCAAACACTGTAAACTAATAAGGAGCTTTTTAACAGCAGTGTTTCCTTTAACACAGTTACACAGTCACAGTTCAAATATTTCTGTAAATCTCAACTTAAACATTAATGTAATCAAGTCAGATATAAACCCAAAGCTATTTGCCACTGCAGGACGTTCACATTTTATCTAGTTTGTTACAGAAAAACAAGCTCCCCTGAGAGTCCAGAGCATGGGGGGGCAGAACTATTATAGCAATTATAAAGGGGGGCCAACTCCATCTGAAAGTCTATGTATCTGAATGCAGTGTCATTAAAGTCCCTGTTGGTGTAATGGTCAGGCGTCTCAGTACTTTTGTTATATGGACAAAAGTATTGGGACGCCTGACCCACACAAAAACCTGCATTAACGCGTAATAAACTAATTGTCGGCGTTAAGTAAATAATGTGTTAACGCGATAATAACGTGTTAATGTGCCCAGCCCCAATAACTATGTATAACGCTTATGGAAGACAAAGGAGAGCAAAAAAACATGAACTTTATACACTTAGGGAGTGATAAGGTATGTCTATTCACCCCCCAATCCCATTATAAACAAAATGGGCTGTATAAGAGCCCCATTGTTTTTGTGATGTCACTTGTACCCATACAAGCCTGCAGCTGTTTAGCCCCGCCCACTCTTGCTCTTGTAAAGTTATAAGATTGCTTTTTTCCGGATTGCTTTTTGAATGAGGTGCAGTTGAGGGGCCAATCAGAACAGAGTTCATTTACTTATGCAGCGATGTACCACAAACAGCCAGCTTAATTCTGAGATAAAAAGAGGCTGGAAAATGGTCACGTAAAATGAATTAGGACTCTTATACATTAATCCACATTAGTGCTGTTAAGTAGAAAAGTATAATGCAGGAAAAGTGTAGGATATGACATGCTGTTTTATTTACTAGGACATGGAAGAGCGACATTCTTACATCACATTTGTTTGCTCTGTCTCTGTCTTTCATTCGACCATAAAAAGACAAACCTCGATGGTAGGTGAGAAGTGAAAGGGCTTTCATGCGAGTCATTGTGCTCGGTCGGAAGCTTTGTCCGGGCCGGCTGGGTGTACCTGTGTCCTCTGGGCTTCATTTGAAAGCCAAGCTTAAGCCCCTCCAGGGTTTGGAGTGAACGTACTGTTCAGATGCAGTGAGGACCGGTGGGAGACCGGCTGAAACTAGTTTTCCTGCTGCCCCCTGCTGGTTAAGATGTGTAGTTGTGGTTCTGTAGCATACATGTGAAGGCCTTTGCTCTTAAAATACAGTGTATTTGCTTTTTCGACTTTGCCAACCAGCCAATGACAGAAGCTCCCGTTTCAAATTTTCTGCATAATTAAATGGTTAGGATGGAGTGGTTTGGCTCTATTCTGGTCAGAATTGTTCACAGCTGTGGTGGAATGTAACCAGACGTCTGAGGAGTCTGAATGTCTCTTTTGTGGTTTCAGCAATCTTATAAGATCATAACAGATCACACTGTGTGACATGGATCTAATGAAGTGTAAAGTGTAAATTTCGCTCTGACATGTGTGTAGGTTTATGATGGTGTGTGTGAAGGTGTGTAGGTGTGTTATGGTGTGTGTGAAGGTGTGTAGATGTATGATGGTGTGTGTGAAGGTGTGTAGATGTATGATGGTGTGTGTGAAG
>JBBIGA010000040.1:1224619-1237704 GCA_037576975.1 Alestes dentex
CAAAGCTGTCATCAGAGCAATAGGTGATGTTTTCAATATTAATCTACAATGTAGCCAATAATAAAAACAAAGGAAATGGTTGAAGGAGAAGGTGTGTCCAAACTTTTGACTGGTACTTCTAAAAGTAATGTTTTTAGTTGACCCATGAATTCATCAACAAGTAGCAAACTAACAAAAGCAGCCGCAAAGTGATAAGAGGTCCAGTTCCACTGTATAAAGAACGTGTGAGCTGTGTGAATGAAGGAGTGAGGCTACAATCATGGAGGACTCTTTATATACTGTGTGTGAACACTGACTGTATATGCTTTGACATGTAACACCTACCTAAACACTAAAACCCAAACATCACCTAGGCTTTTATGTTATGGTTGATCGGTGTATTCTCACTGGATGGAACATGCAGGCTTTTTATGTAGCCCAGGTGTTTCAAACACTATGTATCATCAAAATAGTTGTAAGTAAAAATATTAATCAATGTAAGAAGATTAAAAGTGTCATTGACGTGCAGATATTTAAGAGCAGGTGAGGAATAGTGCCGTTTTTAGCAGCTTTTAGTGTCACTGCTGTGCAGAGAATGGTCCACCACCCAAATAATATCTGCTTCTTGGTGGTCCTGTGGGGGTCCTGACAATTGATGAACAAGTGGATTAGCAAATGTGAAACGTTACTTGGGTGCAATTTTTCTGATGTAGCTTGTGCAATTTTTTGGATACCATTACTACTGGGCAAAATGTGCAATTTAAATGTGCAATTCTTAGGGTGAATGCTACTGGGGGTTTTTTGGTCAATGTCTGTCACGCCATTGTGTACGTGTGTGTGTTTATTCAGTGTTCTTACATTTATTTACATATCCACTCTGTACATATATATATATATATATATATATATACACACACACACACACACACACACACACACACACACACACACACACACACACACACACACACACATATATATGCTCACTGTGCACATAGTTTACATATAGTTTACATATATATAAGTACATTTTTACAATACACATGCACATATTTTTATTTTATCCTGTATTTGTATTCCTAGATTGTATGGTGCACATTTGTATTTTTAGTCTACTTTTTTCTGTTCGATTGTTTTTCATTTTTGCGGCTCTTTGTTTCTGTCCACTTTCTGCCATGACAGTGTAAACTGACTATTAAAGGTTTATCTTATCTTATCTTAAATGATGCAGAGAGACAGGTGACAAGTGTAAACAAGTGTAAATTACAAAGTGCATTACTGTTAAATACATAAGAACCAATGAATTATACTTTAAACGGTTTTTAAAGCTGCTAGAAGGCTTCCTATTCTCCTCCGCCTCTTCCACTGCACTTTCAGTATTCTTTTATTGATTTTCTGTGTATTCCTTTACTTCTTTTATTTCTTCTTTTCTTTTCTTTTCTTTTATTCTATTTGATTTCTTATTCTATTCTGTAAAGGACATTAAATGACATGTATGATATATGCTATATAAATAAATTTGACTTGACTTGATTACTTAATCTTCTCCATCTTCACAGGAAGAACCAGTCCAAGTGTCTGGTCCACTGTAAGATGGGCGTGAGCCGCTCAGCGTCCACGGTCATTGCTTACGCTATGAAGGAGTACGGCTGGACTCTGGAGAAGGCGTACACCTTTGTCAAACAGAAGCGCAGCATCACGCGGCCCAACGACAGCTTCATGAGGCAGCTGGCCGAGTACGAGGGCATTCTGGACGCCAGGTACTCATTTCCTCTTCATAGGGACGGTTCCGGTTCTGGGAGAGTTTGGTGGGAGAATATGTTATCTTATACTCAACCTCAGTACATCATCGTTTACATCATTATTCATTTACTCATTTTATGCACATGTTCATTTTTTAAATTGATGCTATATTGAAAATGTGTTTTATATTAAAATCATTGTTTCACAGGCTGCGTTCACACTGCAGGTAAAAGTAGTCCATCATTTTCTTCAGAAATGATGGATGTGTGTGTGTGGTAACGAAAACCATCACATATGTGGGGTGGTATTTGGAGTCTTGCACAGATCGAGTCTTTATCCGGTACCCGTGGTTGTTTTTGGATCTGCTATTTTTCCTCCTAGTTTAAAGTAGCAGTTTGCATCGTGGACTTCAACATCCCATTAAATAAGCGTTAATTTCATGGAAAGATAGAGGACTGTTGTTCCTTTGCTCATGCTGGTAAATCTGGACAGTGGACCGTTCAGACTAATTACAGACTTATATAGGCTGCATTAAAAAAGATAATGTGAACAACCAAACCACAAAATCAGATTTGGACAGTAAGTCAACCTTGGTTCACTTTTACCTTTATTATTTTGGACAAATGTTTTTAACTTACATTGTTTACATTATCAGAGAATTACTCATAGTTAAAGTAATCATTTGGTTAAAAAATAAAACGTAAACAATATATCATCTTTACCAAAATGTAGCCTGGACATGTTCGGTCTCTGAAGTTTGCTTCTTTATTAGGGATGCATGACGATTTTGGAATCATATCAGTATCGGCATAAGACAGATTTGCTCGTTGTTTAATTTGATGTTGAATGAAATTTTAATTGTACTCCAGGAGAGCAGGATGTTTAGTCGTTATGTTGGAACTATATTTATTTTATTGTTTAGATGTCATATTTCTTTTTAATGCTACTGGATCTAGTTCCAAATTCTACATTTTATGAGTGTGGGTACTGGCATCAGTAAACATGTGCATGCAAATTCCTGTATTTCACAAATTATACCAATATTGATACATCTTTAGATCTATGAGGCTAATGCAGCCAACAACTGGCATCATGGAGATTTCATGCCTAAATTATTTGTCTCAGTGTGTTGAGTCTAACAGACTAATAGACATAAACTAAAAGTAGTAGGGTGGCGATGGCCTAGTGGGTAGGGTATTTAGGTTCATGGGTTCGAATCCTACCTTCAGCAGACCACCACTGGGTCCCTGAGCAAGACCCTTAACCCCAGGGAGACTGCTCCAGGGAGACTGCCCCCTGTAGTTAGGAAATGGAAGTCGCTTTGTATAAAAGCGTCTGCTAAATGCCGTAAATGAAGTAGCAGCCATTGCTGTATTATATCAATATTCTAATTTATGTTTTTCAAAACAAACTCAAAATGTGTGCTTTGTGACTCATGTGTAAATTTCCTTTTTAGCAAGCAACGCCACAACCGTCTGTGGCGTCCTGACGCCGACTGTGATCACCCGGACTGCCAGCAGGCTGCTGCGTCCTGCTGTGGTGATCCTGAGGACGCGACACCCGGTGCCACCCTGTGTTGCGAGGCTGCAGCCACCTCCTCCCCCCTCGCCTTGGAGCTGGACCCCGCCAACCCCCAGAACTACAACTACTACTTCCGCCGGCTGTCAGACTCTGCACTAGACAGCGACCCTTCCACACCAGTGCGTGCGCCACCACTTCTGGATGTGGACCGCGTCTTCATCGAGATCGAGGATGTTGAGCGGGACGCGCTCCTGGACGATGAGACCTTCGAGGGACGGGACAGCCTCCCGCTGCCCCGCTTCGCTGTGCCTGGAGAGGGCACAGCGGCCCAGACCTGCTCACGGGGGGCGGAGCCTCTGGAGGAGCTTCGACTGCGTCTAGAGTTCAGCACGGTGGAGGAGGAGGACGAGGAGGAGGCACAGAAAGAGCAGGAGGAGATGGAAGCCTTGGCTGAGGGAGGGAGGAGAGGCTGTGTAGGTGCAAAAGAGAGGGAGGAAGAGAAAGAGGAGTGTGAAGAGAGCGGGATTGATCTGGGGACCATGAATCACCTCTGCAATGAAAACTCCAACAACAATAATCACCTCAGAACACGGATCAGCCTCACTGTGAGTCCAGAAATCACCAAAATGTGTTCTTTCATTTGTAGTTGCATGTCCAGATGGTCCAGAAAAGCCATGCAACATTTGTCAAGTATCTTCTACCGCATTCATCATAGGTCACGTTTTGACTTTGACCATATAAAATTTGGGTGGTGAACCTTTCTCAGCACAGCAGTGATACATGGTAGAGGCACAGTAGTGTGTGGGCGTTTCAGGCACAGTGGCATTTCTGGAATTTTTACCCTTCCTGTTAGGTTGAGAAAGATTCACCCACTGATGAAGGGCTAGAAGATGTCTATCACAAACTGTGAAACTGTGCATCAACAGATTGCAGTCTGTACCTGTGCCCCAGCAAGGTGCAACTGCGAGGTAGTAGTTTTTAATAAAGTGGTTTATGACTGTATGAATGCATCACAAGCATATAGCCGAAAGTGATTCTAAGGTCAGGAACTGGCATTGCTGGGTTTTTTTATAAGGTGGATGGTCAGTGATTATTATTATTATTATTATTATTATTATTATGAATATTATTATTATTATTCTCAGTTTTCTGACATTTCTGTTCTCTTGTTCTGGTTTAGGAAAGTGTCCCTAAGAAGCAGCTTGGCAAATCCAGACCAGCACCCACCACGCCCAAGTCCAATCAGTGTACTATCATTGATTCTAGCGGACAAGGCCTTGCCCCTTTACCTCTCCGTAATGTGCCCAGTATCTCTGTCGAGGTGCCAGTCTGTGCCAATGTGCCAGTCACTCCAATCGTGCCCAGTCTCTTGCAAGCTTGCGGCCCATGCTGTAACTGTGCCAAGTGCGGCAAGGCAGCCTCCGATC
Source organism: Alestes dentex (assembly GCA_037576975.1). Taxonomy (NCBI): domain Eukaryota; kingdom Metazoa; phylum Chordata; class Actinopteri; order Characiformes; family Alestidae; genus Alestes; species Alestes dentex. The sequence continues at coordinate 1,229,290 of JBBIGA010000040.1, forward strand.
TGTGCCTTGATTCAGCCATCCTGGACAAGACAGAAAGCCAGTCACAGAACCTTCTCCAGGCTGGAGAGGATAGAGCACTGCAGCAGGCTGCTGAAGGAGATTTAAGAGGGAGAGACAGGGGAGGGGAAAGGCCTATAGTCACGCCCAGAGACGGAGGTTTGATCCTGGGATCTGAAAGGGCAACAGGGCCTTGCAATCCACTGCAGCAGGAGACACTAGCGCACCTTCAGAGGTCTGGCCTGGTCCGCCGTCGAGCTGAACGCCTGGAGAAGCTCTCGGGCCTGTTCCAGGAACGCTCACGAGATCATTCATTGAAGACGCCAGAGCGTCCTTGTGCGGACCCCTCCTCCGGACCCCTTGGAGCGCAAGACACTACAGACGCTGCAGCCGTACCGCTCACAAACGAGGCCTTGTTATCCACGCTGGGATCAGGGGGCCTGACTCCCGTGTCCTCGCCGCATGGCTCTACCCTTACACGCAGCTCCAGCAGCGACAGCATCCGGAGTGTGCGGGGCAAGCCGGGCCTGGTACGTCAACGGGCGCAGGAGATTGAGGCCCGCATGCGGTTGGCCGGCCTCACGGTACCCTCGCGTCTCAAGCGCTCCAACTCACTTGCCAAGCTTGGGAGCCTCACCTTCTCCTCAGAGGATTTATGCTCCTCTGCATGCTCCTCCGATGCAGAGACCTTGCTACTCCTCTCGCTGTCGCCAGAGCCAGGGCATACCATCAGCCCAGACTGGCTCTTCAGTCCAGGGGAGGCAGGGTCGACCGAGCCCAGGAGCTGACCACAAGGGTCGGGGATTTCTGTCAAATGATGCCTGCGGAGAGTTTCGCAGAAGAAAGATTTCCTTCCTTTTCCTCTTAAATGGCAAAGCCCTCAGAGGGAACATAAGGTTGTAGGAGGACGGTACTGCAAAAAAAAAACACAGAAAGACAGAAGTTTTAAACGTTACAGATATAAACACATGCTATTTAAAGAGAAAAAAAGAGCCAAATACTTCAAGAGTGCTCTCTTGGTTTAAAATGTGGTTCCCAGCCCTGGTCAAGGAGGACTCCTGTGCTTCATGTTTTGGTTCTGAAACAAGCAAAGTCCAACAAATCAGCTACCAAGACCTTCGTGAGTTGAAGTGGGTCACCAACTACAGATATGCAGTGCAGAGGTACTCCGTGACCAGGATTGAGGAACTGTTAGTTCAAAGGCTTTTGATGCATGGAGCTGAAGTTGAATGTGTGTGACGAAAAATATGTAGACCACTTGCCGCTCTTTGGCCAAACCCTACAGAAGAGCATCGCTTTGGTTCAACCCTGTTCCTGCTAATACTGATCTCCTGAGTCAGAGGCAGAACCAAGCAGCCATATTTCCCTAAGGCCACTGCCCAGTGAGGCAGGAGAGATTGTTACCTGATTTTTCTGTTCAGCCACCCATCTATGTCACATTTCAGTGTGAATCACATCTTCCTGCTGACTTTGAGCGACACTTTTAAATCACACTCCTTCCAGAGAGCAAAGAGGGAAGGGACATCTGAATCATTGCTGGTCATTCTTTCTGTGCTTAGAAGCTAATAGAATGTCAGGGAGGCCAATTCAGTTTATGTCTCTGTGCTGTTCTCCCAATCTCCCACGTTGCTGGAGATACTTGGCTGTATTTTGCTCTTTTCGCACATAGTCCATTCTGTTACTGAAGTTAACAATGCACACTTGATAACAGTTAGGCATTGTTGGAATTATATTCAAAAAACGCTAGGGTGTTCAAGCGTGTCTGTCTTTACAACCTTTCTCAAGATCTTTTGAATAGCTGTTGATTGACATAGACCCTTGTCTTGGATCCTTGTGGTGCTCTTCTTCGCTTTAATGTGAAAAAAAAACACAAACATTGCTGGGGTCCATTTCCCAAGGCTAAAGAGACATAGCACAAATATTCTCGTTAGCAGTATCACTTCATACACTCAAGAAATAAAGTTCTTAACATTAGATGTTGAGGTTAGAGCTTTGAGGCTCTGGCAAAATTCTCAAGCTAAGATTACCTGAAGGTTCTTTTCCTCTCTGCTGAAGTTCGTTGTCTTCTGAACAGTTCTCTGTTTTGTTGGTGAGGGAGTTTATAGCCATAGAAAGCCATATTCCAGTTAGCTGTCACATTTAAGGCTGGCTCTCGAATGAGATGGATGGCTGGTTTCGTTGTCATATCCGATCTCCAGTCTGATTTTGCTGATATTTTATGCATCTTTTTTGAGAACCACATTTGTTCCGAAATTTCTGCTTGATTGTAAGGTTTAAGGTAATACTTTTTATCTTCCATACTGATCAAATCTGGAGTGACTTCGATTTTCAAAAGATGTTTAAAGTGGGGCTGTCATGAATAGTGAAAATTAATTCTTCATCTACAAAAAGTAAGTGATTAAATGCATTTGCAGCCTGAACTCACATTCAGCTGTTTGAACTTTCTCCACTAGGGGAGCTCTTAGCACACAAATCACTGTTGTGAGCATCGTTGAAAAGGAGGAAACCGAGAATAGCAGGTTCTTACTAAAGCGAGTGTGTTTGTAGTTAGACATTTCATGCGTATGAGGTAAAATGAAATGCTTTCTGCTACAAATTGCATGTATATGATGACAATTACCGATACAGCTGGTAGCGACAGCCCTAATTTAAAGCTACTCCTGTGAAGATTTCAGTTAAGTTCCCAGAAAAGAGGATTTGTACTTACGGCGTAATTATTTGAAAATTGAAATAGAAAAATCGAATCTGAAACAGGACACATCATATCAAAGTAAAGTGGGTGGAAAGGGGCGGGGCTAATGCTATGGACATGTCCACACTCACCACACTCACTGGACGGTTCACTGATTTCTTTCCAGCCAAAGCTGTGGATGACTGTGGGTTAAATGAACATGTGAAACACACTACCACATCACCAGCACTTTCTGTTAGCCATTGTTTGCTCTTTAAGGGACCAAACTGGCATCCTAAAATGAAAAATTGAGTAGCACAAATGAAGGAGCTACATTGAGAGAAAGTTTATTTAGCACAATGTCTCATGCTTGATTATACCACAGCATTTTGATTGAGGTGCAGTAGCAGCATTTACCTGCCTCATGTTATTCACATCATAAAATTAAAACTGGGATCCAGCATATTAAATAGAATAAAATAGAAACTAATCGTACACCTCTGTTCATCAACTTTTATTTGTCTGAGCCAACACAATGTGGTAGATAATTACCAATCTGTAGAATCAAGGCGTTTTTTATACACAAAAAGTAAATGTCGACCACAGAATTGAAAATTGTATTAAACCTGTAAAAATGTGTTCGTTTGTACAGTTTCATTGAAAGTTTTAACAAAGCTGGAAAGTCGGGCTTTGTTTAAGGGCTGGCCAAAATAACATTTTACAGATTGTTGGTATTTCTGAATGATTTCTCAAATAATTGGATCTCAAAATCACCCTCAACCACATAAACATAATTTCACTTTTGTTGCAGTGGGCACCAAATATCCAGCAGGGGGCAACTATATATTAAAAGTCTCCACTCAGACGCTGTATGTTGCTGTAAAAGCTGTGATTGTTGCCTCTCATTCAAATACAAATCTTTCGTAAGGGTTTAACAAATTAAAATGATCATTTTTTTCATCGCCATTATTACTTGAGCTGGCAAAATCCACCTTATCTACTGCTAGAACTCACTCAAAAAACAGTTTTGAGGCTTTGAGCTCCTGATTTAGCGTCATCCCCTCCAGAGAACGGTATAAGTACCACTATACATATCTCACTTAGTGTACCTACACACCAACATAAATTTTGCACAGACTATTTTCTCATGGTTGGCTAAATTAAAAAAAAATTACACTTATTTATTCACATTTTACCATTGACTAACACTCGTTGTCCATCTTAGACGCCTTTGTCGATTAAATGTGTTGTAGTTTACAGACATTCTATAAAATCCAGTGTACAAGACAAATATTCTTCAGATTATTTTGGCCAGCCCTACTACTGTATATCACTCCATGTCACCTTTCTTGTCTCCTCCATGACTTACAATAGCCAAGATCAGAGTAACAGTGCTGGTTTAAGACAATATCACCTGCCTATACAGTTTCAATCAAGCAGTCATGTGCTTGTGTGTGTGTGTGTGTGTGTGTGTGTGTGTGTGTGTGTGTGTGTGTGTGTACCCTGCGGGATCCATAGTTGTAGTTTGAGATCACAAGATCGGCAGCCTGTCATGCCCCCCCCCCTCCACACGATGCATGCAGTCATACACACATTCCATCACACCCACTTCCGTATACAACCCCACTCTGCCATATTCAGCTGGTTCTTTACATCAGCCAGTGCGTTCCCTTTATTTCCAGATCAGTCGGCCAATCGCGACCCATGATTAAATACTTGAGTTTTTTTTTTATTATGCAACACGGTTTTATTCGCAATTTTTTTTTTTAAACTCTTATTTTGTACATTGAACTATGCTGTTACTGTGGACGTGCACATGCGTCTTGTATATAAGTGTGTATGAGCGCAAGTGGCACCCGTGCAATTACTGTGAAATATTTATGAGAAATGGAGTTCTGCGGAGTGTGAGTGTGCGCTAGTATTTAGCGATGAGGTCATGAGCGGGCTCATAGAACACACACCCTCTGCTGTAATGCACACGCATGGCAATGCACTGTACGTAAGAAAATGTATATTCACACACGGCTCGTCAAAGGTTGAATCTAGCTTGTTTTAAAAACATGAGCATGTTTTCCGTGACCGCGGTTCGTTCTGATTTTTGATCAGGACGGCACTTGATCATCAGTCCATCTTACTGTAACCCAGCAATGACAATCGGTTTCTCCGACAAGGAGACACTTATCCATGAGGTGGAGAAAAGCGAGAAGTAAAGAGATTAACCAAACTGAGGGACATTGTACAGTTAGTGTCTCAGTTTCAGTTACAGTTTTTATTCTGGTGTTTGAATGGGTTGCTTAAATGTTAACTGTAGAGCTAGTTCTTGCAAACTAGTAACAGATCTGTTTGCAGTGTTGGACATCCCATTTGCGATATGCAGTAGTACTAAATCTGAGCTATTTTTCTTCACTTAGAGTAAACAAACTTACCACAGAGTCCAGTATAATTGTCTCATAATTGTGTAATAATCGTCAACTGTCCTTTTATACCAGTACGGCCAAGCTATACCTTAGGATCTTCCAGTGTATTATTGCATAAATGTGATAGAATTAGCAAGTTGAGAGCAGGAATATCACACATGCTGATATTTGTGGCAACTTAGAAACCTGCAGGCATTTTCTTCATACAGTCAAGAACTCCTGGCCTCATCATCAGGGGATAGCGAGCATATCCGTGGCCAGGGGGTCCAAGAGAGCACCGTTGTCCTCCCACTCTCTTAGCGGGTAGTATGTCCTTCCCTGTCCATCCCAGTGTGAGCGTCTCTTAGCGTAAAAGCTTTGAAATTAGTTTGAGAACCAGTTGAAGGAACATTTTTATAAACATTTATACACAGAAAACATGCTCATTCATCAACAAGCTAGGAATCCCCAAACTTTTGATGAGCACAGGTCCCCAAGTGGTGGAGGCCAACTGATGGTACCTGTGTCCTGATGACGACTTTGAAACAAGAGTCTCCCTTTTGTTGAGCTGGGTCGAGTCGCCCCATGACTTGAATGAACTCCTCTCTTCAGTTTCCGACGTGGCTGTACATGCTGCACGCCTGCTGGCCTGAGGAAGCGCTACCGTGCACCTGGCCACCAATCCAAATCGAATCTTCCTATGGGACCCCAGAGAAGGAGCAGTATTCCTCAGGCCTGGCAGTGCGTGTAGTGTTTTTTTGGCCAGTTATCGAGTGCTTATTCCTAGAATCCTGATTAAAGCTCTGTTGTTTTCACATCACGTCTGTGAAATCTGTTGTCGGACGGAGTTTACAAGTTTTCTTTTCCTCGCTCAGGATGTGCAAATGTGTTTGGGGCGTTGCATTTTTTTTTTTTTTTTTTGTTGCTAATGTTTCTTTCGTGAACTGTTTCCTGTTCAAACCAAGGACATGATCTTGGAGCGCTGGGTTTGTCCGAAACTGATAACGAGAGCACCCGATGGATGAGTTTACTGCTGTTTACTGTCGTTTTCTTGTGTGCGAATGAGCAGTCAGAGTTACTTCCACTTGAATGAATGAGTCCCAGTTCCACTGCGAAGAAGAATAAGCCCTTACTTGCTGTCCCTTGTCCCTTTGGCTTGGCAAGTATATGTCATAAGAATGAATGACCATAACCATGCAGAGTTGTCTTTTAACCTGTCCTTGCAGGGGTCTTTATTAGAAACATCTACTTTGAAGCTCCACATTGCGGGTGTACAGTTAGAGACTGTAGTACATCTGTTGTTTTGGCCAGTCCTTCATCAGTGGTCAGCTTCAGAACTGCACTTAATGGTGCTGTGTTGATTAGTCAGAACGTGGCCATTGATGAATGAGGAAGTGCTCATGACAACCCGTGACATGTAAATGTCCACCTACATGGTGGACCTATAAGTGGACCTCAGACTGTCCAGGTAGTGGTAGTGGTTTAGAAGTCATTTCTTATCAAGTGAAGGTCAAGGATAGACCCCTGATGGTCAGTTAAAGGATTTACCTGGAGGTGCTTTCATTAAGAATCTGTGCAGCTTTCCAACGTTGAGTGGTCATTCGGACAAATCAGTGTGGTCCGTTTTTTTCCTGAACCTGTTTGGTGTCCCAGGTTGATAGATTTCGACGTGTAGCTGGAATTCCCAGTACGAGCCAGGGTCGTTCCCGCTTGGGCAGCCGTGCCGCCCCCTAGTGCTCAAGTGTTTGTGCTTGCCAATCTTGCCCCTAACACCCTTCTTGCCCTCCGACTGGGCCTTCGACACCTTCGCCTCTCATGCCACGTCAAAGTGAAGAGGTCTCGCAAGAGAGTAGCTGGTTCAAGTCGGCCGTGTTTCGTTATCAGTGTAAAAGTGCCTTACCCAGAGACACCAGAGGCAGTTTCGGACACATCTTCCCTCCGACCGCGTTTCCAAGAAGGCCAAGGAGAACGAGAGAGAGGCGCCAGTTAGGTGGGCAGTTTCCTTCTGTAAAGTTGACCGATGTTTTACGTTGCCGCTGCTCCGGTTCATTATCGCTGTGCTCTTAAATCGGACTTAGTTTTTTATACCTCTTAGATTAGCTTGGGGAACCGGGGGAGGGGGCTGATTCGCTTCAAATGGACATTTTAGAGTTGCCAAGTTCTTGTTTTCTTTCTCATTATAAGAAAAAGATTTTTGTGTGGCCGCGACCAAAGTCATGCTTTGAAGAAAAACAGGATAGAATTTGTTTCCCGAGTAGCCAACGTTCTTTAGCTGACGCCACTTTTATTGCACCTTCGAGGAGGACGGTTACAGTGACCAAGAGAGAGGTCGTCCTTATATTTACCAACACCAGGCCACAGCGGGCCTGGGCCTAAATCAGCGACCAATTAAAGCAGCCATATTGTTCAGGCCAAGTGGAGGAGCTGGCGGCGCAACGAAATCGATTCCGACTAGCAATCTCTCTCTCTTTCGTCTCTCTCTTCCTCTCTGTTGCCACCGTTACCATTTATTTTTTTGTTTTTTTTGGTTTGTTTTATATTTAAGTATGCAGTAATCTTGTCTTTTGTACTGCGAACTTGCTGTAGTTTTCGATGCATATTGCACTTTGTACATTTTGTGGAAATGATGTACTGTGTGTATATTATGGAAATAAACTTTTTTTTCATGCACTTCCATTTCTAAGATTTTTTATTTTACAGATCAATAAAGAAAAATATCGAAGTTTGCAAAAAGTACATATTGATACAAAAAAAGTCCTTTATTATGGGAATGTCCACTATAAATGTAAAAACTGACTCAAAAATTCAGACCTCTATTTTAGAATGAAAGTTTTTTGAATATTTTTTTTGTTATTTCTCAGGACACAGTCAAGCTCTAGAATGGGCACCGATCTGATACCAGGCATGTTTACAGGGTGCTCTTAAGTGAAGCACTTTTCATTTAATATCAGTTTTAATATTGATCAGAAAAGACTGTCGTCTCTAAAATACAGATCACTCTGCAAAGGACCTTGGCTACAAATAACCCATTCTCTGCTCTGATTTATGTTAGAAAGAAAGAAAGAAAGAAAAGAAATATAAAAAATGAAGCTGCACTGTGTGAGGAGTGTGTGTGTGTGTGAGTGTGTGAGTGTGTGAGTGTGTGTGTGTGAGTGTGAGTGTGTGTGTGTGTGTGTGAGTGTGTGTGTGTGTGTGAGTGTGAGTGTGTGTGTGTGAGTGTGTGTGTGTGAGTGTGTGTGTGAGTGTGTGTGTGTGAGTGTGTGTGTGTGAGTGTGTGTGTGAGTGTGTGTGTGTGAGAGTGTGTGTGTGAGAGTGTGTGTGTGAGAGTGTGTGTGTGAGAGTGTGTGTGTG
>JBBIGA010000040.1:1244803-1276875 GCA_037576975.1 Alestes dentex
TATATGTACATATTGTGTATGAACACTGTACATATATATATATATATATATATATATATATATATATATACACACACACAACAGCAGTCATAAATCCAATCAGGATCTTTTCCTTTGCGGTATCTAGGTAGATCTAGCTCAGTACGCTCTCCTTTCGGTTGGCCTTGAGATGCTGGATAGAAGGCCTGCTAAGTCAAAATAACCTCTAATTTAATAAGGAGGAGGGATAAATTTTGATTTCCAGTGGGTTGGACCAATTTTGTGAGGGAAAAGTCTACTCCAGGTCTACTGGAAGTTTGGTTTGAAAAGGAGGCCTATATTGGTCAGGTGTATTTGTTAACTAAGGGGGCCACTGAATTTGTCGACCTTGTGGGTAATTGTTTCAAAAATTGATAGAGACAAAATGGCCTTTAACAAGAAGTGGCATGGACACGTCCCCAGTATCCCCAGTGTAAATGGTGCCTATGGATCCGACACTGGATGTGAAAGTGAGATTAACCAGTGGGAGTGTGTCACTCTTTTCTGAAGGAGTCACTGTAGGAATACAACATACAAGCTCAATATGTGTTCATATGTCTGTTACAGGCTTTTAGAGCATGGAATATCTTTTGCAACCTTCAGGTGTTCAGGTCTGATTTAAACTCTTGTAAATTATGTTTAAACTCTTTTTAAAAAGTGTTCATGTGTAATGCTGATTTAAACTCTTGTAAAAAAGTGTTCATGTGTAATGCGGTTGCTTAGTGCTAGATTTTGGCATTTACCTGATTATTCAAGTGGTCATGAAAAGAGCTTACTCCAGAGATTCCAGAGATCAGATTTAAGCTGTTGCCGGATTTCAGGAAACAGATCTGCAGTCAGGTTTCTCAGCCCATTTTCTATAAATCTGCTCATGTGTGGAAACAGAAGTGGATAGAGATGAGAGGTCTGGGTGAATATAAAAAAATAATTTCAATGTTACTCTGAAATGGGGACAAATGGCAAAAAGGGCCCATTTTTTCGTATTAGTAAAATGTATTAGCTGTTTTCAATATCAGTATCAGTATTGGGAAAATGTATCGCCCGCTATGTTTCACAATCAGTATTAGGAAAAAAAAAACCTAATACTGTGCCATCTCTGATCATCTCTGCTCATGATACACCTAGATGTTATTTCGGTTCCCATTTGTCAGTCTGGTAAACGCATCACCATTGATGTGGCCTCTAGACCCTCAGCACTTACAGGCATTAATAATCTTCCCTGTAGAAGGGATGACACCAAGATAACACAGATGATGGATGTGTTTCCTGTTCACGTAAGCCAGGAGGAGTCAGCGAGTGTTAAGAGGAAGCAGAGCTTTCAGGGAGGTGATCCCAGAAAATAAATACCCAGAGCACAGATTTCAAGAGTACAGAAAAGGCTTGTGTGTGCCTGCAAGGAAACTGACTTACTCGTCCTCCCCATCAGTGTTGGGAGCAGCTCTCTGGGAGTCTAGCTGGCCTGTCCAGGGTTAACTTGGCCTGCCAGATGGTCACACCCCCACTTTCTCAGCCAATGACACACATTTTTATATGAAGTCTTATTTTTATCATCTTATATTTCATTTTTAGAGGCAAAAGCTATGCAATGTATAATGTCATAAAAAATGATTTTTTAATATCATACAATCACCATTGACTAGAGCACAGATGTACCAACATATACAGTATGAATCTCGCAGTTATGAGATGATAGAGCACAGCAGGCAGTGGTTTACAATGAAGGGGAGGTTAAGAGACCGCCGGTATGAAGGATATCTTTTCACTGAATTTGAAAGTAAGGCTGGGTCACATATGGCTGCACCAAAAAGTGTCTGGGTAACCTTAATGAAGTTAAGTGAAGGTCTGGGGTCCGTCTTAGTCCTCAGCTCAATCCAAAAACACCCTCTGGCCTCCGAGACAAAAAGAGATAATCTTGAAATACAAAACTGCTTGCAGTGTGTTCTCCAACTCAGAGTGCAACTGAGGCCTGCGGGGACAAATCGGTGTGTTTATAAGTAAGAGAGCAGCGCAGGCCATAAGCAGGCTGTGTACAAAAACCTTGACAAAATTAAGACCGCATCTTATTACAAAACACAAATGGCGCATTCAGAAGAACAGCTGAGATAAAGTGTCCGGTAGAAAAACATTTCTTCCACTCCACTCCACTCCAGTTATACAACACCATGACACCTCTTATGCTGGAGCTGCAGGCCATGTGTCTGATAGTACCATTAACCACTGAAGTGAGGGAGGGAGAGAGGGAGGGAGGGGGGGAGAGAGGGAGAGCAATTCACTGCTAAGATCTTCAGCAAAACCTTGTGACTCTAATTCCTGCTGACGATGTGGTCCACGTAACGGGAGAGGCATGAACGATCAATGGCTGTTCACAAAACGCCTCAGTCACAAGACTCGCCGGGAAAAGTCTCGGTTCCCACAAAAGGTCAAAGTTTGCAACATCACTACTGTTTAAGTTTGGGGATAGCATGCGGTTTCGCATTGTGTGCTGGTTTAACTGGTTGAAAACCAACTGGAATGAGGAAAGAAAAATAAAGAGAGTGAGTGAGTGAGGGAGAAAACAGGAGAGCTACAATGAATAACAGAGCTATTAAGTTGCAGCTGTGGCTGACGATAAATCTGGGAATGATCAACACATCCCAACAGACAAGTGCAGAAAAGCATGAAACTGATAGGCTTAGTGAACGTCATAAAGATACAGATATGGGGGAGAACGGGGAGTGAATATGAAGGAGAGCTCAGCCTTGTGCGAGATAAGACCTGGCATTGCCTGCATGCCGAACCCATGGCATCATGCGTAACATGCAGTTGGACCGCAACTATGATACGGTAATGATTACATATTTCTTTCCACAGAATGCAATGGGACAGAACCAAGGCAGCATGAGGGAGCAGGAGGGCGGTCCAGCAGGCCTGGCGGCGGAAAAGGGACCCAGCCCAGAGGAGGAAGGAAACCCCAGTGAGGAGACCTGTGGAGAGGGGGTGGATCAAGCAGGGGCGGGCAGCGAAAGGCTGGACCTGGTCCCGGGCGTGGAGCCAACATTACCTACCCTAAAGCTGGATATGCATTCTCACGCGAAACGGAGCCCTCCCGTCGACCGGGCACAGACAGTGTGGATGAAGGGAGGGGATGGAGAGAGAGAGGGAGGAAGGGGAAAAGGAGGAGGAGAGGGAGGCAGGGCCCAGCCTTGGGTTTCACGGCAGGCGCGTGATATCAGAGTCTCTGAACGAGGCACGTTGAGCTCTGAGGTGGCCGGCTCTTCCGAAGAGTGCCCAGTGGAAAAAAGCAACGGAATGGACCCAGAACATTCAGTGAATGAAGGTCTGGAAAGGAGGCCTCAGCGGGAGAAACTCCAGGTCCTGGGGAGGGACTCTTTTGGCAAGGATGGGGATTCTCAACTAAGCAATGAGCAACTCAGTGAAGATGAGGATTTTCGGGAAGCACTGACTGGTGAAGAGAAGAAAAGAGCAAAAATCAGTATGGAAGCTGAGGAGGAAACAATGAATAGCATTTTGCACCCTTCAACATTCAAGAGCTTCACACTGATGGAGGACATCTGTGATGCTAGTTTTACAGGTGGCATGCCTGTGCAGGATCCTGAAGCATCACCAGGCGTCACAGACATTAAGGACAGCCCGTTAGGACACCTGAATGCTGCGACACCAATAAATGACCAACCTTACAGTTCATATGCAGTCTGTGATGGACCTGCTGCCACAGTAATGGCCCTCTCTGATTCAGAAACAAAATCATTGACATTTTCTACTGCTTTCAGAGAAAACCTGCCATTACAATGGAGCTCAACCAAATTGGAAACTCGAGAGAAGAGAAGGTATAATCAGACGGTGTCACCAACAAGCCTAATACAGCAGCAGACAGCAACATTAGAACATGAATCCAGTCTGGACGTGGCACCTGTTGCCACACAAGCTAGACCACAGCACAAAACAGCGGAGGAACTGTCTGAAGAAATACCTGAAGTCCTAAACAGGGAAGATTCTACTCTAAAAGATTTCATCAGAGAGGCCAGGGAGAACTATGGAGAAGATGAACACCAGCTCAGTTGTAGTGATCCAGTAAGTGAACTGGTATCACCATTTCTAGAGACTGGAACAGTTGCAGGGGAGGGGAAGAATAACACAGACTTGTTGGTCCTTAACAGTCACAAAGTTCCAATCAAGTCAGGGCTGGAAGAGCATCAGAAAGAGGAGAGTCTCCCCTCTGCATCAGAGTTGGACAACCTGAAGAAAAACAGAAAAACTGATCCTTCGTGTAACAGATCACCAGCTGGAGGAAGATGTGAGGAAAGAAATCAGCTGGAGCTTTTTTCTAAGAGCTTCTCCTGCTCTCTTGAAACGAAACCCTGGAACGAATCCACATCTCCACAAAGGACAGAGATGAAAGAGGCCACTGGATGTGCACTAAGCCAGAACATGGTTCAAGACCAAAGCGACAGGCATGACACCATACCCTATACAACAGAGAGCAGCCTGTCTCATAAACCTGGGACTAGGACTCAGAGAGAAGACAGAGATTATCCTTTACCAGAAGTGGCCAATGCCCAAACTGAGAAGATGCCTGAGAGGTTTGTGGCGGTTGTGAGTGAAGAGCCAAAAGTTCTGTCACTGCCTGGCCGTACACATGAGGTTGAAGGTGAACTGGACCCCCAGTTGGCACTGTATGCATCAATAGCATCTAAAAGGACTCTATTTGAGGAGAGAGGATTGAGACATGGAAATATGCTTCCTGCCACCCTCCTACCTGAGGGTGGTGTAAACTTGCCAGACAAGGTGATGTCATTACCTGAAGCAAGGAACAAGTCTCCTGGCACGGACACCGCATCAGGGGAACGTGGGAACAAACTATCGGGCCGTTTAACATCAATAGATGGAAATCTGGGCAAGCTATCAAATGAAATGTCAGTGAAAGACAGAGACAGACCCTTGGGTGAAATGACGTCATCAGGGAAGGACAGAGCCAGCCAGAGCGCTCTGCAGGAAACATCTGCGTCCAGTTCTCCCACTGAGCTCATCTCTGACCCCAGGATCACCACAGGTCGGGAAAAGGACAGACCAGAGAAGAAACCACTGCGTTCACTTGTAGAATCGAAGCATTTGGTTAATTCTTCTCTACCTGTGGATAAACATGAACCAAAAAGTACCACCGATGAGACAGGCCTTCACATAGAGGACCCCTCAGAAGTGAAGGATGTTTGTGGGGTTGCTAGGACAGAGGATGCAGCACTAGGTGTGCAAAATTCCCCTCCAGTGTGCAGTACGAGACAGAACAAGCCTGACCCTGACTCCATCAAGCCAAGCCAAACAGAACCAAGCAGCCCAACAAAGACTCTCCACAGCCCTTCGGAGGGGCAAAATGGCGTCACAGTGAGGAAAAAGTCCCAAAACACTTCAAAAGGCAGGCCTGTGTCTGACTTGATAAAAGAAACTATCCAGCTGCATGAGAAAATGAAGGAGTGGACCAAACCCTCAGAGCCCAAAGCTGATGTGGCTTTGGACCCTGCACAGTCTGTCAAAGTGGCGCAGATGAAGGCAGCGTTTGACCCGCCGAAAAAGTCTCCCGACAAAGCGCTGGAGCGGAAACCGTCGATGAGAAAAGGTAAGGCATGGTGTTCTCTTGTTGCTTGATCCTTTTAGGGGCAGTCTGGTGGTCTAGTGGTTGGAAAGTCGTGGGTTCATATCCCAGGACTGCTAAGCACCTCTGAAGTATCCTTGAGTAAGATACCATGCCCACACACTGCTCCCTGGGCTCTGTGTTCCTGGCTGCCGGCTCCTTCACTTGGTGAATGGGTTAAAGGGGTTAAAAACAGAGGAAGACTTTCACTTCACACTCTGTGCTGTGGTGTGTTCACGTATGACAGAATGGTCACTTTCACTTGACTTTACTGCAGGATTAGATTCAGGATTAGATTCTTGTAGAACAGTAGCAGAATCAGGAATTGCAATTTACATCCAGTGACTATATATATTATACACACACACACACACACACACACACACACAGAGTAAGAATTTCACTCTGTTCACACGGTGCTGTGGTGTTCACACGTGAATTTAAGTACAGATGTCTGGTTCCATTCACCACCTGTTTGAACAGTTCCTGCTTTCTCTCAGTTTCTCTAGGATGGAGAATTTCTGATGAAGCCAGTCTGGATGAATTTTAACAACTGAGTTAGGCAAAAAAAGTGGGATTCCCCTTTAAAACATGAGGAACAGCAGCACTCAATGCACTCCCTGAACCCCGTTCACCTCGGAAACTGCATTACAGCGCCATCTTGTGGGAAAAGTGTCCAGACGACCATATACTTTTCCAAGTCCAGATATTAACACACTGAAACATTTACACTACGAGAAAGAATATAGATTTCTATTCTGATTTTTGACTGAAATCTAGTGTAGTAACCATTTTTATTTGAAAAATAACATCACTTGCCTGCAGAATAACCTGGGGACATCTCACATCCTAATAAAATGTGGCCACTTAGTAGTCCTTAGAACACAGCACAACACGGAACAGTGTAAAAGTCACCCGGGGAGCAGTGTGTGGGGACGGTACCTTACTCAGGGGTACCACAGTGGGGCCACTGGCAGTCCTTGGATTCAAACCCATGACCTTCTTATTGCAGGGGCAATTCCTGAACCACTAGACTTTAGGCTTATATTGTTTTAATGATTGCAGAATTGTGGGAAATCTGACAATAGGCAAAATTCACAAAATTCTCTTATCCACTTTTTAAAAAATATGTTAAAACCTATAGTATTGTTAAACTGTCTCAGACAGCAGGCAGCAAATCAGTCACCAGTGCGTGGAATAATTTAAAGTCTTGAGACGTCTGGTTCCATTCACCACCACTCTGAACAGCTCCTACTCTCTCTAGGTTTCTCAGGTAGGACTGTGAGCCACAGCGGATGAATTCTCGCTACTGAGTTTGACAGAAATAGTGAGATTAACATTAAAAGCACTCCCTGAACCCCATTACCTCAGAAACTGGGGACCATACCTTGCTTCAGGGTACTACAGTGGTGCCCCTGGTGTTCTTGGGATTCAAACCCACACCTTTCAGATTGCAGGGGCAACTCCCGAACCACCAAGCCTCCAGCTAGTATTTGAGTATTTATCTTTATTTACCTGTTTGGTAAATAGAGGAGGGCGGGGCTGTGAGCAGCGCCTCTTTCTGATTGGTCGCTTCGGCTGCCACGGCACTAGGGTGTTTTCCATATATGGTTCGTTGAGGCGGAGAGGGGCGTGTCCTCCCGTGCCGGTGCCAGAAGGGCTGGGGAGGAAGAAGCGAGTCTGTCGCGCGGAGGGCAGAGAACGTTCGGAGCGCTCGAGGGCCAGTGGATTTTAAAAATTCATAATAAAAAATAAAAATATAAAAAAAAAAAAATACCCGCAACTTTACGCTAAATCTTAGGAAATAATCACTGACCTGGGGATTATTTTTGCTTTACCCGAGAAGGTAAGATCCGCCGAAACGCCACTTTCCCCTCAGGTTAAAAATAATCATAATAAAAATAATAATAAAAAATGCAATTATAGTTATACGATAAATCTTAGACAATTATCATTAAACTGGGATTTTCTGATTTTTTTCTGAGAAGGTAAGGTGTGCTCAAAACAGACAGTATTCCCTTGGATTAAAAAAAATAAAAATTAAAAATGCAATTTCAGTGTTACGGTGAATCTTAAGAAATTATCACAAAACTGGAACTATTTTGCTTTTTTTCCCTGAGAAGGTAAGAAATGCTGAAACGCCACTTTTCTCTTCACGTTCGGAACAACTTGGCTCTGTTTTAGCCAGTGCTAACTCGGTGCTAACTGGGAAGCTAACTGCAAACTTTACTTTTTCTGCAATTTTAACCAGTTTATGGTCATATTTGTCCCTCAAAGACGGTTTCTTTTATGAATTGTTCGTCTATAAACTCACTTTATACAACAGAACCTAAAACTTTTGGTTTTAAATGGCTGGAAAAGCTTTGGCCATGTTGAATGGAAATGATTTCTGAGGTACATTTTGTCAGGACACAGCTACAGCTGGACCAACTGGGAACTTTTCAGCAGGAACATGAAGCGGACCAGGACATTTTGGATGTTACATCGTTCCGAAATGATAATTTGTAGCAAAAACGACCCAATTTCACCTCCAAAATACACCCTCATTTCCTACAAACGAAGGGCTGGCCGTGCAGAAAGCTAGCGTTTCCAGTCTTCATTCATGGGCCAGGGTTGAACAGCTGGATGCAATGTTGTGTTTTTGAGTCGTGTGAAACACTAAACGCCCTCGTACGTTGATTATGTACAGTTTTACCGCGTATTTTGGAAACATTTTGCAAAATTGGTTTTACCTCAGCCTCTTATGCAACTGTGCATGAAGTAACATGCACTGGTCTTTCCAGTTGGTGGAGTTTGGGGTGGAGGGAGCAGCTGCAGTTCCTCTGTGGTTTCTTTTTTGATTTATCCGAGAGGGAATAAGCTTTAGTAGTCTCCTGAATTCCTGTTGACTCGGAAACGTGCCATAAAGCAAGCGTGAGGGTCTGTGGACATGAATATTTGCTATATGGACAAATGTATAGGGACACCTCTTAATTATTGAATTCCTTCCAGTGAAGGACAACGCCATGCTTCCAACTTTGTTGACACAGTTTGGGGAATAACCTTTTCTATTCCAGCATGACTCTACCCCAGTGCATAAAGACATGAATGAAGGTACGGTCAGGTGTCCCAATACCTCTGTGCATATAGTGCATGGGGAAAATAGTGTTGATATTAGAGGTTGAAGTTGGCTGAAAGGCGAGGTGACTGAGTTCCTCGGTTTCGCGGCTGAGGCTTGAAGCATAGGAGACTGGGCACGAATGAATGGAGCTCTTAATCTAGGGTGATAATGGGGGCACTGGTTGTGGGGCGGGGGTGAGACAGAGAGGATGAAACTGAGACGAATAGAGAGGAGGAAAAAATGAGCGGAATAAGAATGAGAGGGGGAGAAAGAGTGCATTTCCTCTCCCGTCTGCTGTCCTTCAGTGCATGTGTATCCACTCACTAGTTCACTCTGCCAGGTTTTTCAGTCAGATCTATAAATGGATCAGGCTAGATCAAGAAAAAAAAAATATGACGGGAAGTTTCATTCAGCCTGAGCTCAAGCCCTTTATGGGTTGAATGAGGCGTGTTGGAGTTTGGGCAGTGGCTTCTCATCTGTAAACCCAGTTGTGAGTCTTTTCATGCCTGCTGATCTGTTTAAATTTGAGTTGACTGCAAAAGTCCATTGGTGTGCCATAATGAAAACAAAGTCTGTTGACTCTGCTTTATGGGGTTCACGAGTTTGATCTCGGTCCTCGTATCAGTGACTGCAGGCAACCTTGTGCCCGCTCTGAAGGTGTGTGTGTGTCTTAATATGCTCAGTCTTTCTTGTGCGGTTGCAAGTGAGAGGTCACAGCGTGTGGGTTAGGAGGTCGTGAAACGTGGTTGCCCACACGTCTGCCGCTCACTTATGTGGCTTGCTGGTTTCCTTTCGCTGACGACGCGCTAGCTTTGTGAACCAGGGGCTGCCACTGTGTGAGAAGTGACAAGCTAAATAAACCGGTGTCAATGGAAGGGGTTGGGGGCGGGAGGATTCCTAAGACTTCACAGCTACCACAAACGGGCCTTTCATACCAATCTGATGTCTCAGTCTGCCAGTTTGTTGGCACTTGAAATAAGTGGTTTGCTATCTGTGTTGCTTTCGAAGCATAGCTGAGTTCAGGTTTCTGCCTGGACATGCACACCATGCTACACCAACAAGAGTCATTGGGCAAGACTCTGTTACTCTACATTCATTTACCTGTGTAACATGATTAAAGTTGGAATTAGCTCTGGATAAGTACGGATCACAAATGCATTAATTGAATGTATTTTTGTTCTGGTTTTGGCACTGCGTTTGTGTTTCGTTTCCTGAACCCCTTGCCGGTCAGCGATTATGCTGGTGACTAATACAGGCCTGCGGTGACGAGTCTCGATATGCTGTTGTTGGGCTGGACGTCGGCACACATCAGCGTGGGTCAGTGACTGTGTGCTGTGGGTGTGGTCGTCTCAGGCTCACGTCTTTGTGTTTGGCGGGAAATAGGTCAGGATGCTGGTTAAAATTAGGCGAGGGAGCACAAAGAAGTGGCCACAAGACTGGAAAGGATGCAGTTTAGGAAGTGAAAGAGACTGATTAGTAAGGATTCGTGAATGTTCAAACACAGATTAAATTATGTAAAAAGACACTGTGCGACTATCATCTTAAAACATTTGTTTTTGATTGTTTTCTAACATGTAATGTGTTGCTATCCCTAAAGTAGAGATGGGTGTTGTAAAGATTTTCCTGATACGGACATCAGTACTGATGCTGGACCTAACAGCTGTTTGCCAACTGCCAGGGTTAAAAACTCGTTACTACCAGCTCTTAGATCTTAGAGCAGCAGTTTAATCCAACAGTTGTGTCCCAAATTAATGTAAAGCTGGTTATTGACAATCAGCACATTACTGTCGTCATTTCACAGCTTGGACTGGACAAGCATCAAGACCAGGATGTAAACATGTGACCCACACGTATGTGTGTGAAATCTGCATTATTTAAACACACTCAAATCCTCACCGACTGGCTGATATGGCGGATCTGTCTGCGTTACGCTGAAGTGCTATGCAAATGTCGCGCCCTGTTTTGTCAGCCTCTCTGTTTCTTCCCAGTGCCTGCCTGAAGCGAGCCCTTCTGATTAAAAATTAATCCTATTTTACTGTGATTAGTGGTGACGTGCTTAAACGGAGCTGCTGAAGTTCTGCCTCATCTCAGGCGGATTTTGTTTGATTTGGGTCCGTCAGTGGGACAGCCAGTGAACTAGTACAGTCACGCCTTGCCATGTTGGTGTATGGAAAGGATAAATGTAAAAATGGTATGCGTGTTTGATAAAACATTGCTAAGAAGCTGGCTAATCAGATTACTCTGTAGACCTCGCTGAGAAACATGATCTAATATTTTATTATAATGGGCTTGCTTGGCTGACATCCCTCGGTCCATGACTCTCAGCCTGCTGAAGTTTTGGTTCTACACATGAGAACGTTATCCAGCTTGTGCTTGAAAGAACGTAGGGTTCTTGTTTATTGTAATGCTGGATGTCTGCGTAGTGCAGTGGGTTGTAGGTTCATGCAGCCGTCTGCGGATACAGTAAGAGTCCTTTCACAGCTCTCACTACTGTGTTGACCTCATCTTGTGGTGATTGCGAGTTTGATCCCTGGTGGCAATGTTTCCCTTAGAATTAAGGCACTTTTCCACAGGTAAAGAGGAACCGTTCTGACCCTAAACTGTGGTGGTACAGAAGTTGAAGCTCTCTTTGATTTTCCAGTGTGTCTCAGTCCAGTAACAGTGTTTCTGACGCGTCAGCAGCTCAATTCTCTTCACACAGTTTATGACCGGTCGTCCCAAAACCACGTCCACGATGTCGAAAGTTTTTCTGTCAGAGCTGTTTTTGTTATTGTGGTCTTTTATTATTTATAGTCTTGTTTGAGTGTTTAATTTTTTTCTTTGCATTCTTTATCCGTGTGATGAAAACTGAACCCAGATAACTTGTTAGTGATGTCCTAGAACACCTTTGTGTTTCTCACGGAGGATCAATTTGTTAGGGTCATAGAAAACTGAAATTTATCTTCAGCCCAAACAGGCCGTAATGCTTGCATTTTGTTGGCCTCTTTCCGTGTTGTGATGACAACCTTTTGACCAATCAGAAAGCAGTAACACAGTCTGCTCGGCTATGAGCCGATTTTGGTTCTGCTGTCGAGCAGCTCGGGCACTGGTCGGGTCCGCGTTGGTTTATTTGTAATTTGTTTGTGGTACGACAAGGTTACTTGTGCTAGTGGAGAAGTGCCATTAGATTGAAAACGAGGGCGGTTATTGCTGATCTTGACGTACAACTTGCTAACCTTGACAGCCCTACTGTGTTCTACCAGTTGGAGCTAACAAAATTGGGCAGAAAATAAGGAAAAAATTATGTAGCACAAAATATTGGAAGGGCTAGATGAATAATGGACAAAGGACAAACCGGACAGGTTGGCTAGTTTGGCAAGTTGGTTATGCTTTTCACTCAGACCTGAAGAGAGTGACTGTGCAAATGGAAATGTTTGTTAAGGATGTGTGGGGGAATTCAGGCTTGTTATTGGTGAGAATAATTAGACAGCCATAAAGCTTTTGCACCCATTGTAGAAAAATACGTCGTTTTGTGGACTTTGAAATCACAGATTTTGGTTCCTATAAAATGAATTTTATTCAGCACTGGAAATGAGCTAACCTGGACAAAGGCTTTTACAAGAATGTAATAAAATGTCACACCCACATTTGGTGTCATTTCACTATTTGAAATTGTAGGTATCACTACTGCATGCTGACAGATCCTTGAAATTGAATCATCTAAGTAAATATAGCATTTGTGTGTGTCCCATGTTTTCAATTTTTTAATTCCTTTTTCAGGTAGTATACATTCTCTGATGTTAAGGAATGAGGCCTTTGGAACTTGAGTGCAAAGATAATATTTAAGATGATCATTTTGGGAAAAGTGGCCCAGGCTGCTTTATGATGTGGGAATAGTGTGATTCCTGGAGTTACACTATTTCTAAACAGAATTCCACGTCCAGCTCTGCCATCCAGCTTCATGCAGTCATATCCCAACAGGCATTTCACTGGAAGACGAACCACAAACATTCACCTTATCTCGCTGCTGAGAAAAGGCGGTGTTTTATCTGGAATTCCACAACGTTCCAACTCTGCACACAGAGAGGGGATTTAGGTGACGTCATTGTCCCAGTGACAAAAGACAGAGCTTTGGACTGTGGATCGAGCTGTGATATGGTCACACAAATGCTGCAATTAATCACATTATTTCCTGCGCTTGTTGTCTTTGGACACGTTTAATGTACTCGGCGATTCTCCACATTATGTGCTGTATCCTAAAGCATGAAGTTTGTCTTCAGCAAAACAATAACAACATTGATGTTTAAACTGTTGCCTTCAGTGGGATTGGAGTAGGGAGTGAGTCAGACTGTGTGGTTCTTGAATTCAGATATTGCCCCAAAACTACCAAGCTAATACCCATTCCTGAGGAAATTAATACACAGATTTCCAGTCCACCAGTCGCTCCAAAATACAAGAATT
This sequence comes from Alestes dentex, assembly GCA_037576975.1. Classification (NCBI taxonomy): domain Eukaryota; kingdom Metazoa; phylum Chordata; class Actinopteri; order Characiformes; family Alestidae; genus Alestes; species Alestes dentex. The sequence goes on from JBBIGA010000040.1 coordinate 1,257,988, forward strand.
CCTCAAAAAGATTATCTGCCCGGTAGTCTTACATCATGTGTGGCTACAGGGTTCTGTGGGGAAAGACTGGGGCTGTTGTGAAAGTGTTAAATGTGCCGTGTTGTTACATTCTAATATTTTAATACTTCAGTTATGTTTGGTTATCAACAGAATATAGGTTAATGAAAGTGTCTGCTGGCTCATGGGGAGCTAGTGGGGCTGCTTGATGATGAACTGATTCAAGTTCTGAGGATGCGTATGGATTTCCTGATAGTCAAAGCACTGTGGCACAAGTGGTAATTGGAAGGCTTGAACATAGCCATGTATGGTGTTACAAGTGTGCGAAATTAAAGACGACGTTCTGGCTTTTCCGTGAACGCATGCTTTCAACTCCAGTTTTCTTTCTCGCCCTCTCTCTTCCCTCCTTGGTCTCTCTCTTAGGTGGAGTTATGTCAGAGCAGAACAATGCGTCTGGGGTTTTTATAGCACTGCTGAAAAAGCTCCAACACGTGGTGACCAGTGATACCTTAAACAAGGCAAAGGTCTTGGGCACAGTGCAAGAAAAAAACCTCACTACTTGGTGCCCTCTGTTTTACTCCATGTACATAATTTACTTCAAAATTCCATTATAGACCTCTTAAGTTTTAATTTAAAACTTAGTTTAAAACTTTCCCTTCTAAGTAGAATTGCAGAACTCCTTTTGGGATCATGTGTCAAAGGACAATGTAGTACCGACACTTCAGCTCCCCACGGACCTGCAGGTCAGTGATGCTACGGGAATCACAAAGCTTCCTTTGTTGCAGTGCTGAATTCAGGAACTGAAGAAATGGCCACGCATGCTGCTTGTGGAGGCGGCATCAGTCTCTCTGATTCATCGCCCAGGGAAGAGAAAGTTGGCTGAAGTAAAGAGAGTTCAGCCTGCGAGTCGGATCTTTCTCTCAACGATGAAGCGGAAGGTTAAAGTGAGATCTCGGGTTAAGTCTTAATTTCCTTTAAGCGTAAAGTTATGCCGGTAGGTCAGCCACCTGGACTGTTCTGATGGGGTGATATCTCCAGGTTTGTCTTCATAGACCAGATCTTTGCTTTGTTCCACCTCTCAACATTCCTAAGCTGCTCCACAATGATCTGCCTCAAGTGGACTGGCTGCTGAAAACAAATAAGAATGTAGGCTGTATAAGGATATTCAGGGACTGGAAATGGAAGCAGGGTTGGACCAGTAAAGAAAATTCCTTGTTGTAGGAGAAGGCTTTTCCATGCCACAGCATGTGATTCCACTCATCATCTATTTAGCAAGCACTTCATGAATTGTGTAATGTTAATCTATGCAGGGCTGTGGCCCTGCAGTTCTGGAAGCATGCACACGCTTGTATAGCTTCGTGTTCAGCATTTGCACAGTGCAGGGGGAGAACTAATGCTGTTATTAAAGTGGGAGGGGTGTGATCCTCAGCAGTCATGGCCAAATCCACACTAAGCTGTCAAAATCTGTCACTGTCAAATTGAAAAACAATATGGTGGCCTGATTTTGGTTTTGGAGGCCAGGCATCTTTCCTTCAAACAGAAGTCTGTCTAAAGTTGGTCACGTTAACCCAAATTCAGAATCTTTTTACCTAGTTGGCTCATGTCGTCAGCCACATTAGCCGTTATTCATCGGACTGTTGCATTTAACGGCAAAATTCTTAGTTTCCCCTGAATGTGTGGGGTCTCTTCCCAACCAAACAACTCCTTCTTCCCCACTACCATCAGACTCCTTAACAGCTGACGGAGTATAATTAATGGACACTACCTACATCATACTGTAATTTTGCACATTAAGCTCCTTTGCACATCCTCTTCCTCTGCCTCATACTGAAATCTTTGCACCTTTTTGCACCTTAAGCTCTTTTGCACATTTCCTTCATTTTGCAAATGCACAGTTAATATTTATCCACATCTGCACATTGTACTTAAGTCTTCACTAACTTATTTTATATAAAAACTCTTAAACCCAATCTCAGCATTTGTGTGGACAGCAAATAAAGAATATCATTGCACAGAGAACTGTGATTGCTGCTGTACATATGACAAACGTTTTGAATCCGTCAGCGTTTTTGAGGCGGGTAAAGGTCACTACATTCAAAATGATTTCCAATTGCAGTCCACGACTTGAGACAATTGAACAATCAGGCTAAATTTTCTGCCTCTCTATGAGCTATGAGGGCCATGTCAGAAGAGTGGTCCGGGTTGGTGTTGTCTAGTTGAGAATTCCAGTTCTTCAAGGTCTTCAGTGAGGGCACATTACACGTTGGCAGATTTTTGGTTGGAGTAAGTCAGTTAGCTGCAGTCTGGACTATAAGAGAAGAACCGGCAGCTCTTTATTATTGATGGACGACACGACTGAATAAATGGCTGGAGAGAAGAAGGAACTGTGCGTGACTCACACCTTCAGGGTGTCTGATTCTGCCTCTTTGACCTCCTTTTTGTGGCGCACACATGTGTTCAACATGCCTTGCTCATAATATCATGTGATTACCTTTCTTTCTGGGTCATGCCTGGTGGCTTGTCTGGATGGGCAACCTTGCTTGAGTAGTACCCACCGCCCCCCCGCCTCTCCCTCGAAGGCCTTCTGTCTTAATGTGGGCTGACAGCCAAAAAGACACTGGAAAACATGGAAAGGAAATCATGGTGCTTCAGCCTCACCAATTTGTACTTGGGCCATGTTTCATGTGGCTCAGTGTGGGTCAGATCTGGCATGTTGGTCTGCCCCATTTTCATTCTTCTGGGTCTAGCTTGGATTTCAGGCCTGTGAGCTTGTTTTTTGTAGGTTGACAACATTTTTTTGGTCAGGAACTTTCAGTGTTTGTTTAAATTTGTCCCAGTTGCACCAAAGACTTTCTTATACCTTCTACAGATTATTACTAATGATGGTGTGCGTAAAGGTATGTAGACGTACGATTGTGTGTGAAGGTATGTAGCTGTGTGAAGGTGTGTATGATGGTGCGTGTGTACATGTGTAGAGGTATGACTGTGAAGGTGTGAAGATTGACGATGGTCGGTGTGTAGATGGATGATGGTGTGTGTAGATGGACGATGGTGTGTGTGTGTGTGACGGTGTGTAGATGGACGATGGTCGGTGTGTCTGATGGTGTGTAGATGGATGATGGTCGGTGTGTGTGTGACGGTGTGTATGATAGTGTGTAGATGGACGATGGTCGGTGTGTGTGACGGTGTGTAGATGGACGATGGTCGGTGTGTGTGACGGTGTGTAGGTGGACGATGGTCGGTGTGTGTGACGGTGTGTATGATGGTGTGTAGATGGACGATGGTGTGAATGATGTTTGTTTCTGCTCCATGCTGTTTGGATTTTAATAAATATGTAATTTCCTGCTGTGTTTTGATTAGCTGGTCAGTAGACAGAGTACACGCCGCGAGATGATCGTCCTAAATTTCTGATATTGTCAGAACATAATCGCAGGTTGCTGTGTATTTGGTCGCTGTGACGACGGCAGTCTTTGAACCTCTCTCTCAGAATGAACCACCATTTAGGAGCCACAGCCAAAGAAATCCCTACGAATGTTTCACAATCGTCATCTTTCATCTGGAACAGACAATATCGGATTAAGCAATGTTGGATGCAACCTGGGTTTTATTTACTTATTTATTTTGTTGTGGTTTCCAGTCAGTTGAAGCAGCCTGGAATTCTGGTCTTATGGTTTTAACAGAATGAAGCCTTTTCACATGACCCAGACCTTTACATGAAACAGGAAGCCTATAAACCATCCCTTATTTGAAGATGAGGCTACACTGCACTTCATTGTACCGCCTTCAGAAAGGCACAGTCTTCATGCCTTCCTTGTGCATTTTATATATGCAGTTTTATAGGTCATTGATTACAGTGTTCTGACGTTATCATGCCACTTGTCTTGGAAGCTCTACCTAAGACCTGTCAGGTTAAGCAGTAGAAAATTCTTTTACCTGACCTAAGGCCCGGTGAGAGGGAACAGTGTCAGTTTTTACAGAACCCGGGGCCTTTTACCAGGAAGAGATTTTACAGAATCTCTACCTGCTAAACATCTCTGATCTCAGCAAGTCAAGTAAATCAAACACACTAAAAGTCACATGGCCATTGACCTATTATTTTATTTTTAATATCAGATGGCGTGTCGTTTTTTGCACGTCTTTGTTCATAACACATTTCTTTCTGCATCCATTCTTCTCTGTGTCTGGACTGAACTGTGATTAGACGAGTTCTCCGTCACCCGCCTGGGAACTGATATTGTGTGGCTTGGCACTGAATCCATGCAGTTGTTCTTTTTTTTATGTTGCACTTCTGCAAAAGCCTTATTGTTGCCTTTTAAAAGGACGTTTCCACACCACTCAGCATCTCACTTCAGGCAGGAAGCCCAACGCATGGCCTTGTGATTATGACAGGCCTGTGTGGTGGATTGCATCGTGAGATTTAGTTTCGAGGCCTGGAGTTACATAAGTGACCGGTCATTTCTTGTCTCACAGTGTCAGTAATGGCTTTGTGTGGTGAAGTCACACAGCGCTACATGTTTTAAGGCTGATATCATTAGTCACCACTGCAGCTGCTCTGCTGGGCCCCGCCACACCTTTTGGCAACAAATCACTTGATCAGAACGGTGGTACAGACCACTTGGAACTTTACCATGCAGGCAGGAGGTGAGTTGGATTGTTGTGTGTTGGGTTACTTCACAGTGTGTGTTGGGTTACTTCTACTCCAAGCTTAGTTTTACACACTTTACAGCTCAGGAATGTCAGTAGGTGTGATTTCTTTGCAGGTTTTTGATTTCAACATCATGGTCTACATTCCACCCACACATCTCTCCTTTTATTCATTTATTTTTAAACCAAAAAGTCCTCCGGTAGAAGACGGACAGACCTCCCGCCGTACTCTCCGAGATGGCCGTTTAAAGCCAGCCGTGTCTCCTCAGAGCGTTTTGTACATAAAAGGTCAGAATTGACTCGACGCTTGGTTCATTTTTTCGCAAGTAGTGCCTGCTGGCCTGTTTGGGGGACGTTGCTAGGCAGCATGAGTGTGTTGGTAAACAGCGGCTGGAGCTCTTGGCGTGGTGTTCCTGCTCCATGTCTCCAGCATCAGGCATCAGTGAGTCACGTGCAGCCAGTCGCCGTACAGCGGGTACACCGTGACCTACAGTCTGGCCTGGTGGGAATGGAGGGCGCACGTGTCTAAAACTGGACGAGCCACTCCTTCACCACTTGTCTCTGTCTCCCCGTCTTCTCTAATGTTCATCTGCCAAGAATCCAGCACTTGTGACCCTGTTCTGACTTCAGCTGCTGGAAACTGAAGTGTCTCCTTTGAATGTGAGAGTAAATAATGGAACACAGTTGACCCCCTAAATTCACGGGGGTCACGTTCCAAGAGCACCCGTGAATTGTGGAAAAAACGCAAATTTATGTGGTTTAAAAAAATGCCTTTTTATTGTGTAAACCCTAAATACACCCCTAAAATATGCTCCCAAAACACTTCAATTTCATTTTAAACTCTGCTTACTACATTACCCTTAAAGAAAATGTAAAGGTAAACCCGTATCTGTACTGTACAGTTTACTCTGAACTCCTGCAGTACTAGAATGTAAATACCGATGTTACCCCTGTATAGACTGGACTGTAATTCATGCACGGGTGTTTTCTTTGGTATTAGCAGGTAAATACAGTAATAAATTAATTTATTTACAGTAATAAAAATACAGGGCTTTAAGAAGAACAAACCGAAAAACACAAGAACACTCAGAGAAACACTGGAGACGCTCCACACTGAAACTGTTCTGATGCTGAATTCTGGACTGCAGCTGCCAGAGACGCGTCACAGGGCAGCAGCCAGTATGCAGTCACTTTGTATCTCTTGACGGTACTAAAATATAACAAAGTTACTTTATTTGGAAGTTTAGCTGAATTTACGTTAATGTTTGTTACAAAATTAGTCAATTATATTTTTCTTAATTTAGCAATAAAATGCATGAAAAATTATATATTGCCACGGAGGATGCAGAGGTTGTTTGCTGTTTCTGCGAATTTGCTGGGGTTTACTGCACCTAACATCCCAATTTCACAAAGAAATATGGGGGATCCACAGATACACAGGAAGATTTGTGGGCTGTCGTTACTAACGCAGTCATATCATGCGTGCCAGGTCACTACTTATTATGTGCAATAACGTACCCGATCTAGAGTTTGTGTTCAAAGTAAACTGCTTCAACTGTAATTTTATTTTTCTATACTAATTAGATCCACCTCTCTTTCTGACCAGTGTTTTTTGTTTTTTTTTTTGTACATAACATTGTGTATTTAGTACTGAGCATTTTCTGCGTGTTTCTAGAGGTTTGTTTTGACTCTATGCTATATTTTATATTGTTCTTGTCTTTGTGTCTGTGGATTCATAGCATAAGCAGTTTCCCAGGGTCCTTTCTGCGTCTGATACTGTTTTAATGTAACCGGAGTAAAGGATGCTGCCTCTTCAGATGAGCAGCCTCTCATCATTAAGATAAGAGCTTTATTGTCATTAACATTGTGTACACAAGAAAACGAAGTTATGCTTCTCAACTCGCAGCGCAGTGGAATATAAAAAGAAAGCCACATCATACACATATACGTAATTAAATGGAATAAAAATATAATAATGAAAAGGTTCATCTAAAATAATTTAATTAAAATAATTTAAAATAATTCATCTCTGTCCACTACTCCGAACCACTTGCTTTTACTTATGGAGGAGGGCTTAGTTTATTAATATTATTGTACTGGATGCTGATGAGGACTTTTTCTCCTCAGTGGACGGTGTACCGATGTGCTTGTTGAACAGAGAAATAGATGTTCACTGGTTCTGGACCCAGCTAACATCTGTTTGAGTAGTTAGACCCCTGGTCTGTGCACTTTTTAGTCACTTAATTCCTTTGCCGCCTTCTCTGAAGTGGGTTTGGTTCACTTCCAGTTCTTCACTGTCCTGTTACCGGTTTGTATGGTGTAGTTTCTTAACCCCTTTTTTTTTTTTTTTTTTTTTTTTTTACAGTTCTACCCATTTTGCTTGCGTGTTGGTGTTCCGCACTAAAAATCGAAAGTCCGTTACTCTGCGTTGTGAATTTTTCTTGTATTTGCTTCAGTTGTGCCACCTGACAGCTGATCAGTTAAATATCTCCTTGTCTGTGACGAGGTTCACTTCGATGCTGGTGTCACTTGTTGAACTCTGACTTGTTCGACAGGTTGATGGTTTGTTGCACAATAGCACAAAATGTGCTATAGTAGTTATGAGTGTAGGGGAACGATAAATACTCCATAAAGATTTATAACGGCAACAGTTTAGCAGGAACATTCGCTGGTATTACTTTTGTATGTCAAGTGGCTCAGTAGTTGCGCAAAATGTAAAAATTAGTTTTACACCGTCAAACAAAAAAAAATATATAATATAAAAATGATTGTGTAGCAGCTATAATCTATAACTAGTTTAGTGATGTCCTGGATTACCTTCGCGTTTCTCACAGCGTTAAAAATAAATGCGTTAGCATCGTAGAAAACTCCCACTGAAATGTATCTTTAGCTCAAACAGACAGTCGTGCTTGTACGTTGTCGACTTCCCAGTTGTACTTCCATTGGTTTTTTTGGTGCATTAAAACAACAGTGGCCTCTTTCCGTGTTGTGATGAAATTCCGAACAATCAGAAAGCAGTGTAGCAGTCAGCTGGGCTGCAGCCCACTTAGCCCTGCCGTCGAGCAGCTCTGGTTTGGGTCACTTTGTAATGGACCATTCGTTCACAGTACAGTACGGTTCCTGGTGCCACTTTAAACGCCAGTCTCCTTCCCCCCCCCCCCGCATTTCTTTTGCTTTGTGGGAATAGACCACTCGAGTCGTGCCCCCCTCCAGGCTTCCCTGGTGGAACTGTGTAAGTTCAGCCAACAGCCCAGGCATGCTTGTACTCAGCGTTTACTTGGCAAGCATATGGTGCTGTGAGGATTTGCCATCGGCAGGCAGTTTTATTTAATTGAACACTTTTGTGTCCCCTGGCAAGGCCCCCCTCAATTAGCCACTTCACACACTTGAATGCTGCCATTTATCTCCAGTTAGTTCTTTCCTTATTGTTGAGCATTGATGGTGCACTTGTTGCCCATGATTTTAGCTTAATTAAGTAATTTATTAATGAAGGAAACGTCAGGTGATTCTCATCACAACCTGAGACATGGAAGCTGTGGCTGTTTGACATATTAAAACATGAGTATCCGACTTGTAGGCCTTACATGACTTTGATCCACCGTTAAAATCTCTTTGGAGAGTGAGATTTATTCATGGCTTTTATCTTCTTATTATAGTGAAAGAGAGGAATGTCATAAAGAACTGAGATGACACCTGCTCTGAATTGCAATGAATCATGACTTTGGAGTAGACGGATGGGTTCGGGCTGTTTCGGCAAGAAAGATAAAAAGCACAAACCTCTACTTTTCTTCACTTGGCTGCCGTGCCGGTGCAGTGTATAAGGTGGATATTTCATAGAATGCTTTCGGTGTGGAAGGCCTGAGATTGACGGATGCTTTTCTTGGTTGTAAGTCTGGCAAGACTGAACAAGATTCCATGTTCACACCTTCAGAGAACTGAACACAACACCCTTTTTTTCTCCCCTTTCCTAAATCACTTTTTCCAGGGTGTTTCTTGGTTTTAACCTTCAATCCTGTGGCATGAACTTCTCGCCCCTGCCTCTAATCTCCCAGGTTCTCATTCCTGTGTGCGGTACAATTGCCAGCTTGTTTTTAAGTGTTGTTTTTGGACTCCCCCTATTATTTTATGAACTAGAATAGAATGGAAACCAGTGTTGTCAACTCAATGTAGCTTTTCCTGAAATGGTTGTCAGTAGCCATTCTGTACATCCCTTATTTGGACAACAGACATTTTGTCAACCTACCAGCTGAATGGAAGGTTTATGCTGTGTTCTGAAGAAGCTTTGTCTCTACTCACGCTAACCTTTTCAATTCCTTTTCGGTTCTACATGTCCAACAATCTTCCGTGCTAACTGCCAAGCATCTCGCATTCACAAGGCCAACCAAGAGGAAATGAGTTGGGGTCAGAATTAGGAAGTGGCCCCGTTTTTCGTTTGCATGGTATCCAGACCTTCTGACTTGGTTTTAAGTGACCTTTTAGTATAAGGGGACTCTTATAGCAGAACCCTTGTGGTGGGCTGCCCGTCATGGCTGGGGGGAAACACAGTGAAGGTTTAGAATAAAGCCCCCACAGTGCACTTGGCTTATGTTTGTTTTTCTTTAATAGACCAGTAATCTTTTTGAAGCTGAAAGAGCCCACTTGGCCAGTCATGGTTAATTAAAAATACCATTTGAGATGGGAGGTGGAGCAGAAGGTAAATACTTTCAGTTTCTTTATATTCTTTTTCTTGATGGCTGGAAAAAAGGTATAAAGCAGTTTGATCAGACATCGTCTGGACGCGAGCAATTGATGGACTATGTTCTTGAACAAAATGGATTTGAGTGGAAAGTCAGGAAAGACCTTGTACACAAAGTCAGGAAAGACCTTGTTACCTCCCCCCTTTGGTCGTTTTTCCACTGCATGAAATACTGAAACCTTTGGCAGGAAAAAGATGGAACCATGTTGTTTGTTTTTTTTTTTTTGCCCCATTGGCCACTGATACTTATGATGAAGTTCAAGTTTTATGCTTATTCTACAAGTTCAGGATTGTTAACCATAGGACCTAATGGAGGGTGCTCTCCTCAGGTTTTGGTAACAGCTGAAGTTTAATTTATACATCTTTCTCAAATCCAAGAACAATTTACAGAGTAACAACAAAACATCCAGATAATAAACTCACAACATATACTACACAACAAGAAGACTTTTCAGACACAGTTATTACCAGAGTAATAATCAGATCCAGAGAGTGAAACTTCTTCCCAGGATTTTGTTTGTTCCACTCACCTGAATCCAGCAAATGCTGATTTGAGGACTAAAGAGAAACCAGGTGGTTGGAACAAAATTCTGAGGAGGATTTTTACACTCTTTTTAAACTCTGGTTATTTCACAGGGAGATGTTGGGACTTAAGGTGACGCTCTAGAATTCTGAAATAGAAGTGTCTCAACCATACTCTTGTGGAAATACTTCATCAGATGAGAGTTCACTAAAGTGACATAAGCTCATTACTAAGCCAACACTATAGGCATTATGCTAATCTCAGCAGAATTAGTTTTTTCTCGTGATTTCACACTTGACAGAGTAAAATATATGCTTTGCTTGATTCTGCGAAACATTTGGATGAGTGAACTTCATTTTACTCATGTCGCATACTGTAGTGCCAGACTTTCTCCTGACTCTACATGCAGAGGTACAGTATGTAGTTTCATATCAACCAATAAGTTAAGCATGCAAGGTCGCTAATTAGCCAGATGAGATGTTTTGGGTGACCAAAAGTATAATAAAATCATTAAAGCCAGTGCCCAGGCTCCAGACATCTCAAGCAGGTGGCAAATGAACGAGAAGTAGAACTGTGAGATGGGAGCAGGCGAGGCAGCAGCTTGGCATGTGACCAAATGTGAAGGTTTATCAGGAAACAAAGTCCACATTATCTGCTTGAGTCACACTGATCACCACACCCGCTAGCATGAGCCACTTCCTGATTGTTCCCCCTTCCTTTCAGTAGTGGAGGGACCAGCTGTGGTTAACATCAGTCATCAGAAATCCATTTGGAGGAAAAGGTCTGAATGATTTAGAAGGTGGTCATGCCTGAGGGTTACTAGAATAAAATGATCTGCCAGGAAAGAGACTTCTGATGCTGAGGAGTCCAGAAATTGCGCTGTATTGCCAAAAGTATGACCATCACACCTGCGTGAGTTCCCCGAACGTCCCATTTCAAAACTGGACATGAATATGGAGTCCGCCAGTTGTTGTGGTTGGCTATCTGTTGTTTACATTGGGAGGCGTCACATTCTCTGTGCTCCGAGCCTGAAATTATGATCTTCAATCTCAGATTTGTTTTAGAAGCGGAGCGAGACGATTGGGTGACAAATAGGATAAAAAAGGAGGTTGATGTTGAGGGTTATATGGACACAGCTGTTTTGCTTTGTTGGGTGTAATGTGCCTGAACGAGGCTTTATTTTCCATAGCTCTCCACAATTCGATGTTGATGACTCCACCTGGTGTAGGCGCTGACACATTGAGCTTGCTTCACTTTGAACTCCTCAGCTACTCCCTTTGAAATGGATTTCATCATTGTGCTCTGTGTGCGCTCGTTTACTTTGACCCATGTAACACAAAATGAACATGCACAGATAGGTGGATGCTCTGTCATTATGCTTTTCTAGGAGGATGTCATCTATACCTACCTTATTTATTCAGGTTTGGACTTGTCCTGTCTGGGCCAGACGTGATCATGTAGTTTCTATGTTAAGCTACTTTAACCCTAAATGTGAACATTCACAGTTGTGCTTTGAATGTAAGGCAGCAGATGTAGCCAAAGGTGCAATAAACATCAGAGTCCTGTACGCAGAAGTTGCAAAAGTAATAGGTTTTAGGGCTGGCCAAGGGGAAAAACTACATTCCAGTGTAAGTTCATGTTCAGTCAGATAAGGAGGAGACTGTGACGAAGTCTGATTAGATTTTTGCTTCTTGAGATTTGCGGGGATGAAACAAATAATTAGTGTGATTGTGTTCTTAAGTTGTTTCAATTCTTTTTATTGCTGGAGTTGGGCACTGCTTTTTGTCCTACAGTTATTGAAATATTTGCACTGGTTCTATGTTCATGAATATCTGGTGTATTGCGGGCACATTGGTGGGTCGGGGGCGGAGTATTGATCATTTAAAATTAATCAAATCATCATTCCTTGTAGAATGCTCTGAGATTGTGGAAGAGAAATCGGCTGCTAAACACACAGCGTTAGATGAGACGAGCCCCACGACCGGAATTAGTCAAAAGTGCATTTGTTTGACTGTTTTTTTGCTCAAGCAAACTCATTTTTCTCTTTTTTTAAAAATCTCTTTTGCTGCTATGCACAGTCATTTTTTGGTGCACGTGGTTTGCTTTGGGTGCCTCTCGATAGCGCCATAGCAACCACTCTCTCACAGAAATTCTCTCACGGAAATGCAGTCTAGTTTCAAGACTCAAATCTCTCAGTCTCTCTGCGTTTTTCCTTGTGAGTTAAGCTGGTTTACTGAATGAAGAGCCAAGTTCCTCTTCCAAGGCTAACTGGGTGCTTCAAATTTTTTACTATTGTGTTTCATCAAATGTTTCCATTACACCGTAAATGGAGCAGCATTCAAAAACTCTGAACGTAATGCTGTACCATTTTAAGGTGGAACCAAAAATAAGAAACCCCTTATAGCTTTGGAAATTCTATCGCTAGTGCACCTTGGTAGGTTAGCGAGGTTCAACCCACGACTTCTAGTAACATCACGTGTCCTGAAACTTTCAGAACTTTGGCTTCTTAAAGACAGAAAGAGCTTCAGCCAGTTAAAGCACTGTAGAAACAGAACTGTTCACTGATTGTGTTCCAAACACTCGCAGAAAACCTGTTTTATTTGAAACTGTTTGTTTAAAAATAATTACTAAGGACAATTCAATAGTCACTGGATATAAGAAGGGTTGTGTCCCAATTCTGCACCCTTGAGTTTGAAGCCTGCTCCCCTTTTCCCCAAACAAGGGGACTGAATTTTATAACCTTGTTGTGTTTGGTTAGAGATCTTGACACTATAGCCTCTTTATTTATTTATTTCTTTATTTTTCTTCCTTCCTGCAGATATGTTCAGACGAGTGGTGCGACAGAGCAAGTTCCGGCACGTGTTTGGCCAGGCGGTGAAAAACGACCAGTGCTACGATGACATCAGGGTGTCGCGGGTCACGTGGGACAGTGCCTTCTGTGCCGTGAACCCCAAATTCGTTGCGATTATTGTGGAGGCCAGCGGCGGCGGAGCCTTCCTCATCCTGCCCCTTCACAAGGTAAGGGTCGGGGAGTCCAAACCAACAGATTGCTCTGGATTCGAACAAACTTGGCGGCGATGTTGATTTTTTTAGTTTAAATCCGCAGCGGTGCCGTTCTCGCGGTTCGGCCACGGCGAGGTATCTGTGTAGAGACAGTTTGCACATGAGCACCGAGTGCCTTTGTAAGCACAGAGTGTGTTGCAGTGTTTTTGAGGTTTGGACTCTTAGGCTGGGTTTGGCCTGCGCCCTGCACTCGGCTGGATTTACTGCAGAGAGAGAGATACTCGAACGCTTCAAATTGCACGTTAGCCAGACACCACTTCACCCACAGGACATGGGGAGATGTCTCTCTTTCCCTCTTCTCCTTTTTCTGCCTTGTTTTCCCCTCTTCTCTTGGGTGTTGTATTACAGAGACAAAAGCTGACTTTTCCTAGGGAGCTTTGAAAGTTGAAGAGGAGAAATAACATTTCACCTTTATTATTAATAATCATTTTTATTTATACAGCACCTTTCTCAAACTCAGGGTGGCCTTACAAATAATCGAGACATAGAACAAGAAACAGCCTTAACAGAGAATAAACATTAAACAGTGCCCCAACACAGATTACAGTAGGAGGAAATAATAAATAGAGCAAAATCGAGAGTAAGGGGAGGAGGCGCTGAGAGAAAAGCGTAGTGGCGATTCTGAAGGAGAACACAGTTTGGGAGCCACAGCACTAAAAGGCTTAAGTGATAAATGTAAAGAACAGGGGTAAATGAGTGAAGTAATTCAGTGAGATAATGGGGAGCAGAACCATGGAGAGCATTAAAGGTAAAGAGAAGCAGCTTAAACTGAATACGGTATGATCTAAGGAGCCGGTGTGGTTTGTGGAGAAGTTGGAGATGTTCAGACTTTTTGGTAAAGATGAACACGAGCAGCACAGACTGAAGCCTAGCGGGTTTTTGTAGGGATACGATGAAAAAGAGCATTACAATAATCAAGAAGAGAACTTAGGAAAGCATGAATGTGTTTCAGAAAACGCACATTTAACTGAGGAGCTAATGTATGTTAACTATTTCCCCTTCTTCTCCTCTCTCAAAGCCTCCAGTCCTGATGTCTGATGGACAGAAACCATATATCTTCTGTTTGTTTTCATTGACTTTGTTTTGTCCAAATCTCTAGTGGTTGCCTTCTGAGTGCCACAGTACTGATTTTTTTTTTCAACCCTCAAGTTCCCCCTCAGCAGCGATAGAGTGACGCTTCTCACTCAATGATGTAAGCAGATCATGTTTCTTAATGGTTGTCACTAGAGAGGGGGAAAAATGGATTTCCCAGGCGATTGGCCAGTCTGCTGTTGGATCAGAGTGATGGTCTCGGAGCTTCCTCGGGGATTCTGTAACCCCAGAACTTAATGCACCGCTCCGACTGACCCACCGGGAGATTCTCCATCATAACAAAGATGAAGATTTGCTTGTAGTCACCCCTAATTCTGCCCGAGCCTCTGACTTCCCTTTGTAGTGTAATCCTTCTGCCCACATTCGCGCCTGTGCTTCCTCTTGCCGTGTAAAGTTTCTTCTCCAGATCTAACCAGGTCTCTGTCTCAGCCGTTGGATGACAGTGTCTACACGCGGCGTCCACATCCCTCACAAGGACGAACCATCTGGACGCTGCGTGTAGACACTGTCATCCAACGGCTGAGACAGAGACCTGGTTAGATCTGGAGTTTGAACAATGGTTTGTGTAAAGCAGAGCAGCTGAAGCACTGCAGCTCCGCGTTTAGAAGGATGCACGTCACTTAGGAAGGTCAGGAATCTAAGAGTCAGAATCAGAAAACATTGATCCCTGAGGAAAGTGCTTATGTACAGTCACACAGAGACAAAAACAATATTGAATAGAAAGTCTAAAATGAAGGTCAGACCAGAAATGTGCCTGAGATACATTATTCTATGTTCACAAAATGCCGGGGTATAAATACTGTACAATTATAACTTACTGCTGAGTAATTTAATAGTAACACAAATAGTGAATAGGAGTACCAAGTCCATTATTGTGCATAAGAGACCAGTAGTAGATCAGTAATATTGGTGCACATGGTAAGACTATTGCTGTACATAATATATTGTAATATGATATGCAATAAAAGATGTTGTAAGATCAACAACAAAGCTTCTCTTAATGGAAGAAAAAGCAGAGTTCCTGTGTGAAGAATAAGTAGAATTCATCACTTGTTCCTTTTCTTTCTGTTTTATAAGTGTGATCGTTCCAATCTGTGATCTGCAACTCGATTGACTTCACTTTGTTTACACTCCCTCAGTGAGTGACTGTGTCAGGCATGATAGGGAAAAGGAAATTAGCATTTTTCCAGCTCAGAGAGGCAAAAGGCTTTGTGGCCCCTCCAGCTCAGAAATGGACCCCGTCCTTGGTTATGTGGAATGGTACATACCTGTAGTGTTAAACACAAAATATTATTCATTGACAACGATCAATTCTTTCCAGAGTTTTATCCCAGCCGATAAGCAAAGAAGAGTTCGGTACACATTTCTTTATCCAGGTGTAGTCGATTGGCTAGGACATGTTCAGTGTCTGAGGTTTGCTTCTGCAGTTTTGGACTGGAGCTAAAAGGGAAAAAAAAAACACTTGAGCAGTTTCCAACCCCTGCAAGACTCTCTGGCCTCTCTAGACATGGACGGAACTTCAGGCCGCCTGGACTCTCGGAACTATGGGAGTGAACTTCCCGCAGCACAGACTGCCGTCTCGGCCGAGCGGCTGCGTTTCGGCGCTCCAGCCGTCTCTGGTGGTGACGCACGTGTGATTTACCGGGACGGGTTAGAGCGGCTGCAGCGGCGCTGACAGGCCAGACTTCAGCCGTTGATTAGAGGGAGCTGCAGTACGAGTGTGACACACGAGACGTGTTTGGCACCCGGCTGGTGTACTGAGGCCTGTCATCAACATCACACACACACACACACACACACACACACACACACACACACAGTTCTAAAAACATGACAGAAGCACATATAGAAAACCTTCTGGTATAATCATGTACTGTTTTTTATTATGCAATCATTAAGAAACAACTTACTAAGAATAGAATTGTTGTTTTTTTTGTCATTCACATTATATAACCTGTACACGTACATACATACACACACACACACAGTTCACACACATGACAGAAGCAACTCCTGGGCTTTCTGGTATAATCATGTAAAAGTACTGTTTATTATATCATCAATAGGAAATAACTTTAGATAGAAATTCTGTTTTTTTTTTTTTCCTGTAATTAATATTATATAACTTTTTCTCTCTTACACACACAAAAATATAAATATTCTGCCCCTTTACTCTGAATTTGCCGTGTGTGCTTATCCGTCAGGCTGAGCTGAGACCCGTCCATCTGTCCGCTCCCCTGATTCAGGCTGAAGAGATAAACTGGGCCCGTTGGTCTGGATTGAAAATGCGTCATCAGTCTGCCTCGAGGTGCTGCTGCGTTTAGCACGTTCAGTTTCGGTTTCTGATCGTTACGGCTTTGCGTGTTTTCGTCTTTTTCTTACACAAGCTGCGAGTGTGTCTCGTCACGCCTTGATTGAAGTCCATGGTTTGTTTTGTTGGAACAGAATGAGAACCAATGAAGAACTTACCAACATGTTTATTACGGCTAAGAGCCCACATTCTTTCTTGGGGAAACTGAATGTTTGATTATGCTGCTGTGCTGGTTTATCAGCTTTTATGTAGAGCTTGTGATTTGGTGAAACTCAGGGTTCAAAGCAGCAGAGGGTTTTAACTCCACAACTGAGGGTTTTGACTCCACGTCCTGATTTGTGTCCTCTTGCTCCGGACTGCTGGTTAACTGGTGCATCCTCAGTTGCGTTTATTGTGGAGAATAAATTATACCAGCCTTATTAAAAATGATTCACTGACATTATATCATTGTATCCTCCCCCTACTCTGTGGGTGTGGGTGTGTGTGTGTGTGTGGGTGGGTGGGTGGGTGGGTGGGTGGGTGGGTGGGTGGAAGTGTCTGTCTGTGTGCGTGTCTCTCTGTCTCTGTGTGTGTGTCTGTCTCTGTATGTGTGTCTGTTGGTCTCTCTGTCTGTGTGTGTGTGTCTCTGTCTCTGTCTGTCTTTGTGTGTGTGTGTGTGTGTGTGTCTCTCTCTCTGTGTCTGTCTCTGTGTGTCTGTGTGTCTCTTTCTGTGTGTGTCTCTCTGTCTGTATGTGTGTGTCTGTCTGTATGTGTGTGTGTGTCTGTCTGTGTGTGTCTGTGTGTGTGTGTGTGCGCGCGCCCCCATGCCTGTCCTCCTGTTACCCTGAACCGTCAGCATCTCTATTCCACTTTCTGAACACATGCGTAAACACTTTCCCGCTCCCTCGCCCTTCAGTGTGTCTGAGCAGCTGTCTCTCGCCCATCTGGCCACGCTGTCCTGCTCCTTTAGCCCGTCTGCGGTGGGCCAGCTGGCCCTGCGGGACTCTTTTGTCCCAGAGTGCGTCCCGGCCTTGCCCAGGCCTTTGTCTGTTGGGAGCCCCCCCCAGCTCTCCCGAACCCCCTCCAGCAGCTCATGCCTCCAGTGTGTGCCTGAGAGATGTTTTCTCTCGAGGAGACCAGCCTGAAGTTTCGTTTCTGCTGCTCCAGGCCAGAACAGAAAGTGAGACATGGTTCATTTTAGACCTGGTTCGCTCAGTGTTAACCATTAACCCGAGTGTCCTGTGATATCCTGGAGCAGCTGGCACATAACACAATAAAACTGATGTGTGCAGGTGTGTGTGTGTCTGTGTGTGTGTGTGTGTGTGTGTGTGTATGCTGACTGTAATGGCTTAGTTTTGGCATCGGTGTTCTATAACTACCCATTCAGACATGACGAAACACGTCTGTGTATCAAAATTCGGACTGTGTACCACTATCCGAAGCAGGTCTGCAGAGGGGAGACTGGTTTATTCCGTCTTTGGACTATTTGCATGCAAGTTTGTTTGGAAGAGAACAAACTTGATCTTGGTGCAGCCCAGGGTTCGCATGGGAACTCTTAGAGGCACTGCGGCAGGGTACATTTTAATCAGATCTGCCAAGTCTGAACACACACTCAGCCTTTTTTTTCTGTTGATGAGGAAACTAGCCAAGCATCTGGATGGTAGCTGTTCTGGAACGGTTCACCGAGTCTCAGTCATCTCTCAGTTTGTAGAACAAGTGGGCCGCTGAATGCTTCTGTACAGCTAATATTTAAACCAATTCAGAGCCGTTAGCCCCACCATTAACACGGTTAACCTTCGAGTCTGCTTCCATTTGCCGCACTAATTAAAATAAGTAACAATATAACAGCATTCATCTTGGATTTACATTCGTATCAAGAGTTTTGATTATATACTTTTTTTTTGTGTTTGCTTTGGAGTCATGAAGTGAGCAACGTGGCAAATGCGCATCAAATTCCAATTATAATACAAAATCTCCTCTAACACATACAAACATGGACTGAATAGAAAGTTGAGATTGCGCTTGACAGAACATCTGTTATAATTTCCACACTTTGCAGGACATTACATGCTTTTGATGGCACTGGTGATTATGACCTGTAGCTCAATTGCTTGGGATTGACCTCAGGCAACAAATCTTTGGTTGGCATTTTGCCAGCATGAAGCTGTTTCTCGAAGAGTGGCCAAGAAGAGCTTGACTGTTTTTGGCCCAGAGCTAGGCCTTACATCACCACACAGCATTACTACTGTCTGTCACCGTGTGTGCACTGCCTTCTACAGACTGTGTGGCTTCAGAAATCTTTTAGCATCACTATAGATCACACTGTGTGACACGGACCTAATAACCTTGGGTACAACTTGTATTTAGATGTATGATGGTGTGTGTGAAGGTGAGTATGTGGACGATGGTGTGTGTGTGTGTGTGTGTGTGTGAGAGAAGGTGTGTATGTGGACGATGGGGTGTGTGAGAAGGGGTGTGTGTGTGTGTGTGTGTGTGTGTGTGTGTGTGTGTGTGTGTGTGTGTGTGTGTGTGTGTGTGTGTGTG